>JAWHQI010000673.1:0-346311 GCA_033032865.1 Dactylorhiza incarnata
CCCAGCGGTTAGCTCCCCAACAGGCCGCGGTTAACCCGGCCATGACCCCTGTTCTACCTCCTCCACCTCCATACCCATTTGCGCAGGTCGCTCACTCCCAACCGCCACCAGAAGGTTCTGCGGATCGGCAGAATTTCTACCAAGAGGCCGCGCGGCGTATGCCGGCTCGAGTCCTTGACTTCCAGGGGGCGGCTTCTCAGGCCGCTCGCTTTTCCTATCCGCCTGAGGTCGCCGCCTACCAGTCCTGCCCGGCCGGAGCACCTGCCCGCTCCTATCAGGCGGCCTGTCCGCAAGTGACCGCGGCAGAGGTCCCTTATAACCCTGCTTTCCCTCTGTACGAGGATGCCGAGGAGAGTTTCTCCCTTCACCGACGAAATCCGAGGAGAGCCGGCCCCAAACAACTTTCGAGAACCACGCATGTCAGCATATAGTGGGGAGTCCGATCCAGCAATACACCTCCAGGCATTTGAATCGGCTGTTGCTCTGAGGACCATCACTGATGCACAAAGTGCAAGCTCCTGGTGACGTCCTTTGATGGGCAGGCCAGAGAATGGTTTTACGGATTGCATCCTCGATCTATCAGATGCTTTGCGGAATTGCGTAGAGAATTTCTGCTTCGATTCTCTACCTCTAAGAAGAGGAAGAATGGTCCGGCAGCCCTATTCGAGATACGACAGCAAGAAACGAAACATGGGCCCCGTTTCGTCGATCGTTTCCAAAGGGAAAATAATGGAGGTGCAAAACGTCGACCCAGAATTATATAGGGTCGCTCTGATGCATGGCCTTAGAGAGGGGCCGTTGAAATTTGAGGCTCAAATCAGGGAGCCAAAAACATACCAGGAGATGATTAGTCTGGCTAATAAATTCATCAGGGGGGAAAAGACTAATCCTGGTTATGTTGCCAAATTGCTCAGCGACAATGATCAGTTCAATCCCGCATCAACTCATCAGCAACGTTATAATCATCCATCTCGGCCTGATTTCGAACCCCGGGCTCAGAGGGGGAGAAATCTTAAGCCTAAACAACCATTTCTCGGCCATCAACGGTTTCAAGATCAGAAACCGCCGTTGGCCACGCACCCACTCAACCCATGGGAGTTTCCGCAAATAATGCCCGTGTATCTGCCACAATACATCGCACAACCATCTCCACCTATCCCGTCCATCCGATATGATGAATCACAGGATTCATTCACCCCTCTCAACGTAACCATGAATGAGGTCGTGCAGATTCTTCAGAAGAGGCCTGACTTTAAAAGGCCCCCTCCTTTGAAATCAGAAGTTCGTCAATCGGAACCCGAACCTTTATTGTGAATATCATAAAGAAGAGGGGCATCAGACTGAGGGATTGCCGGGCCTCCGGTGGTTGATAGAAAAACCTCCTGAAGGAGGGAAAGCTTCGGGGGTTTGATTCGGCAAGAAACTCCAGTTGAAACCGCGAGCTGAGAAGAAAGAAGGAAGTGGTCGAAGTGACATGGGAGTGTGCAAGATGTGGAAGAAGCAGGTTGCTATGGGGATATACATCCCACAACCGAATGTATAGAGGTGAATGACATTGGCCCTTCTTGGCAACGTCTATTGCATTCATGGTGGGGCAGGAGTAGAATCTTCTCGAAGGTCTAGCATCGGGAGAGTTATGAAGCAGGAAGTGGCTAGTCGCCTTCCACTTCTACTCCAGAAAGGGCGGTCGTTACCTTTGGCCAGGAAGATCTGTCCCCAAATGCAAATCCTGTTGATGATTGCAGTGGTGATAAAGGCGGTTATTGAAAACTACACCGTGCATAAATCCTGGTTGATACCGGCAGCTCAGTTAATCTCATCTTCCGCGAAACGTTTGAAGCCCTTAAGACTGGGAAGTCTTTGCTCTCCACAGAAGGGCCCCTCTATGGCTTCTCGGGAGAGAAGAAAGAAGTAGAGGGGTTGCGTGAAGCTTTTGGTATCGCTGGGGGGTATAACGAAGCTGATAAACTTCGTGGTGGTGGAAGCCCCAAGCAGCTACTGTGCAATTTTCGGAAGGCCAATTCTGAACGCTTACAGAGCTGTAGTATCTACTTTTCATTTGGCCTTGAAATTCGCCGCTGAGGGACGTCAATATCGGATCCGAAGCGATCCAAGGGTTGCACGTGAATGTTATGTGAAGACAGTTATATGATCACCGAGGCACCACTTTGCGAGGCTCAAAATGACATCCACAAGGTGTCCAAATTCCCTGAGGAAATCAAAGAAAGCACAGAGCGGAAAGGAGTTTTCTTGGAACCTGCCCAGGAGACCCAAGAGATCCCCATTGCTGAGGGGGAAGAGAAAAGGCTTATCATCAACGCCGAGCTGTCGGAGGAGGAAAAAGCTCAACTAACCTCCTGTCTGTTGGAGAACTTGGACATCTTCGCCTGGTCAGCAGAGGACATGCCTGGGTAGATCCAGATGTAGCGTGCCATCACCTCAACGTCTCTCCTGAATTCAAGCCGATCCAGCAAAAGAGAGGGAGGTGGCAACAAAGCTGGCATTGCCCATCAGAGAGGAGGTTTCCAAGCTCCTGAAAGCGGGTTTTGTTTCTGAAATTCAATATCCAACGTGGATGTCAAACATTGTAATGGTTCCAAAATCTGGTGGGAAGTGGCGCATGTGCGTGGACTTCACGAAGCTCAATAAAGCGTGCCCCAAAGATTGTTATCCCTTGCCTCGGATAGATGTTTTAGTTGATTCCGCGGTAGGATATAATTTCATGAGCTTCCTAGATGCGTTTTTCTGGTTATCACCAGATTAAGATGCACAAACCTGATATCCCGCATACATCCTTCATTACCAATGATGGATGTTATTGTTATCTTGTCATGCCCTTCGAGCTCAAAATGCGGGGGCGACATATCAGAGGATGATGGACACAGTGTTCAAAAACAGAAAGGGAGAAATCTTGAAGTATATATAGATGATCTTCTTCTAAAAAGTAAAACTTTTTCAATCCATCTGAAAGACCTCGTAGAGACGTTCGCTACTCTGCTGAGGTTTAAATTAAACTGAATCCTTTGAAATGTGTGTTTGGGCCAACAAAGGAAAATTTCTGGGACATCTTCTCACTCCCGATGGCCTCGCACAAATCCCGATAAAATAAAAGCCATCCTGGATATGAACCCTCCCCGTAACCCGAAAGAGGCTACAACAACTTGGGGGGAGGCTTGCAGGATTGAGCCGATTCATTTCCAAGTCGGGGGACAAAAGCGCTCCATTTTTCAAAACACTTAGGGGGGATCTAAGTTCGAATGGAGTAAGGAGTGCGACAATGCTTTTGAACAGTTGAAAAAGCAGTTAACCTCAACCCCTCTTCTTCAAAGCCCTCGCGAAGGGGAAACACTATTCTTATTGTTTACCCGGGAAACCGCTTCCAGGAGGGTTACTCCCAGACCGCGGCGGTTTGCGGGTCTAAGTCGCCCGGTTCAGGTCAAACGAGGTCTATCGGCTCCGGCTAGCACAGGCCGGGCGGTCTGTGACAACTCAGGCCGCCTCCAAGTACTAAAGGTAATCAGGAGCCCAAGTCCAACAGGACAAGCCGCGGTCTCAAGTCGGAAGTCGCGCGGCCTATGCAATAGAGGCAGCCAAGGTCCAAAGTCAAAGAACAAGCCGCGGTTTCATAGCAGAGACCGAGCGGGTGGCCTCATCGCCTTGGCCTCCTCATCTCTAGCTACTGGTCAGCCAAGTCGCGCGGCTTATTTACTTCTCCTTTTTGTGTATCCCGTCACCGCCTGCCCGTTTCTCCTGTACCCGGGCAGGCGGTTATTTTATCCCTGCCCGCTCGGGCAGGCCCCCAAGCCTATAAATAGGTGGCGGCACTGTCCACAAGATACGCACACTTGAATCTTGGAGCTCGCTTGTTTGAGCTGCGGACTCAAGTTTCCCGTCTTGCGGACTGTCTGACCGGCCGGCTTTCTTTTTTCCTGCACTTGCAGCCCGCTGTAACCTCTTTTTGTAATCAAAGGAAAGCCCGTCGCAAGAGTGGCATTCGCCGCGGCGGGCGAAGTCTGGTTTTGACCGCTGCCAGCGGTCTCCCTTTTTTTTTTCTACTTAAAAAGTAACCGACAACCCGCAGCCTCCGGTTTCCTTCGGAGGAGCGATCTCAGCCTCAACAGAAACACGCGGCCTTCAGATCGCGGATTGTCGGCGAAATCCCTTTTCCACCATAATGTCAGACCGTCAGTTCCCCCTTGGAGACCGCTCCGATCATAGCGAGGATTCTCTATGGGAAGCCCTGGAGCAATCAAAGAGAGAAGCCGAGCGGGCTCAGCGGGCCACTGATCAGCGACTTGAAGAGATCAGTCGGACTTTAGCAATACTGACTGAGCGATTAGTCCCGCAACAGGCCGCGACTAATCGGGCGGGTACCCCGGTCCTTCCTCCACCTCCTCCCTACTCGCTACCGCAAGTCGCTAACTTCCAGCTCCATCAAGAAGACCCTGTGGCTAGGGAAAACTTCTATCAAGCCGCGCACAACATGCCAGCTCGAGTCCTCGACTTCCAGGGAGCGACTTCCCATGCTGCCCGTCTTTCCTACCCACCAGAGGGTGCGGCTCGTCTTTCCTACCCGCCTGAAGTGCCCATCCATCATTCCTACCCGCCAGAAGCCAGCCGCCCGGTCTTCTCATCAGGCGGCCTGTCCGCAAATAGCCGCAGCTCCAGCGGCTTATTTACCCTACACCTCAATATGAAGACATGGAAGAGACCTCTCCCTTTGTGGACGAAGTCAGGGGGGAACCTGCCCCTAATAATTTCAGGGAACCTCGCCTGCCAGCGTTCAATGGAGAGACTGACCCAACGGTTCATTTGCAAGCTTTTGAGTCAGCCGTTTGCTCTCAGAACCCTGACCGATGCCACCAAATGCAAGCTTCTCGTAACCTCCTTTGAAGGACAAGCGAGGGAATGGTTCTATGGATTGCACCCCAGGTCGATCCATTGTTTTCGCGGAGCTGCGAAAAGAATTCCTGCTAAGATTCTCCACCTCGAAGAAAAGAAAGAGTGGCCCGGCGGCCCTCTTTGATATAAAACAACGGGAAGGCGAAACATGGGCCCATTTTGTGGATCGATTCCAAAGAGAGATCATGGAAATCCAGAATGTGGACCCGGAGCTGTATAGGGTTGCCCTCATCCATGGCCTGAGGGAGGGCCCCCTAAAGTTTGAAGCAATATAAGGGAGCCCAGGACTTATCAAGAGATGATAAGTCTGGCAAATATGTTTATCAGAGGAGAAAAGAGCAATCCAGATTACGTCGCGAAGTTGGTAAGCGACAAGGAGCCATCAAATACATCCTTCCATCGTCCACCATCAAATCAGTCCCACTTCGAACCCCGCTCCCAAAGGGGGAGGAACTTCAAAAATAAACAACCATTTATGGGCCATCAGCGATTTCAAGATCAGAAACCACCGCTGGCCATCGCTCCCGCTCCATCCGCTCTCCTTCCGCAGATCATGCCGGTATACTTACCACAGTATGCCGCGCAGCCACCTCCAGTCCTTCCATCAACTCAATACGATAATTCGCAAGACTCGTTCACCCCCCTGAATGTCACAATGGACGAGGGTAGTCCAAATTCTGCAAAAGAGGCCAGATTTCAAAAGGCCTGCTCCTCTGAAGTCGGATGTTCATAGTCGAAATCCGAACCTTTATTGTGAATACCATAAAGAGAGGGGACATTTGACTGATGATTGTCGGGCCCTTCGTCTGCTTATAGAAAGGCTCCTGGGAGAAGGAAAGCTCCGGGGTCTGATTCAGAAAGATAAAATTGCTGAGCCAGCTACCGAGAAGAGAAAGGAGAAAGAAACAGTAGAAGTGACCTGGGAGTGTGCCGACGTCGAGGACGCCGGGCTGTTATGGTGACATCCATCCCTCTACCGAATGCATCGAAGTCAATGATGTGGGCCCCTTGGGGACATCTATTGTATCCATGGGGGAGCTGGAGCGGAATCATCTCGCAAATCCAGTATTGCAAGAGTTCTAAAACAGGAAGTGGCAGCCACAACAAGTTCTCCTCCCGAAAGCACTGTCGTCACGTTTGGTCAGGATGACCTTCCCCCTAATGCTAATCCTTTCGATGACGCGGTGGTCATCAAGGCCGTCATCGAAAACTACACGGTCCACAAGATTCTGGTTGATACTGGCAGCTCCGTCAACCTCCTTTTCCGCCCAACTTTCGAGGCCCTGAAGACTGGAAGCAGCTGCTTTCCACCGATGGGCCCCTCTATGGCTTTTCTGGGGAGAAGAAGGAAGTAGAGGGTTCAGTGAAGCTCCTGGTCTCTCTTGGAGGGGTGATAAAGTTGGTCAATTTTGTGGTGGTGGACGCCCCGAGCAACTACTGTGCTATCTTCGGGAGGCCGATTCTCAACGCATACAGAGCGGTAAGTATCTACTTTTCACCTCGCTCTCAAGTTCGCCGCAGAAGGGAAACAATATCGGGTCAGGAGCAACCCAAAGGTGGCTCGGGAGTGCTACGTCCGAACTGTCAACGTGATCACTGACGTTCCACTTCCCGAGGCCGAGGCTGAGGTTTTGATGATTGCTGAATCTTCAGGGCCTGCAGAGGAAGAGAAGGATCGAGAAGGGGCTCACTTGGAACCTGCCCAAGCGACCCAAGAAGTTCCTGTTGCTGAGGAGACAGAAAAGAAACTAGTCATCAACGCTGAATTGCAAGAGGAGGAGAAAGCGGAGCTAATCTCCTGCCTGCTGAAGAATCTGGATGTCTTCGCTTGGTCAGCGGAGGACATATCAGGGGTGGATCCGGACGTGGCTTGCCATCATCTCAATGTGTCTCCTGAGTTCAAGCCCGTCCAGCAGAAGAAAAGAGAAGTGGCGACCAAGCTGGCGTTGCCCCATCAGAGAGGAGGTTTCCAAACTCCTAAAAGCTGGTTTTATTTCTGAGATTCAATATCCCACGTGGATGTCGAACGTTGTAATGGTCAAAAAATCTGGTGGGAAGTGGCGCATGTGCGTAGACTTCACCAAACTCAATAAAGCGTGCCCTAAAGATTGTTACCCTTTGCCTCGGATAGATGTTTTAGTTGATTCCGCGGTTGGGTATGGTTTTATGAGTTTCCTCGATGCCTTCTCTGGGTATCATCAAATCAAAATGCATAAACCTGATATCCCGCATACCTCATTCATCACGAACGATGGGTGTTACTGTTATCTCGTAATGCCTTTCGGACTCAAAAATGCTGGCCGCAACATACCAACGAATGATGGATACCGTTTTTAAAAATCAAAAGGGCAGGAACCTCGAAGTCTACGTTGATGACCTTCTTCTAAAAAGCAAAACATTCTCGTTACACTTGGAAGACCTCGTAGAGACGTTTCGCTACTCTACGGAGGTTCAAGTTAAAACTAAACCCATTAAAATGTGTATTCGGAGCAAGCAAAGGAAAATTTCTCGGGCATCTTTTAACTCCTGATGGCCTTGCGCCAAACCCGGATAAAGTGAAAGCTATCCTTGATATGACCCCTCCTCAAAATACTAAAGAAGTTCAACAACTTGGGGGAAGACTGGCAGGATTGAGCAGGTTTATCTCTAAATCTGGAGATAAAAGTGCCCCATTCTTCAAAATACTACGAGGGGGATCGAAATTCGAATGGAGCAAAGAATGTGACAGGGCTTCTTCGAGCAGTTAAAGGAGCAATTAACTTCAACTCCGTTACTTCAAAGTCCCCGTGAGGGGGAGAATCTTTTCTTATATCTGGGAGTCGGACCAGATGCAGTAAGTTCTGTCCTCGTTCGGGAGGAAAAGAGGAAGCAGTTTTCCAATATATTACGTTAGCCACATCCTTAAAGATGCAGAAACCAGATATTCGATCCTGGAAAAGCTGGCCTTGGCTTTGGTCATGTCATCACGAAGGCTCCGCCCCTATTTTCAGGCTCATCCCATTCAGGTGGTCTCGGATCATCCACTAAAAAGTATCTTAGAAAAGCCGGATCATTCAGGAAGGTTGGCTAAATGGGCAATTGAGCTAAGCGAGTTCGAAATATCATACGTTCCCAGAACGGCAATAAAGGCACAAGTATTGGCAGATTTCTTGGTGGACACGACGGAGTCTAATCCAGAACAGAGAGTACAATCTCCCTTGGCTTGGATCATTTATGTGGATGGGCTTCTGGCAGAAACTCCGTGGGAGCCGGAGTGGTTCTGATCAGTCCAAATGGCATCAGGCTAGAGCAAGCTATCAAATTCTTCTTTCCGGTTACCAACAATCAGGCAGAATACGAGGCACTTCTAGCTGGGCTAAGGCTTGCGAAAGAGCTGGGCATAGAATATGTACATGTCAGAACTGATTCATTAGTAATGGCCTCTCAGGTCTTGGGAAATTATGAAACAAGGGAGCCGACTCTGCAAAAATACTTGATATTGGCCAAAAAGGAAATCGGAAGATTCAAGTCGTTTATCATTGAGCACATTCCGAGAGCACAAAACAAGGAGGCAGATGAATTGTCAAAGTTCGGTCTTCCATCAGGGGGAGTGACCTTTGAACTTTTTCACCCGGCAATAGATGAGGCAGAACTAATGCAAATCGATCATAACCCTTCGTGGAAGGATCCTTACGAGCTGTTCCTGTCAAAGGGGGAGTTTCATCATTCTATCAAAGATCGGAGAAGGTTTCAAAAGAAAGGCGGCTTATTATTATCTGATAACAGGAGTTCTCTATAGAAAAACTTTGATTTCCCCCTCAGCACGATGTGTTCCGGAAGAAGAGATCCCTATTATACTTCAAGAAGTTCATTCTGGGGAATGTGGTAGCCATTCAGGGGCCAAAACTTTAGAAAAAAGGATCCTGCTGGCAGGGATATTTTTGGCCAACTATGAGGAAGGATGCCGAAGTATTTGCTAAGCGGTGTGTGCAGTGTCAGAAGTTCGCTCCTCTTCAGCATTTGCCTGCCCAGTCACTCAGATCAATAACCGCGCCATGGCCTTTTTGCAGTATGGGGGATGGATCTTATGGGGCCTTTTCCAATGGCCAGTGGTCAGCGACGCTTTATCATTGTAATGATCGACTATTTCAGTAAGTGGATCGAGGCCAAAGCATTAGCGAAAACTACTACCCAAATTGTCAGAAACTTCATCTGGGGGGAAATAGTTTGCCGGCATGGAATACCGTTGGCAATCGTCACCGATAATGGTCCACAGTTCAATAATCCAGAGATGAAAAATTTTTTGTGATCAGGTCGGGATTGATCTTCGGTTCGCCTCGGTACATCATCCGAGAACAAATGGGCAAGTAGAAGCAGCAAACAGGCAAATCCGACAACTCTTGATGAAAAGAGTCCTAAATCAAAAAGGAAACTGGGCGGATCAGCTTCCTTCCATTCTTTGGACTCTTCGTACTACCCCGTCCTCAGCCACAGGGGAGACACCATTCAAGTTGTCTCATGGCTCGGAGGCCGTCGTTCCTGTAGAGTTTGAGGTGGTCACTCCAAGAGTTATGTTCGGAAAAGAAGGAGGAGAAGCATGGGTAGAATGCAATGACGAGGCTCTCAAGTGTAGTTTGGACCTAATCGAAGAACTTCAGGATGAGGCTACAATCAGGCAAGAAGAGGTCAAAAGAAGGATGGCAAAGTACTTTGACAAAAATGTCAGGGTAAAACATTTTGCGGTCTGCGACCTTGTGTTAAAGAAAGTTGATGCAGCGGCCCGAACGGGTAGCGTCGGGAAGCTAGATCCGAATTGGGCTGGACCTTTCATCATCAAGGAGGTACTAAAAAGTGGAGCTTATCACCTCCAAACAAGTGACGGAGAAGACATCCCGCGCACCTGGAGTGGCGACGACCTCAAACGGTTCTATCCTTGAAATGTCCTTTTTATTCCTGCAGTTTTTTGAGATATTTTAATAAAAAGCACCATACTGACACTTCTCCATGTCTGATATTTTCCTCTTTGTACTCTCTCATATCTATCAAACTCACTGAACCGCGGAGACATCGCCAAGTTCTGCTTGAACTCCCTCGGATTGTAGTCATTAGCGTAAAACCATAAAGATCGTGTTGTAGCGGGGAGTTTTCGCACACATGTAGTGGTGGCTTGCCAATTCCCGAGCGGTGGTCTTCAGAACCTTGGATCCCGGCGGATATCCGACACACCCCTGCATCAAGGGAGGTCTAGGTGAATGTTGGCCCTATCATGCCCCGAGGGGATATAATTACAGCTGTGATGATCCTTCTGAGGAAAGCAATGTCGGTATAGCCCCCCGCGGCATAACCACACCTGCCCAACTGATCATCTTAGTCTGTGACTATCGAATACTCCAAGGTACTCTCGAGCGATGCCTAGGCGGGACCCACAACTAAGTTGATCTCTCTGAGGAAAGCAATGTCGGTATAGCCCCCGCGGCATAACCACACCTGCCCAATTGATCAACTCGGCTTGTAACCCTAGGCAAGAGAGCAGCTGAGTCGCTTACAGCTCTTATGACCACTTGAGGAAAGCAATGTTCGCCGCCTAGGCCCACCTGCCCACTTGGTCGTCTGGGTCTGTACTTTCTTCTCTTTATTTATACAGCTTTTATGACCGCTTGAGGAAAGCAATGTTCGCCGCCTAGGCCCACCTGCCCACTTGGTCATCTGAGTCTGTAGTCATCTTTATAACATTATAAGAGATTATCTCATTCCATATGGTCACTATAGACCGTTTGGAGAAGAAAGCAGGATTCCTATACATATAGCACAAACCGGACGACTTGATGATCAAACCGTGCGGTTTGAAATAAGCAGATACCAAGCCTTTCAGGCGGTCTGGTTAATAACCAGGCGGTCTGGTAATTAAACCAGGCGGTCTCAAAATTAGCAGGTTCCAAGGTTGTCATGCGGCTCAATCTTTCAAACCGGACGGCTTGAAATAAAACTGGGTATCATTAAGGTATCAAGCTGAATATCAGGGGAGCAAGCATAATCATGATCGGCCGATCTTATCATCCGGATTATGAATTTTATCATCCTTATGGGTTTCCATTCAATCCGATCAGATAATCACAGGATCTTTTAAATCAGGCAGTAATAATTTTCACTACAAGTATTATGCCTGCTCATCATACGAATTTAATGCACAGTTCGTGCGGCTTGTTGTTCAAGACGGTTATAATTTTCACTACAAGTATTATGCCTGCTCATCATACGAATTTAATGCACAGTTCGTGCGGCTTGTTGTTCAAGACGGTTATAATTTTCACTACAAGTATTATGCCTGCTCATCATACGAATTTAATGCACAGTTCGTGCGGCTTGTTGTTCAAGACGGTTATAATTTTCACTACAAGTATTATGCCTGCTAATCGTACAAATTTAATATGCAGTTTGCGGATTAAGTACTAACCGCACGATCTATCGATTGGTCTTCTTGAGATCGGATATTCTCTTTATAGTCGCACGACTTGGTTATTTCAAAATACTGGATCGGTTATCTGATTGCATTCGCGAAGACTTGCCCTCTATCCCGGAAAGCAAGTATGCCGGGTCTAGTAGCAACCACGCGGCTTGATTGCGCCCGGTTTCCGGAATGTACACATTCGAAATAAGTCGGCTCTTCTTCAGAACGAATCAAATAAATTCGACGCGGATTAACAGGAGCGGGCTGTGCCAGTATTTTTCAGATACTTTAACGGAGTCTCGGGGAGATCGCTATCCAAACCGGATAGATTAAACACTAAGGCGCACGATTTGGTAAGATTCAATACAGAGAAATCACAAGCAAATACAAATAAGTCGCAGAAGGTAGACGGACAGATAAGTAAAAACTTTTCATTTCAATAAAACGCTGTTTACATTGTATTTTAAGCCGTCCGGCTAACAACATCAAGCCGGCGGCTATTCAAAATAAAAAACAAAATACATCTATTGATCGTGCGACTTGAGTTTCTTAGATGCAGGAGCACTTGAATGTTCGCTGCCGTCGACCGAAACATCGGGAGAATAGCCTTCGCTGCCCGACGAGGATGAGCTGCCTCAACTCGCCCGACTTGCGACCAGCATCTTCTTCAGAATCGCTGGGTTCGGACTCTGAGCTACCTTCACCACTCTTGGCCGCTTCGGGTTCTTCGGCCTCGACGTCCTCATCTTCACTCTCTTCCGAGCTGGATCCATCGACCTTGTTCTTCCCCTTGGCCTTCCGCCTGATCTTTTCCAGCTTCTTCTGCAAGGTCGGATAAGCATCCGAAAAGGTGAAATGCTCAAAACCGGGCGCGAACCCTTTGAGCTCCCGCAAGCGGTTAAAAGCATTTTCAATTCCCTCGGCGACATGAGGGAAGAGTTCTTGCTGATAAACCGGGTCGGTCTCATCATATTTAGCCTGCAGAAGAAGAGAGTAAGGTAAGACCGGGCGGTTTGAGAACATCGGTATTAAAGCTGGCCAGGTGATAACTTACCAACTCGGCTTCCTTTAACCGCTCATTCTCCTTTTTTAATTCGGCGATTTCCTTCTCTTGAAGGCTGTTATCTCTGGTCAACCTTTTCAGGGTCATCCCCATAAAGGCGTTTGTGGTAAAACTCTCGGCAGCTACCCGCGCGGCCTCCCTGGCGAGCTCCTCCACAGGAACTTTCCTTAGCCTCCTGAAGTTCCGCCGGCCGAACATGCCAATGCTGGCGGCCTCAGCATGCCGACCCGACTTCTCGCTCGCCCAGTGGGGAAGCGCGGGTAGAGATCTGGATGCTGTCGCCGTTCGGGTGCCAGGTCAAAACCGGGCAGCCCTTCAGGTCCTTCACCTTGCTGAAAGATCGGAGGGCGGCGAAGTCGCCCAAGGAGCCCGAATCCTCCCCATCAGATGGCAGCGGCTTGTTCCTGGCTTGCCTCTTTCTTTTCTCCGTCTGGGTCAGGACCAGACCGGACGGACTGACCGGCTTGTTAACAGGAACCACGGCTTGGGCTATAAAACAAGAAGAGTCAGCACAAGAAATCAAGCGGTTAGCATTCAAGTCGGAGGCAAAGAGAAGCTTACTATCTTCAAGCCGAACGTTCTCCAGTTCGGTAAGCAGAGGGATGTAGTAGCTTATGTTAAGCCGCTCATCCTTGAGGAGCTTACAGATCCCTTTCTCCACCTCGCTGATTGGCACTGGCTGAAAAGCCTCCTCAGGCCGCACCTGCGGGTTCGGGTTCAACAGGCCCAGCCGGCCTTCGAAGATCAGGTACCTCTCCGACCAGGCAGTTACCTTGTTCGCCAGGTTGACCATCTTCAACCCGCGGCAACCGAAGTAGAGGTGGCCTTTGAAGACATCCGATTCAGAGTCCGGGATGGCCCGAACTGAGAATATCTTCCTGAAGAGATCCATGGAGAAGCGGACTCTCTCAGATCGAAGGTAAGAGATAAAGCTGCATATCCCGGCCATCGAGTTGGGAGAAATCTGGCCCGGAACAACTCCATAGTGGTCGAAGACCATGGCGAGCTCCATTGGGATCGGGAATTTGAATCCGCAATCGAAGTGATCGATTGGGATCGCGATGAGGTTTGGACCGGACGAGTTCATCCGCTCATCACGGAGCGGAAGTCGCGCAAGCAGCGGGCTGTCGACCATATGTTTTTCAACGAACTCGTCCAATTCGGCTTTCGTTAATCGACACTCCTCAAGATCAGCAGAGTGGAAGGCAACGGCGGCTTCAGAGCGGGTAGCTGGGGTCTTCGCAGGTCGCTTCGACTGGCGCTTTGCTCCCATCTCGAAATTCTGGTAAGAAGAACTTCGGAAGGACGCTACTTATAAGAACGGATGATCTGCACTTAGCAAAGGTCAAATCGCGGCTAGATGATCAACCCGCGCGAATATATCATCACAAAAGTCAGCGATAGATTGCATAAATTGAAAAAGCGAATTACAAAGCCACGAATGCAAGCCGAGCGGCTTATGAAAAATAACTCAGGCATCAATCAACAGCATGAAGGCTAAAAAAGTAAAATTGAATATTGAAGCCGCACGGCCTAAGTAAACAGGTCGAATATCACAAAATCAGATTCAGGCGAATTATCCAAAGGACCGAATTGAAACCATATTACAAAGTTGTATCCCAACACCGCTCATTACTGGCGGGTATCGTTCGGTTCGTCCTCTCTGTGAAGCCGCGCGACATGATCGCCAATCTGAAGGACAGTCCCCTGCATTTGGTTCATATTATGATTAAGGCGGTTGATCATGCTATGAATCCGCGCGGCGTCTCTCTCCACTCGCGACGCAGGAATCGTGCGAGTAGGTAAGTCCGTTGCGGACTCATGAACACTAGCAACTGGGCGGATTGTCCCGGCTGCAGGAAGAGACGAGCTCGTCCCTGCATCCGGGCGGATTGACCCTCGCCGGCCTTCATCAACCGTGTTTAAAGGGCGCCGACTTCCGCCGGCTTCCTTGGCCAGATGCAGGTATTTGTCCCTATAGTAGGCACAGTCATCTTCGAGCTTGCGGACTCCTCCATCTTCCTCTTCTTCGACTTCGAGACAGTTGGCTTGTCCGGGCTGTCCTCAACATTGATTATGGGAGACTCCAGACCGTCCGGCTTGGGGGAGTCAACTGCTTCTCCAGCTTCATCCCTTATCTTCAAATGAAAGACCCCTGACGGGGTAACTTCCATCTTGAAGGACTCATCCCCGTCGCCTTTCGGGGAAGCAGCTTCCAGGTCTGTCCTACCCGGTGGAGAAGGCGGGTTGTTTCCCTGGACAGAGAAGATTGGGGGCGGGTTCGAGCTGCCCGCTCCATCCTTAGTCGGCGGAACAACTGCTGGCTCAGGGAGCAGTTCGGTCGGTCTATCCTCCTGTTTAGATGATAAAGCAATTGTTAAACCTACAGGCAGGTCGGTCGGTTTATTCGTAAGGGCAATTGTTACCGTCTTATCAGGCCGCTTCGTCTTCTTCTTCTTCTTCTCTTTCGAGCGATCTCTATCACGGTTCTTTCCGGACTTCTCAAGAAGCTCGAGTTCAGCCATCAGGTTCACCATCTTTCTCGAGTTGTGCAAACCGAAAGTTCTAACCGCAACAGGCGAATAGTGACTCGTGGTAACAATAGAGTTATGCCAGAGTCGAAGCTTCTGGAGCATTTATAACCAACAGGGTGAAGTCGGCGCGATCTCCGGCTAGCACTGATATTTTCGAAATCTTCACGGAAATTTAAAAATATGCGGGGATTATGTTTACCCGGGAAACCGCTTCCAGGAGGGTTACTCCCAGACCGCGCGGTTTGCGGGTCTAAGTCGCCCGGTTCAGGTCAAACGAGGTCTATCGGCTCCGGCTAGCACAGGCCGGGCGGTCTGTGACAACTCAGGCCGCCTCCAAGTACTAAAGGTAATCAGAGCCCAAGTCCAACAGGATAAGCCGCGGTCTCAAGTCGGAAGTCGCGCGGCCTATGCAATAGAGGCAGCCAAGGTCCAAAGTCAAAGAACAAGCCGCGGTTTCATAGCAGAGACCGAGCGGGTGGCCTCATCGCCTTGGCCTCCTCATCTCTAGCTACTGGTCAGCCAAGTCGCGCGGCTTATTTACTTCTCCTTTTTGTGTATCCCGTCACCGCCTGCCCGTTTCTCCTGTACCCGGGCAGGCGGTTATTTTATCCCTGCCCGCTCGGGCAGGCCCCCAAGCCTATAAATAGGGGGCGGCACTGTTCACAAGATACGCACACTTGAATCTTGGAGCTCGCTTGTTTGAGCTGCGGACTCAAGTTTCCCGTCTTGCGGACTGTCTGACCGGCCGGCTTCTTTTTTCCTGCACTTGCAGCCCGCTGTAACCTCTTTTTGTAATCAAAGGAAAGCCCGTCGCAAGAGTGGCATTCGCCGCGGCGGGCGAAGTCTGGTTTTGACCGCTGCCAGCGGTCTCCCTTTTTTTTCTACTTAAAAAGTAACCGACAACCCGCAGCCTCCGGTTTCCTTCGGAGGAGCGATCTCAGCCTCAACACTTATACTTGGGAGTGGGCCCAGATGCGATAAGCTCTGTCCTGGTGCGGGAAGAAAAAAAGAAGCAGTTTCCGATATATTATGTCAGCCACATCCTCAAAGATGCGGAAACTAGATATTCAATCTTGGAGAAATTAGCCTTGGCTTTGGTCATGTCGTCACGAAGGCTCCGCCCCTATTTTCAGGCTCATTCCATTCAGGTGGTCTCGGACCATCCACTAAAGAGCATCTTGGAAAAGCCGGATCATTCAGGAAGGTTGGCTAAATGGGCAATTGAGCTAAGCGAGTTCGAAATATCATATGTTCCTTGAACGGCAATAAAGGCACAAGTATTGGCAGATTTCTTGGTGGACACGACGGAGTCTAATCCAGAACAGAGAGTACAATCTCCCTTGGCTTGGATCATTTATGTGGATGGGGCTTCTGGCAGAAACTCCGTGGGAGCCGGAGTGGTTCTGATCAGTCCAAATGGCGTCAGGCTGGAGCAGGCTATCAAATTCTTCTTTTCAGTTACAAATAACCAGGCCGAATACGAAGCATTCTTGGCTGGCTTGAGACTCGCGAAGGAGCTTGGGATAGAACATGTTCATGTGAAAACTGATTCTCTTGTGATGGCCTCGCAGGTTCTGGGGAATTATGAAACAAGAGAACCGATGTTGAGAAAATATCTATTCCTAGCGAAGAAAGAAATTGGGAGATTCAAATCCTTCATCATCGAACACATTCCGAGAACACAGAATGAAGAGGCAGACGAATTATCAAAGTTTGGTCTTCCATCCGGAGGGTGACCTCGGAACTTTTTCATCCGGCAACAGATGGGACGGAAGAAGAGGAGCTCATGCAGATCGATCAAAATCCTTCCTGGAAAGATCCTTATGAACTATTTCTGTCAAAAGGGGAGTTTCATTCGTCAATCAAGGACAGAAATAGATTCAGAAGAAAGGCAGCGTACTACTACTTGATGGCAGGAGTCTTGTAGGAAAACTCTGATTTCTCCCTCAGCACGGTGCGTTTCAGAAGAGGAGGTCCCGGCTATACTTCAGGAAATTCATTCGGGAGAGTGCGGTAGTCATTCAGGAGCGAAGACTTTGGAGAAAAGGATCTTGCGGCAGGGATATTTTTGGCCGACCATGAGGAAAGATGCTGAAGCATTTGCCAGGCGATGTGTCCAGTGTCAAAAGTTCGCTCCTCTTCAGCATTTGCCTGCTCAGTCACTCAGGTCGATAACCGCGCCGTGGCCTTTTGCAGTATGGGGAATGGATCTTATGGGACCTTTTCCGATGGCCAGCGGTCAACGCCGTTTCATCCTGGTAATGATCGACTATTTCAGTAAGTGGATTGAGGCAAAAGCGCTAGCAAAAACAACAACTCAGATCGTCAGAAACTTCATCTGGGGGGAAATAATTTGCCGGCATGGAATTCCGTTAGCAATTGTTACCGATAACGGTCCACAGTTCAACAATTCTGAGATGAAAAGCTTCTGCGATCAGGCAGGAATTGATCTGCGATTTTCCTCAGTACATCATCCCAGGACCAATGGCCAGGTGGAAGCAGCGAACAGGCAAATCCGGCAGCTCTTGATGAAAAGGGTCTTAAATCAAAAAGGGAATTGGACGGACCAGCTTCCTTCCATCCTTTGGACTCTTCGTACTACGCCATCTTCAGCTACAGGGGAGACGCCGTTCAAACTATCTCATGGCTCAGAGGCCGTTGTTCCCGTAGAATTTGAAGTGGTCACTCCAAGGGTTATATATGCAAAAGAGGGAGGAGAATCATGGATGGATGAAAATGATGAGGCTATGAGGTATAGTCTGGATCTGATCGAGGAGCTTCAAGACGAGGCAACTATCAGACAGGAGGAAGTTAAAAGGAGGATGGCAAAATATTTTGACAAGAATGTCAGGGTAAAGCAGTTCGCAAGCGGTGATTTGGTATTAAAGAAGGTAGATGCTGCGGCCAGGTCTGGTAATGTTGGAAAGCTGGATCCTAATTGGGCAGGACCTTTTATCATCAAAGAAGTATTAAAGAATGGGGCCTACCGTCTCCACACCAGTGAAGGGGAAGACATCCCGCGTACTTGGAGCGGTGACGATCTTAAACGATTCTATCCTTGAATTATCTCTTTTATTCTCTACATTTCTTTTTGATATTAAATGAAAAGCCCTATACTGACACCTCTTCTTGTCTGATGGTTCTCTACATTATGAATGTAAATATACATATCTCACTCCCCCAAACCTCTGAGATATCGCCGAATTCTGCTCGAACCCCCTCGGATTGTAGTCGTAGCGTAAAACCCACCAAGACCATGTGATGCGGGGAGTTTTCGCACACGTGTAGTGGTAGCTTGCCAATTCCGCTGCGGAGGTCTTCAGAATTTTGGATCCCGGCCGATATCTGACACACCCCTGCATCAAGGGAGGTCTAGGTGATTGTCAGCTCTATCATGCCCCGGAGGGATATAGTTACAGCTTTGATGATCTTTCTGAGGAAAGCAATGTTCGCCGCCGAGGCCCACCTGCCCAACTGATCATCATAGTCTGTGACCATCGAATACTCTTAGGTACTCTCGAAACGGTGCCTAGTTGGGCCCACAACTGAGTTGATCTCTCTGAGGAAAGCAATGTTCGCCGCCGAGGCCCACCTGCCCAATTGATCAACTCAGCTTGTAACCCTAGGCAAGAGAGCGGATGAGTCGTTTACAGCTCTTATGACCACTTGAGGAAAGCAATGTTCGCCGCCGAGGCCCACCTGCCCACTTGGTCATTTGAGTCTGTACATACCTTTTTCTTATTCTTTCTCTACAGGAAGGCATTTGCCTCTTATGGTTTCTTGTATAAAACCATTCGAGGAAGATATGGTTAAGACAGGTACAGGTGTTCGTCTACCCTAATAAAGGGTTATGATAAATGAGACCGAGCGGTCTGAACATCCAAACCGAACGGTCTGATTGGATATAAGTTGGGATATTCTCTGACAAGTATATGATTACCCGGGTTGTTATTTAACCGGGCGATCTTATCAAATTTTTTGGATATCTCCAGAGCCGATTATCTGTTACCCAGGTTGTTATATAACCGGGCGATCTTATCAATGTTTTATAAGATGGAAATCTCCGAAGATGATCATCTATTACCCAGGTGACAGTCAAACCGGGCGAGTCCATTCATCTTCTATAAAAATGGATATTTCTGGAAAAGATATATAGTTGCTCAGATTTCATTCTGACCGGTCGAATTTATCTATCTGTCCATCCGTTAATGAGTTGGGTATTTCTACATTCGGATCATATGGTTGTCCGGATTGTATTCTAGCCGAGCGAATCTGTACATCTTTAAACTAAGTTGGATGTTTCCGGGACTGACTAATCTGATTACCCGGGTTGCATTCTAACCGGGCGGATATGCCCGTCTTTTATTAAGTAAAATGTTTCTGAATCTATTCATATGATCGCCCGGGTTGCACTCTAACCGGGCGGATCTGACCATTCCTAATCAAGATTCCGGAACAGATTATCTGATTGCCCGGGTTGTATTCAAATCGGGCGGGATTATTCATCCTTTATAAAATTGGATACTTCTGGAGCTAATTATGTGATCGCTCGGGTTACACTTTGACCGATCGGATATATCTATCTCTCTACTCCATCAAGTTAATACTTATGGATCTGGCTATATAATCCGGGTTGAAATTTAAACCGGCCGGGCATTATCCATCCCTGAATGAATAATCAGAATTGGATATTCCTGGATTTGAATATGTGGTCGCTCGGATTGTGTTCTAACCGATCAGGTTAAGCTATTTCTTAGCAAAAGTTATCTCTAGACATAATGGATTACTCGCCAGAACTGAATCCGAACTACGTGAAAGCTGTTATTCATTACATAGCAGCAAGCATTTAATATCTACAAATGAAGAGAAGCCGCGCGATCCGAATTATAGCCTCATGAATCTATCTGTTATTAGAAATCGAATATCCTGAGATCCAAATGAATAATCGCGCGGGCTGGATAAAGGATCTTCAAAGACAATCAATCATCACTTATGCTCAGACCAAGATGACCGCACGATTAGATCATGGAGAGTAAAGAAAAAAAAAACAAGGTATCACAAGTAAGTAATAATAGAAGGACAATCAGACAGGTAAAATTTCTATTTCATTTCCCAAAAAGTGTTTACAAAATATTGACCGCCCGGCCAACAAAGGGAGACCGGCGGTTACAAAAATTAAATTAGAAAAACAAAGGGCACTAGTCTGCCGATTTTTTCTTCTTCTTCTTGGCAGGAGAAATTGAGTCGATGTCAACCTCCGGCGAATAACCTTCACTTAGTGAGGAGGAGCCGGACGAACTGCTGTCGCTAGACCGCCCGGTCTTGCTTGCAGAGCCGGTGGATCCAGAGGACAAGCTGTCCTCATCGTCATAGTCATCAGCATCTCCATCCGCGTCGGCCTCTTCAGCGGCTTCATCACTTCCATCGCCTCCTTGATGGAGCACGATCTCCCTGCCCGCGTCGGTTTCGGCCTCCTCGCCCACCTTGGATTTTCCTTTTTTCCGTCGGCTGATTTCGTCAAGCTGGACCTCCAAGGCGGGGAAAAGGTCGGAGAAGGTGGTTCCGCCGAATCCTTCGGACAGACCGCCCCGGTCTCCCATGAGACCCAAGGCCTTGTTGATCCCTTGGGCCACATGGGGTAGCACCTCGTCCTGGAAGGCCGGGTTGGTCATCTCGTATTGTCTCTGCAAAAGAAAGGCAAAATGAATTAGGTCGCCCGGGCTGATCGAAGGGGACCGCATTGTCTTTTTGAAAAACTCACCGCCACGACTTCCTGAAGCCGCGCGTTCTCCTCTCGAAGCCGCGTATTCTCCGCGGCCTGCTCCCCGTACTTCTTCTCCAGGTGTTTCTGAACAGAAACTAGCCGCTTGTACGCCAGGGCCATGAAGTGGTTGGCCGAAAACCCCCAGGCGCCGGCTTGAGCCGCTAGCCGGGGGAGCTCTTCCTCAGGGGTTCTCATCAGCTTCCTTAAGGTCTTTCGACCATACAAGGCGGCCCCAGCGGCTAGGGCATGGCGTTCAATTTTGTCGCTCCCCCATGGAGGAAGAGCGGTGGATACTCGGATCCGGCTTCCGTCCCTATGCCAAAGGATGGTCGGATTGCCCTGCAGATCGGGCGGGTTCCCACAAGAGCGGAGGAGCTCGTAGTCATCAGGAGAAGCCGGGCCTTCTTCCTCAGACGATAGCGATCTGTTTCGCTTCAGCCTCTTCTCCCTTTGAGTCAAAACCGGGACGACTGGCGTGACCGGCTTATTCGCAGGAACGGCGTGGGCAGCTGTAAAGAGAAAACAAAAGTATAAGTAACGAAGTCCGCGCGGTTACATACAAGAGGTCAAAAAGAACTTACTATGCTCAGGGAGGATATCCTCCAGCTCCGAGAACAGCGGGATATAGTGGTTGATATCCAACCGCTCGTTCTCAAGGAACGCGAAGGTGTCCGCCTCAATCTTTTCGACCTGAGGGATCTGGAAAACTTCTTCCCCTCGGACTTGCGGGTTGGTCTGCAACAGTCTGAAGTTACCTTCGAGCATTACAAACCGCTCCGACCAGTCGGAGACTTTGTTCGCCAGATTGACAATCTTCAGCCCGTGGCAGCTGAAGTAGAGATGCCCCCTATAAGTCGAAGTCCCTGAGTCGGAAACTGCCCGCACAGAGAAGAACTTTCTGAACAGGTCGATGGAGAATCTGGTTCGCTCGAACCGCAGGTAAGAGATGAAGCTATATATTGAAGCGATGGAGTTCGGCGGAAGCTGACCAGGCACAACCCCATAATGGTCAAAGATGGCAATGACTTCAAGCGGCAGTGGAAACTTGAAGCCATATTCGAAGTGGTCAACTGGGACGGCGATCTGGTGCGGATTGGAAGAGTTAATCCGCTCGTCATGCAAAGGAAGTCGCGCGAGCAGATTACTCCCTACCATGTGACTGGCAATGAAATTGTCCAGTTCGTTCTGAGTAAGGCGGCATTCCGGATGGTCCGCCGAATGGAATGCCAAGGCCGCGTCAGCTCGGACGGCTTTAACTTTAACAGGTCGCTGCGACTTGTTCTTGGATCGCGCCATCTGTAAATCGTGAGAATGACTTCGGAAAATTCCCTACTTATAGATTTCTATGATCTGTGAATAGTAAAATCATATCGCGGCTATACATTCTAACCGCACGGTCAATGGGCCTATATGGTTAAAATTCACCAGAGAAATAAAAGAAGCAAAGGCATCCAGAAAAAACAGAAACAAGCATACATCACAGTTCGCCCGGCCAGAAGTCAGTTCGAATAAAACATAAGATCTAAACAAGGCACCAAATATAGCGGTTAAAGGGAAGACCGCGCGAGTTATCCAGAATACAAGACAACAAACATTGTTCAAATCAATAAACCACGCTTATAGTACAAATTGTTCTCAAAGGCCGGTCACGGCTGACGGCGCTCTGGGGAGACATCCTCTCGGTGAAGTCGCGCGACCTGGTCACTGGTTGTGTTCAAAAGAGAATAAATCTGGCTTGTATGATAATGAAGGTGGTTGATTGTACTATGAAGCCGCCCGGCATCCCTTTCGACCCGCGAAGCGGCAATCATACGGGGGGTTGCGGCGGCCTCGTCAATCATTGGATCAGCCGCCCGGACTGGGGGAGGATTCGAGCCCGCTCTAATAGTCGGGCGGCTAACAGCTACCACCCCATCGTTCATATTTCGCCGACCAGCGGCGACTTCTCTGGTTAAGCGCAGGAATTTATCCTGGTAATATTTCGAGTCGCTCTCAAATTTGGCAGAGGCTCTCTTCTCTTTTTCCAGTTGGACGGTCAGAGCAGCCCGCGTAGCCACCACTGCTGCCCGCGCGGCCTCAAGCTGAGTCTCCAGGACTTTCACCCTCTCTGTGCTGGATCTCCTGTCAATCTCTGATTGTGCCAGAGCGGTCCGAGTGGCGGCCTCCTGGTTTTCTGCCTCCTTCAAGCGGGCTCTCAGGTTGATCAGATCTGCCTCAAGGCGATCAAACAGCTGCGGCCCTTCCGGCAAGGTCGTCGCACAGGTTGAAATCAGGGGAGCTAGCGAAGGCAGGCTGGCCTCAAGGTCGCCCGGTTTCATAATCTGGTCCGCGCTATCTGAAAGAAGCTGTTTGGTTATGAAAAATAAAAGCATGCAACGCTATATATAAGTAAAAATGAACATAAATACGAGAGCAGTGCCTGGGCGGGCAGGCCATTTAGATCGTCCCGAGTTCATCCTCTGACATTGCTCACGCCAGAGTCTCTCCGTACTTGGCCTAATGAAAGGGAGCCGGGCCGCTAAAGAAAAGAGGCTCGGCGGCGGGTTCACTAATTTATTATGGCGAGGCCGCGGAATGGAAAAGCGGACAGCTTTGTAGTCCGTAGAATCCTTACCTGCCGCAAGAGGATCAGGCCGCGACGGCTTGTTCAAGGCCCGTTCCGCCCTCTCCTTCTTCACCGTCATTATCTCCTCCCCGGTCATCGCTGGGGGAACCTCCTCCCGCGCTCTCAGAACTTCTTCAAGCTCCCTCGTTCTCTCTTCGACCTCCAAGGCAGTCCGGGCGGCAGCTTCTCTTTCTTCGGTCTCCGTCCGAGCGGTCTCTTCAGGCCGGACTGTATTATCAGTGGCAGAGGGATTTTGCCTGGGAACAATCGGGCTGTCAAGAAGCTGATCTCGCTTCACCAACTCGTCCATACCCCTAAAGATCCCATTGAAAGATAAGCTGCTCGCCGAGTCCGGAGGCAGTTCGCCCGGTTTCGTATCAGGGGTAGCCGGTGATTCATTTGACTTGTTGGATGGAGGAGTCGCGAGGCCTAGCTCCTCCTTTAGTCGCGAATTGGTCTGGAGGAGGGAGTTGGTCGGTTTCTTGAGAGCCGCCCTTTCCTTAGCGGCTAACCTCTTGACCTTCTTTGTTATCCGTTCGGTCACGGACCCGGTCTGCTTCCTCTTCCTCTCTCTCTTACCCGGAGCTGGGTGAACTTCTTTTAGGGGGCTGGGATAATCGTCCACGGACAGAGGAGTATTCGGTTCGCCCGTCCTGGGGGAGCTAACCGCCTCTTCCTCTAGATCCCTGACAAGCAGGTGAGGGTTCCCGGATGGGGTGATTTCCACTCCAAACGAGGCAGTTTCGCCGACCTTCTTCGAAGGGCTGTCTGAAACAACTTTTTCAGAAGTGGCGGCCACCTCTTTGCTCGGCAAGCTAGCGGTCTGTTGGTTGAGGTCGCTAGGAGGGATCGACGAGACATCAGGGGGAGGCCCCGAACTGTTTACCACGGGCTCTGCAGGAGTTTTGGGAGTTGATAAGTCTACGACTGGCTTGGGGCTAGCCGCTGCGGCCTTCTCAGCCCACTTCCTCTTCTTCCGATCTTTCCGGTCTTGCTTTTCTTTCTCCTTATTCGGCTTCTCCAACGGTTCGCGCCTCTTCTCTTCTGCCCTCTTCTGGTCTCTGCTGGGATCCACGCGATCTAGCACAGTATCCAGGAAGTCCATTGCTGAAGAATTGCCGGTCTTAAAAATTCTGACCGCAACTGGCGAGTAATACCCCGTGATTTCAAGAAAAAACTCCGTAGAATGAATTCTCTGGCTCTCTTATAGAATTCAAGGCAGGTCGGATGCGGTCTCCCGGTCAAAGCTAATATTTTCGAAATTCTTTTGAGATTTGAAAATATGCGGGGATTATGTTTGCCCGGAAAACCGCTTCTTGGGTTGGACCATTATCAGACCGCGCGAACTCCTGGGCCAAGCCGCTGGGTCCCGGGATCGGCGGTTCTCAGTTCAAGAAGGGCCAGGCCGGGCGGCCCGGTGTCATTTCCGGATCGCCCCCAAAGGGATAAGATCGTCAAAGAGCCAAGGCAAGAAGTTCATCCGCGGTCTCAGCTAGAAGGCCGCGCGGGTTGTCCCATAGAAACTCGAAGTTCCAGCCCCGAAGAACAGGCCGGGGCTCCAGATCGAAGGCTATCCAAGTTATCTCGTGAAGATCGGCTAAGTCATGACCAGAAGGCAGACCGCGGCCTCAATCTCCAAACCGCGCGGTCTGCATTATTGACTTGGTCCCGGTGTCCTCAGCCGCAAGCAAGACAGGTCGCGCGGCCTCTTTCTTTTTCTTCTTTGTGCATCCCGTCACCTCCTGCCTGTTTCTCCTGTACCCGGGCAGGAGGTTATTTTATCCCTGCCCATTCGGGCAGGCCCCCAAGCCTATAAATAGGGGGCGGCACTGTTCACAAGACACGCACACTCGAATCCAAGAGCTTGCTTGTCTGAGCTCCGGTCTCGAGTTTCTGGTCTCGCGAACTGTTGACCGGCCGGCTTCTGCTTTCTCGCATTTGTAACCGCTACTTTTCAATCAAAGGAAAGCCCGTCGCAGGAGTGGCATTTGCCGCGACGGGCGAAGTCTGGCCTCGACCGCTGCTAGCGGTCTGAATTCTCTAGCTAAATAGTAACCGATAGTCCGCAGCCTTCAATTTTCTTCGTAAGCGCACTTTTGAATCGAACAGTAGGGCTATGAACTCTTTTCGAAGCGGTGTTGTTAGCAAAAATCAGACAACCTCATCAAAAGTTTTGGATGTTTGAAGGTTATAGGTGTCATTTGGAGCTATATTTTGCATTACCGCTGCAACACGCTATATATCGACGACTAAATGAACTGCAACGTGTAAAACTTGTGCTTCAACAAATGTAGGGCTCAGAGCTCATTCCTAAAAAGTGTTGTGGTGGTAAAATCAGACAATCAGATCAAAAGTTATTGTTGTTTAAAGTTTGAGTGTCATTTGGAGCTAAATCTCTCACTTTCACTTCAACCCGCATAAAAAATTCTTTCATTTTCAAATTTATGTGTGATTTGAAGCTAAATCTCGCATTATCACTACAACCCAATCTACATCGACCTCTAAACGAGCTTTAATGGGTTAAATTTATTCTCCATGGATTTAAGGCTCCGATCTCATTCTGAAAAGGTATTGTGGGCGAAAATCAGACAATCGGATCAAAAGTTACGGATGTTTAAAGTTTGGGTCACATTTTGAGCTAAATACCATATTATTATCCATTGGATTTAGGGCTCTGATCTCCATTTAGTGTAGGGCTCAGAACTCTTTTCGAAGCGGTGTTGTTGGCAAAAATCAGACAACCTCATCAAAAGTTATGACTGTTTGAAGGTTATAGGTGTCATTTGGAGCTAAATTTTGCATTACCGCTGCAACTCGCTATATATGGACAACTAAATGAACTGCAACGTGTAAAACTTGTGCTTCAACAAATGTAGGGCTCCGAGCTCATTCCTAAAAGGTGTTGTGGGGTAAAATAAAACAATCAGATCAAAAGTTATTGCTGTCTAAAGTTTGAGTGTCATTTGGAGCTAAATCTCTCACTTTCACCACGACCCGCATAAAAAATTCTTTCATTTTAAAATTTATGTGTGATTTGAAGCAAAATCTCGCATTATCACTACAACGCAATGTATATCGACCTCTAAACGAGCTTTAATGGGTTAAAATTATTCTTCATGGATTTAGGGCTCCGATCTCATTCCGGAAAGGTATTGTGGGCGAAAATCAGACAATCGGATCAAAAGTTACGGATGTTCGAACTTTAGGTCTCATTTTGAGATAAATACCTTATTATTCTCCATTGGATTTAGGGCTCCGATCTCCATTGAGTGTAGGGCTATGAACTCTTTTCGAAGCGGTGTTGTTAGCAAAAATCAAACAACCTCATCAAAAGTTAAGGCTGTTTGAAGGTTATAGGTGTCATTTGGAGCTAAATTTTGCATTACCTCTGCAACACGCTATATATCGACAACTAAATGAACTGCAACATGTAAAACTTGTACTTCAACAAATGTAGGGCTCAGAGCTCATTCCTAAAAAGTGTTGTGGGGTAAAATCAGGCAATCAGATCAAAAGTTATTGTTTTTAAAGTTTGAGTGTCATTTGGAGCTAAATCTCTCACTTTCACTACAACCCACATCAAAAATTCTTTCATTTTCAAATTTATGTGTGATTTGAAGCTAAATCTCACATTATCACTACAACCCAATCTATATCAACCTCTAAACGAGCTTTAATATGTTAAAATTATTCTCCATTGGATTTAGGGCTCCGATCTCATTCTGAAAAGGTATTGTGGAAGAAAATCAGATAAGCAGATCAAAAGTTACGGATGTTTGATGTTTAGGTCTCATTTTGAGCTAAATACCTTATTACCAACCCGCTGTATATTGACCACTAAACAAACTGGAATGGGTAAAACTTGTTCTCCAATGGATGGAGGGCTCCGAGCTCATTCCAAAAAGGTGTTTTGCGCAAAAATCAGACAACCAGATCAAAAGTTATAGCTGTTACAGTTTATGTGTCAATAGGAGCTACATCCCTCATTACCACTGCAACCCGCTGTATATTGACAACTAAAATGAGTCGGGATGGTTTAAAATTGTTTTTCATTGGATGTATGGCTCCGAGCATATTATGAAAAGGTGTTGTGGGCAAAAATGAGACAACCGGAGGAAAAGTTATAGTTGTTTGAAGTTTATGTGTCAATTCGAGCTAAATCCCACAAAACCACTATAACTCAATGTATATCGAGCACTAGATGAACTAGATTGGGTAAATCTTGTTTTCCATTGAGTTTAGGGCTATGAACTCTTTTTGAAGCGGTGTTGTTGGCAAAAATCAGACAACCTCATCAAAAGTTATGGCTGTTTGAAGGTTATAGGTGTAATTTGGAGCTAAATTTTGCATTACCCAATCTAAATAAACTGCAAAAATCAGAAAACTAAATGAACTGCAATGTGTAAAAGTTGTGCTTCAATAAATGTAGGGCTCCGAGCTCATTCATAAAAGGTGTTGTGGGGTAAAATCATACAATCAGATCAAAGTTTATTGTTGTCTAAAGTTTGAGTGTCATTTTGAGCAAAATCTCTCACTTTCACTACAACCCGCATAAAAAATTCTTTCATTTTGAAATTTATGTGTGATTAGAAGCTAAATATCGTATTATTACTACAATCCAATGTATATCGATCTCTAAACGAGCTTTAATGGGTTAAAATTATTCTCCATGGATTTAGGGCTTCGATCTCATTCCGAAAAGGTATTGTGGGCGAAAATCAGACAATCGGATCAAAAGTTACGGATGTTTGAAGTTTAGGTCTCATTTTGAGCTAAATACCTTATTATTCTCCATTGGATTTAGGGCTCCGATCTCCATTGAGTGTAGGGCTCTGAACTCTTTTCGAAGCGGTGTTGTTGGCAAAAATCAGACAACCTCATCAAAAGATATGGCTGTTTGAAGGTTATTGGTGTCATTTGGAGCTAAATTTTGCATTACCGCTGCAACTCGCTATATATCGACAACTAAATGAACTGTAATGTGTAAAACTTGTGCTTCAATAAATGTAGGGCTCCAGGCTCATTCCTAAAAGGTATTGGGGGATAAAATCAGACAATCAGATCAAAAGTTATTGCTGTCTAAATTTTGAGTGTCATTTGGAGCTAAATCTCTCACTTTCACCACGACCCACATCAAAAATTCTTACATTTTGAAATTTATGTGTGATTTGAAGCTAAATCTCGCATTATCACTACAACCCAATGTATATCGACCTCTAAACGAGCTTTAATGGGTTAAAATTATTCTACATGTATTTAGTGTTCCGATCTCATTCCGAAAAGGTATTGTGGGCGAAAATCAGACAATCGGATCAAAAGTTACGGATGTTTGAAGTTTAGGTCTCATTTTGAGCTAAATACCTAATTATTCTCCATTAGATTTAGTGCTCCGATCTCCATTGAGTGTAGGGCTATGAACTCTTTTCGAAGCGGTGTTGTTAGCAAAAATCAGACAACCTCATCAAAAGTTATGGCTGTTTGAATGTTATAGGTGTCATTTGGAGCTAGCTTTTGCATTACCACTGCAACACGCTATATATCGACAACTAAATGAACTGCAACGTGTAAAACTTGTGCTTCAACAAATTTAGGGCTCATAGCTCATTCCTAAATAGTTTTGTGGCGTAAAATCAGACAATCAGATCAAAAGTTATTGCTGTCTAAATTTTGAGTGTCATTTGGAGCTAAATCTCTCACTTTCACCACGACCCACATCAAAAATTCTTACATTTTGAAATTTATGTGTGATTTGAAGCTAAATCTCGCATTATCACTACAACCCAATGTATATCGACCTCTAAACGAGCTTTAATGGGTTAAAATTATTCTACATGTATTTAGTGTTCCGATCTCATTCCGAAAAGGTATTGTGGGCGAAAATCAGACAATCGGATCAAAAGTTACGGATGTTTGAAGTTTAGGTCTCATTTTGAGCTAAATACCTAATTATTCTCCATTAGATTTAGTGCTCCGATCTCCATTGAGTGTAGGGCTATGAACTCTTTTCGAAGCGGTGTTGTTAGCAAAAATCAGACAACCTCATCAAAAGTTATGGCTGTTTGAATGTTATAGGTGTCATTTGGAGCTAGCTTTTGCATTACCACTGCAACACGCTATATATCGACAACTAAATGAACTGCAACGTGTAAAACTTGTGCTTCAACAAATTTAGGGCTCATAGCTCATTCCTAAATAGTTTTGTGGCGTAAAATCAGACAATCAGATCAAAAGTTATTGCTGTCTAAAGTTTTAGTGTCATTTGGAGCTAAATCTCTCACTTTAACTACAACCCGCATAAAAAATTCTTTCATTTTGAAATTTATGTGTGATTTGAAGCTAAATCTCGAATTATCACTACAACCCAATGTATATCGACCTCTAAACGAGCTTTAATGGGTAAAATTATTCTCCATGGATTTAGGGCTCCGATCTCATTCTGAAAAGGTATTGGTGGCGAAAAACAGACAATCAGAGCAAAAGTTACGGATGTTTGAAGTTTAGGTCTCATTTTGAGCTAAATACCTTATTATTCTCCATTGGATTTAGGGCTCCGATCTCCATTGAGTGTAGGGCTATGAACTCTTTTCGAAGTGGTGTTGTTAGCAAAAATCAGACAACCTCATCAAAAGTTATGGCTGTTTGAATGTTATAGGTGTCATTTAGAGCTAAATTTTGCATTACCGCTGCAACTCGCTATATATCGACGACTAAATGAACTGCAATGTGTAAAACTTGTGCTTCAACAAATGTAGGGCTCCGAGCTCATTCCTAAAAGGTGTTGTGGGGGTAAAATAAAACAATCGGATCAAAAGTTATTGCTCTCTAAAGTTTGAGTGTCATTTGGAGGTAAATCTCTCACTTTCACCACGACCCGCATAAAAAATTCTTTCATTTTAAAATTTATGTGTGATTTGAAGCTAAATCTCGCATTATCACTAAAACCCAATGTATATCGACCTCTAAACGAGCTTTAATGGGCTATAATTATTCTCCATAGATTTAGGGCTCCGATCTCATTCCGAAAAGGTATTGTGGGCGAAAATCAGACAATCGGATCAAAAGTTACGGATGTTTGAAGTTTAGGTCTCATTTTGAGCTAAATACCTTATTATTCTCCATTGGATTTAGGGCTCCGATCTCCATTGAGTGTAGGGCTATGAACTCTTTTCGAACCGGTGTTGTTGGCAAAAATCAGACAACCTCATCAAAAGTTATGGATGTTTGAAGGTTATAGGTGTCATTTGCATCTAAATTTTGCATTACCGCTGCAACACGCTATATATCGACAACTAAATGAACTGCAACATGTAAAACTTGTTTTTCAACAAATGTATGGCTCAGAGCTCATTCCTAAAAAGTGTTGTGGGGTAAAATCAGACAATCGGATCAAAAGTTATTGCTGTCTAAAGTTTGAGTGTCATTTGGAGCTAAATCTCTCACTTTCACTTCAACCCGCTTAAAAAATTCTTTCATTTTGAAATTTACGTTGCATTATCACTACAAGACAGTGTATATCGACCTCTAAACGAGCTTTAATGGGTTAAAATTATTTTCTATGGATTTAGGGCTCCGATCTCATTCTGAAAAGGTATAGTGGGCGAAAATCAGATAATCGGATCAAAAGTTACGGATGTTTGAAGTTTAGGTCTCATTTTGAGCTAAATACCATATTATTCTCCATTGGATTTAGGGCTCCGATCTCCATTGAGTGTAGAGCTATGAACTCTTTTCGAAGCGGTGTTGTTTGAAAAAATCAGACAACCTCATCATAAGATATGGCTGTTTGAAGGTTATAGGTGTCATTTGGAGCTAAATATTACATTACCGCTGCAACTCGCTATATATCGACGACTAAATGAACTGCAACGTGTAAAACTTGAGCTTCAACAAATGTAGGGATCCGAGCTCATTCCTAAAAGGTGTTGTGGGGTAAAATTAAACAATCAGATCAAAAGTTATTGCTGTCTAAAGTTTGAGTGTCATTTGGAGCTAAATCTCTCACTTTCACCACGACCCGCAACAAAAATTCTTTCGTTTTAAAATTTATTTGTGATTTGAAGCTAAATCTCGCATTATCACTACAACCCTATGTATATCGACCTCTAAACGAGCTTTAATGGGTTAAAATTATTCTCCATGGATTTATGGCTCCGATCTCATTCCGAAATGGTATTGTGGGCGAAAATCAGACAATCGGATCAAAAGTTACGGATGTTTCAAGTTTAGGTCTCATTTTGAGCTAAATACCTTATTTTTCTCAATTGGATTTAGGGCTCCGATCTCCATTGAGTGTAGGGATATGAACTCTTTTCGAAGCGGTGTTGTTAGCTAAAATCAGACAACCTCATCAAAAGATATGGCCGTTTCAAGGTTAGAGGTATCATTTGGAGCTAAATTTTGCAATACCCCTTCAACCCACTATATATCGACAACTAAATGAACTGCAACGTGTAAATCTTGTGCTTTAAAAAATGTAGGGCTCTGAGCTCATTCCTAAAAAGTGTTGTGGTATAAAATCAAACAATCAAATCAAAAGTTATTGCTGTTTAAAGTTTGAGTGTCATTTCGAGCTAACTCTCTCACTTTCACTACAACCCGCATCAAAAATTCTTTCATTTTGAAATTTATGTGTTATTTGAAGCAAAATCTCGCATTATCACTACAACCCAATCGATATCGACCTCTAAACAAGCTTTAATGGTTTAAAATTATTCTCCAGGGATTTTGGGCTCCGATCACATTCCGAAAAGGTATTGTGGGCGAAAATCAGACAATCGGATCAAAAGTTACGGATGTTTGAATTTTAGGTCTCATTTTGAGCTAAATACCTTATTAGCAACCCGCTGTATATTGATCACTTAACAAACTAGAATGGGTAAAACTTGTTCCCCATTGGATGGAGGGCTCCGAGCTCATTCCAAAATGGTGTTTTGCGCAAAAAACGGACAACGAGATCAAAAGTTATGGCTGTTATTGTTTATGTGTCAATAGGAGCTAAATACCTCATTACCATTGCAACCCGCTGTATATTGACAACTAAAATGAGCCGGGATGGTTTAAAATTGTTTTTCATTGGATGTATGGCTCCGAGCATATTCTGAAAAGGTGTTGTGGGAAAAAATAAGACAACCGGAAGAAAAGTTATAGCTGTTTGAAGTTTAGGTGTCAATTGGAGCTAAATCCCACAAAACCACTATAACTCAATGTATATCGAGCACTAAATGAACTAGATTGGGTAAAACTTGGTCTCCATTGAGTGTAGGGCTACGAGCTCTTTTCGAAGTGGTGTTGTTGGCAAAAATAAGACAACCTCGTCAAAAGTTATGGCTGTTTGAAGGTTATAGGTGTCATTTGGAGCTAAGTTTGAAGGTTATAGGTGTCATTTGGAGCTAAATTTTGCATTACCGCTTCAACCCACTATATATCGACAACTAAATGAACTGAACCGTGTAAAACTTGTGCTTTAGAAAATGTAGGGCTCTGAGCTCATTCCTAAAAAGTGTTGTGGTATAAAATCAAACAATCATATCAAAAGTTATTGTTGTTTAAAGTTTGAGTGTCATTTGGAGCTGACTCTCTCAGTTTCACTACAACCCGCATGAAAAATTCTTTCATTTTGAAATTTATGTGTGATTTGAAGCGAAATCTCGCATTATCACTACAACTGAATGTATATAGACCTCTAAACGAGCTTTAATGGGTTAAAATTACTTTCCATTGGATTTAGGGCTCCGATCTCATTCCGAAAAGGTATTGTGGGCGAAAATCAGACAACCGGATCAAAAGTTACGGATGTTTGAAGTTTAGGTCTCATTTTGAGCTAAATACCTTATTACCAACCCGTTGTATATTGACCACTAAACAAACTGGAATGGGTAAAACTTATTCTCCATTGGATGGAGGGCTCCGAGCTCATTCCAAAATGGTGTTTTGCGCAAAAATCGGACAACGAGATCAAAAGTTATGGCTGTTATAGTTTATGTGTCAATATGAGCTAAATCCCTCATTACCATTGCAACCCGCTGTATATTGACAACTAAAATGAGCTGGTATGGTTTAAAATTGTTTTTCATTGGATGTATGGCTCCGAGCATATTCTGAAAGGGTGTTGTGGGCAAAAATGAGAAAACCGGAAGAAAAGTTATAGCTGTTTGAAGTTTAGGTGTCAATTGGAGCTAAATCCCACGAAACAACTATAAATCAATGTATATCGAGCACTAAATGAACTAGATTGGGTAAAACTTGGTCTCGCTATGAACTCTTTTGGAAGCGGTGTTGTTGGCAAAAATAAGACAACCTCATCAAAAGTTATGGTTGTTTGAAGGATATAGGTGTCATTTGGAGCTAAATTTTGCATTACCGCTTCAATCCACTATATATCGACAACTAAATGAACTGCAACGTGTACAACTTGTGCTTTATAAAATGTAGGGCTCTGAGCTCATTCCTAAAAAGTGTTGTGGTATAAAATCAAACAATCCGATCAAAAGTTATTGATGTTTAAAGTTTGAGTGTCATTCAGAGCTAACTCTCTCACTTTCACTACAACCCGCATCAAAAATTCTTTCATTTTGAAATTTATGTGTGATTTGAAGCGAAATCTCGCATTATCACTACAACACAATGTATATCGACCTCTAAATGAGCTTTAATGGGTTAAAATTACTCTCCATTTGATTTAGGGCTCCGATCTCATTCCGAAAAGGTATTGTGGGCGAAAATCAGACAACCGGATCAAAAGTTACGGATGTTTGAAGTTTAGGTCTCATTTTGAGCTAAATACCTTATTACCAACCCGTTGTATATTGACCACTAAACAAACTGGAATGGGTAAAACTTGTTCTCCATTGGATTGAGGGCTCTGAGCTCATTCCAAAATGGTGTTTTGTGCAAAAATCGGACAATGAGATCAAAAGTTATGGCTGTTAAAGTTTATGTGTCAATAGGAGCTAAATCCCTCATTACCATTGCAACCCGCTGTATATTGACAACTAAAATGAGTGGGATGGTTTAAAATTGTTTTTCATTGGATGTATGGCACCGAACATATTCTGAAAAGGAGTTGTGGGCAAAAATGAGACAACCGGAAGAAAAGTTATAGATGTTTGAAGTTTAGGTGTCAATTGGAGCTAAATCCCACAAAACCACTGTAACTCAATGTATATCGAGCACTAAATGAACAAGATTGGGCAAAAATTGGTCTCCATTGAGTGTAGGGCTATGAGCTCTTTTCGAAGTGGTGTTGCTGGCAAAAATAAGACAACCTCATCAAAAGTTAGGGCTGTTTGAAGATTATAGGTGTCATTTGGAGCTAAATTTTGAATTACCGCTTCAACCCACTACATATCGACAACTAAATGAACTGCAACGTGTAAAACTTGTGCTTTAGAAAATGTAGGGCTCTGAGCTCATTCCTAAAATGTGTTGTGGTATAAAATCAAACAAATCAGATCAAAAGTTATTGCTGTTTAAAGTTTGAGTGTCATTTGGAGCTAACTCTCTCACTTTCACTACAACCCGCATCAAAATTTTTTTCATTTTGAAATTTATGTGTGATTTAAAGCGAAATCTCGCATAATCACTACAACTCAATGTATATCAAGATTACTCTCCATTAGATTTAGGGCTCCGATCTCATTCTGAAAAGGTATTGTGGGGGAAAATCAGACAACCGGATCAAAAGTTACGGATGTTTGAAGTTTAGGTCTCATTTTGAGCTAAATACCCTATTACCAACCCGCTGTATATTGACCACTAAACAAACTGGAATGGGTAAAACTTGTTCTCCTTGGATGGAGGGCTCCGAGCTCATTCCAAAATGGTGTTTTGCGCAAAAATCGGACAACGAGAACAAAAGTTATGGCTGTTATAGTTTATGTGTCAATAGGAGCCAAGTCCTCATTACCATTGCAACCCGCTGTATATTGACAACTAAAATGAGTCGGGATGGTTTAAAATTGTTTTTCATTGGATGTAAGGCTCCGAGCATATTCTGAAAAGGTGTTGTGGGCAAAAATGAGACAACCGGAAGAAAAGTTATAGATGTTTGAAGTTTAGGTGTCAATTGGAGCTAAATCCCACAAAACCACTGTAACTCAATGTATATCGAGCACTAAATGAACTAGATTGGGTAAAAATTGCTCTCCATTGAGTGTAGGGCTCTGAACTCTTTTCGAAGCGGTGTTGTTGGCAAAAATCAGACAACCTTATCAAAAGTTATGGCTGTTTGAAGGTTATTGGTTTCATTTGGATCTAAATTTTGCATTACCGCTGCAACTCGCTATATTTCGACAACTAAATGAACTGAAATATGTAAAACTTGTGCTTCAAAAAATGTACGGCTCTAAGCTCATTCCTAAAAGGTGTTATGGGGTAAAATTAGGCAATCAGATCAAAAGTTATTGCTGTCTAAAGTTTGAGCGTCATTGGGAGCTAAATCTCTCACTTTCACCATGACCCGCATCAAAAATTCTTTCATTTTGAAATTTATGTGTGATTTGAAGCTAAATCTCGCATTATCACTACAACCCAATGTATATCGACCTCTAAACGAGCTTTAATGGGTTAAAATTATTCTCCATGGATTTAGGGCTCCGATCTCATTCCGAAAAGGTATTATGGGCGAAAATCAGACAATCAGATCAAAAGTTACGGATGTTTGAAGTTTAGGTCTCATTTTGAGCTAAATAACTTATTACCAACCCGCTGTATATTGACCACTAAACAAACTAAAATGGGTAAAACTTGTTCTCCATTGGATGGAGGGCTCCGAGGTCATTCTAAAAAGGTGTTTTGCGCAAAAATCGGACAACCAGATCAAAGGTTATGGTTGTTACAGTTTATGTGTCAATAGGAGCTAAATGCCTCATTACCATTGCAACTCTTTGTATATTGACAACTAAAATGAGCTGTGATGGTTTAAATTTTTTTTTATTGGATGTATGGCTCCGAGCATATTCTGAAAAGGTGTTGTGGGCAAAAATGAGACAACCGGAATAAAACTTATAGCTGTTTGAAGTTTAGGTGTCAATTCGAGCTAAATCCCACAAAACCAATATAACTCAATGTATATCGAGCACTAAATGAACTAGATTGGGTAAACTTGGTCTCCATTGAGTGTAGGACTATGAACTATTTTCGAAGCGGTGTTGTTGGCAAAAATCAGACAACCTCATCAAAAGTTATGGCTGTTTGAAGATTATAGGTGTCATTTGGAGCTAAATTTTGCATTACCTCTGCAACACGCTATATATCGACAACTGAATAAACTGCAATGTGTACAACTTGTGCTTTAATAAATGTAGGGCTCCGAGCTCATTCCTAAAAGGTGTTGTGGGGTAAAATCTGACAAACGGATCAAAAGTTATTGGTGTCTAAAGTGTGAGTGTCATTTGGAGCTAAATCTCTCACTTTCACTACAACACGCATCAAAAATTCTTTCATTTTGAAATTTATGTGTGATTTGAAGCAAAATCTCGCATTATCACTACAACCCAATGTATATCGACCTCTAAACGAGCTTTAATGGGTTAAAATTATTCTCTATGGATTTAGGGCTCTGATCTCATTCCAAAAAGGGATTTCGGGCGAAAATCAGACAATCAGATCAAAAGTTACAGATGTTTGACATTTAGGTCTCATTTTGAGCTAAATACCTTATTATTTTCCACTGGATTTAGGGCTCTGACCTCCATTGAGTGTAGGGCTATGAACTCTTTTCGAAGTGGTGTTGTTAGCAAAAATCAGACAACCTCATCAAAAGTTATGGTTGTTTGAAGGTTAGAGGTGTCATTTGGAGCAAAATTTTGCACTACCGTTGCAACACGCTATATATCGATAACTAAATGACTACAACGTGTAAAACTTATGCTTCAACAAATGTAGGGCTCACAGCTCATTCCTAAAAAGTGTTGTGGGGTAAAATCAGAAAATCAGATCAAAAGTTATTGATGTTTAAAGTTTGAGCGTCATTTGGAGCTAAATCTCTCACTTTCACTACAACCCAAATCAAAAATTCTTTCATTTTCAAATTTATGTGTGATTTGAAGCTAAATCTCGCATTATCACTACAACCCAATCTATATCGACCTCTAAACGAGCTTTAATATGTTAAAATTATTCTCCATTTGATTTAGGGCTCCGATCTCATTCTGAAAAGGTATTGTGGGCGAAAATTAGATAACTGGATCAAAAGTTACGGATGTTTGAAATTTAGGTCTCATTTTGAGCTAAATACCTTATTACCAACCCGCTGTATATTGACCACTAAACAAATTGGAATGGGTAAAACTTGTTCCCCATTGGATGGAGGGCTCCGAGCTCATTCCAAAAAGGTGTTTTGCGCAAAAATCAGAGCACCGGATCAAAAGTTATGGCTGTTACATTTTATGTGTCAATAGGAGCTAAATCCCTCATTACCACTGCAACCCGCTGTATATTGACAACTAAAATGAGCCGGGATGGTTTAAAATTGTTTTTCATTGGATGTATGGCTCCGAGCATATTATGAAAAGGTGTTGTGGGCAAAATTGAGACAACCGGAAGAAAAGTTATAGCTGTTTGATGTTTAGGTGTCAATTGGAGCTAAATCCCACAAAACCACTATAACTCAATGTAGATCGAGCACTAAATTGACTAGATTGGGTAAAACTTGGTCTCCATTGAGTGTAGGGCTATGAACTCTTTTCGAAGCGGTGTTGTTGGCAAAAATAAGGCAACCTCATCAAACGTTATGGCTGTTTGAAGGTTATAGGTGTCATTTGGAGCTAAATTTTGCATTACCGCTTCAACCCACTATATATCGACAACTAAATGAACTACAACGTGTAAAACTTGTGCATTAGAAAATGTAGGGCTCTGAGCTCATTCCTAAAAAGTGTTGTGGTATAAAATCAAACAATCAGATCAAAAGTTATTGTTGTTTAAAGTTTGAGTGTCATTTGGAGCTAACTCTCTCACTTTCACTACAACCCGCATGAAAAATTCTTTCATTTTGGAATTTATGTGTGATTTGAAGCGAAATCTCGCATTATCACTACAACTCAATGTATATCGACCTCTAAACGAGCTTTAGTGGGTTAAAATTACTCTCCATTGGATTTAGGGCTCCGATCTCATTTCGAAAAGGTATTGTGGGCAAAAATCAGACAACCATCAAAAGTTACGGATGTTTAAAGTTTAGGTCTCATTTTGAGCTAAATACCTTATTACCAACCCGTTGTATATTGACCACTAAACAAACTGGAATGGGTAAAACTTGTTCTCCATTGTAGCTCATTCCAAATTGGTGTTTTGCACAAAAATCGGACAACAAGATCAAAAGTTATGGCTGTTATAGTTTATGTGTCAATAGGAGCTAAATCCCTCATTACCATTGCAACCCGCTGTATATTGACAACTAAAATGAGCTGGGATGGTTTAAAATTGTTTTTCAATGGATGTATGGCTCCGAGCATATTCTGAAAAGGTGTTGTGGGCAAAAATGAGAAAACTGGAAGAAAAGTTATAGCTGTTTGAAGTTTAGGTGTCAATTGGAGCTAAATCCCAAGAAACCACTATAACTCAATGTTTATCGAGCACTAAATGAACTAGATTGGGTAAAACTTGGTCTCCATTGAGTGTAGGGCTATGAACTATTTTGTAAGCGGTGTTGTTGGCAAAAATAAGACAACCTCATCAAAAGTTATGGCTGTTTGAAGGTTATAGGTGTCATTTGGAGCTAAATTTTGCATTACCGCTTCAACACACTATATATCGACAACTAAATGAACTGCAACGTGTAAACTTGTGCTTTATAAAATGTAGGGCTCTGAGCTCATTCCTAAAAAGTGTTGTGGTGTAAAATCAAACAATCCGATCAAAAGTTATTGATGTTTAAAGTTTGAGTGTCATTCAGAGCTAACTCTCTCACTTTCACTACAACCCGCATCAAAAATTCTTTCATTTTGAAATTTATGTGTGATTTGAAGCGAAATCTCGCATTATCACTACAACTCAATGTTTATCGACCTTTAAACGAGCTTTAATTGGTTAAAATTACTCTCCATTTGATTTAGGGCTCCGATCTCATTCCGAAAAGGTATTGTGGGTGAAAATCAGACAACCGGATTAAAAGTTACGGATGTTTGAAGTTTAGGTCTCATTTTGAGCTAAATACCTTATTACCAACCCGCTGTATATTGACCACTAAACTAACTGGAATGGGTAAAACTTGTTCTCCATTGGATGGAGGGCTCCGAGCTCATTCCAAAATGGTGTTTTGTGCAAATATCGGACAATGAGATCAAAAGTTATGGCTGTTATAGTTTATTTGTCAATAGGAGCTAAATCCCTCATTACCATTGCAACCCGCTGTATATTGACAACTAAAATGATTCGGGATGGTTTAAAATTGTTTTTCATTGGCTGTATGGCTCCGAGCATATTCTGAAAAGGAGTTGTGGGCAAAAATGAGACAACCGGGAGAAAAGTTATAGATGATTGAAGTTTAGGTGTCAATTGGAGCTAAATCCCACAAAACCACTGTAACTCAATGTCTATCGAGCACTAAATGAAGTAGATTGGGTAAAAATTGGTCTCCATTGAGTGTAAGTCTATGAGCTCTTTTCGAAGTGGTGTTGTTGGCAAAAATAAGACAACCTCATCAAAAGTTAGGGCTGTTTGAAGGTTATACGTATCATTTGGAGCTAAATTTTGCATTACCGCTTCAACCCACTATATATCGACAACTAAATGAACTACAACGTGTAAAACTTGTGCTTTAGAAAATGTAGGGCTCTGAGCTCATTCCTAAAAAGTGTTGTGGTATAATATTAAACAATCAGATCAAAAGTTATTGCTGTTTAAAGTTTGAGTGTCATTTGGAGCGAACTCTCTCACTTTCACTACAACCCGCATCAAAAATTCTTTCATTTTGAAATTTATGTGTGATTTAAAACGAAATCTCGCATTATCACTACAACTCAATATATATCGACCTCTAAACGAGCTTTAATGAGTTAAAATTACTCTCCATTAGATTTAGGGCTCCGATCTCATTCTGAAAAGGTATTGTGGGGGAAAATCAGACAACCGGATCAAAAGTTACGGATGTTTGAAGTTTAGGTCTCATTTTGAGCTAAATACCTTATTACCAACCCGCTGTATATTGACCACTAAACAAACTGGAATGGGTAAAACTTGTTCTCCTTGGATGGAGGGCTCCGAGCTCATTCCAAAATGGTGTTTTGCACAAAAATTGGACAACGAGATCAAAAGTTATGGCTGTTATAGTTTATGTGTCAATAGGAGCTAAGTCCTCATTACCATTGCAACCCGCTGTATATTGACAACTAAAATGAGTCGGGATGGTTTAAAATTGTTTTTCATTGGATGTAAGGCTCCGAGCATATTCTGAAAAGGTGTTGTGGGCAAAAATGAGACAACCGGAAGAAAAGTTATAGATGTTTGGAGTTTAGGTGTCAATTGGAGCTAAATCCCACAAAACCATTGTAACTCAATGTATATCGAGCACTAAATGAACTAGATTGGGTAAAAATTGGTCTCCATTGAGTGTAGGGCTCTAAACTCTTTTCGAAGCGGTGTTGTTGGCAAAAATCAGACAACCTCATCAAAAGTTATGGCTGTTTGAAGGTTATAGGTTTCATTTGGATCTAAATTTTGTATTACCGCCGCAACTCGCTATATTTCGATAACTAAATGAACTGAAATGTGTAAAACTTGTGCTTCAAAAAATGTACGGCTCCAAGCTCATTCCTAAAAGGTGTTATGGGGTAAAATTAAACAATCAGATCAAAAGTTATTGTTTTCTAAAGTTTGAGTGTCATTTGGAGCTAAATCTCTCACTTTCACCACGACCCGCATCAAAAATTCTTTCATTTTAAAATTTATGTGTGATTTGAAGTTAAATCTCGCATTATCACTACAACCCAATGTATATCGACCTCTAAACGAGCTTTAATGGGTTAAAATTATTCTCCATGGATTTAGGGCTTCGATCTCATTCCGAAAAGGTATTGTGGGCGAAAATCAGACAATCAGATCAAAAGTTACGGATGTTTGAAGTTTATGTCTCATTTTGAGCAAAATAACTTATTACCAACCCGCTGTATATTGACCACTAAACAAACTAAAATGGGTAAAACTTGTTCTCCATTGGATGGAGGGCTCCGAGCTCATTCTAAAAAGGTGTTTTGCGCAAAAATCGGACAAACCGATCAAAAGTTATGGCTGTTACAGTTTATGTGTCAATATGAGCTAAATCCCTCGTTACCACTGCAACCCGTTGTATATTGACAACTAAAATGAGCCGGGATGGTTTAAATTTTTTTTATTGGATATATGGCTCCGAGCATATTCTGAAAAGGTGTTATGGGAAAAAATGAGGCACCGGAATAAAACTTATAGCTGTTTGAAGTTTAGGTGTCAATTCGAGCTAATTCCCACAAAACCAATATAACTCAATGTATATCGAGCACTAAATGAACTAGATTGGGTAAAACTTGGTCTCCATTGAGTGTAGGACTATGAACTCTTTTCGAAGCGGTGTTGTTGGCAAAAATTAGACAACCTCATCAAAAGTTATGGCTATTTGAAGATTATTGGTGTCATTTGGAGCTAAATTTTGCATTACCTCTGCAACACGCTATATATCGACAACTAAATGAACTGCAATGTGTACAACTTGTGCTTTAATAAATGTAGGGCTCCGAGCTCATTCCTAAAAGGTGTTGTGGGGTAAAATCTGACAATAGGATCAAAAGTTATTGGTGTCTAAAGTTTGAGTGTCATTTGGAGCTAAATCTCTCACTTTCACTACAACCCGCATCAAAAATTCTTTCATTTTGAAATTTATGTGTGATTTGAAGCAAAATCTCGCATTATCACTACAACCCAATGTATATCGACCTCTAAACGAGCTTTAATGGGTTAAAATTATTCTCTTTGGATTTAAGGCTCTGATCTCATTCCAAAAAGGGATTATAGGCGAAAATCAGACAATCGGATCAAAAGTTACGGATGTTTGAAGTTTAGGTCTCATTTTGAGCTAAATACCTTATAATTTTCCATTGGATTTAGGGCTCTGATCTCCATTGAGTGTAGGGCTATGAACTCTTTTCGAAGTGGTGTTGTTAGCAAAAATCAGACAACCTCATCAAAAGTAATGGCTGTTTGAAGGTTATAGGTGTCATTTGGAGCAAAATTTTGCATTACCGTTGCAACACGCTAAATATCGTCAACTAAATGACTACAACGTGTAAAACTTATGCTTCACCAAATGTAGGGCCCAGAGCTCATTCCTAAAAAGTGTTGTTGGGTAAAATCAGACAATCAGATCAAAAGTTATTGCTGTTTAAAGTTTGAGTGTCATTTGGAGCTTAATCTCTCACTTTCACTACAACCCACATCAAAAATTCTTTCATTTTCAAATTAATGTGTGATTTGAAGCTAAATATCGCATTATCACTACAACCCAATCTATATCGACCTCTAAACGAGCTTTAATATGTTAAAATTATTCTCCATTGGATTTAGGGCTTCGATCTCATTCCGAAAAGGTATTGTGGGCGAAAATTAGATAACTGGATCAAAAGTTACGGATGTTTGAAGTTTAGGTCTCATTTTGAGCTAAATACCTTATTACCAACCCGCTGTATATTGACCACTAAACAAACTGGAATGGGTAAAACTTGTTCTCCATTGGATGGAGGGCTCCGAGCTCATTCCAAAAAGGTGTTTTGCGCAAAAATCGGAACACCAGATCAAAAGTTATGGTTGTTACATTTTATGTGTATTAAATCCCTCATTACCACTGCAACCCGCTGTATATTGACAACTAAAATGAGCCGGGATGGTTTAAAATTGTTTTTCATTGGATGTATGGCTCCGAGCATATTATGAAAAGGTGTTGTGGGCAAAAATGAGACAACCGGAAGAAAAGTTATAGCTGTTTGAAGTTTAGGTGTCAATTGGAGCTAAATCCTACAAAACCACTATAACTCAATGTATATCGAGCACTAAATGAACTAGATTGGGTAAAACTTGGTCTCCATTGAGTGTAGGGCTATGAACTCTTTTCGAAGCAGTGTTGTTGGCAAAAATAAGACAACCTCATCAAACGTTATGGCTGTTTGAAGGTTATAGGTGTCATTTGGAGCTAAATTTTGCATTACAGCTTCAACCCACTATATATCGACAACTAAATGAACTGCAACGTGTAAAAATTGTGCTTTAGAAAATGTAGGGCTCTGAGCTCATTCCTAAAAAGTGTTGTGGTATAAAATCAAACAATCAGATCAAAAGTTATTGTTGTTTAAAGTTTGAGTGTCATTTGGAGCTAACTTTCTCACTTTCACTACAACCCGCATGAAAAAATCTTTAATTTTGAAATTTATGTGTGATTTGAAGCGAAATCTCGCATTATCACTACAACTCAATGTATATCGACCTCTAAACGAGCTTTAATGGGTTAAAATTACTCTCCATTGGATTTAGGGCTCTGATCTCATTCCGAAAAGGTATTGTGGGCGAAAATCAGACAACCGGATCAAAAGTTACGGATGTTTGAAGTTTAGGTCTCATTTTGAGCTAAATACCTTATTACCAACCCATTCTATATTGACCACTAAACAAACTGGAATGGGTAAAACTTGTTGTCCATTGGATGGAGGGCTCCGAGCTCATTCGAAAATGGTGTTTTGCGCAAAAATCGGACAACGAGATCAAAAGTTATGGCTGTTATTGTTTATGTGTCAATGGGAGCTAAATCCCTCATTACAATTGCAACCCGCTGTATATTGACAACTAAAATGAGCTGGGATGGTTTAAAATTGTTTTTCATTGGATGTATGGCTCCGAGCATATTCTAAAAAGGTGTTGTGGGCAAAAATGAGAAAACCGGAAGAAAAGTTATAGCTGTTTGAAGTTTAGGTGTCAATTGGAGCTAAATCCCACGAAACCACTATAACTCAATGTATATCGAGCACTAAATGAACTAGATTGGGTAAAACTTGGTCTCCATTGAGTGTAGGGCTATGAACTCTTTTGGAAGCGGTGTTGTTGGCAAAAATAAGACAACCTCATCCAAAGTTATGGCTGTTTGAAGGTTATTGTGTCATTTGGAGCTAAATTTTGCATTACCGCTTCAACCCACTATATATCGACAACTAAATGAACTGCAATGTGCAAAACTTGTGCTTTATAAAATGTAGGGCTCTGAGCTCATTCCTAAAAAGTGTTGTGGTATAAAATCAAACAATCCAATCAAAAGTTATTGATGTTTAAAGTTTGAGTGTCATTCAGAGCTAACTCTCTCACTTTCACTACGACCCGCATCAAAAATTCTTTCATTTTGAAATTTATGTGTGATTTGAAGCCAAATCTCGCATTATCACTACAACTCAATGAATATCGACCTCTAAACGAGCTTTAATGGGTTAAAATTACTCTCCATTTGATTTAGGGCTCCGATCTCATTCCGAAAAGGTATTGTGGGCGAAAATCAGACAAGCGGATCAAAAGTTACGGACGTTTGAAGTTTAGATCTCATTTTGAGCAAAATACCTTATTACCAACCAGCTGTATATTGACCACTAAACAAACTGGAATGGGTAAAACTTGTTCTCCATTGGATGGAGGGCTCCGAGCTCATTCCAAAATGGTGTTTGGTGCAAAAATCGGACAATGATATCAAAAGTTATGGCTGTTATAGTTTATGTGTCAATAGGAGCTAAATCCCTCATTACCATTGCAACCCGCTGTATATTAACAACTAAAATGAGTCGGGATGGTTTAAAATTGTTTTTCATTGGATGTATGGATCCGAGCATATTCTAAAAAGGAGTTGTGGGCAAAAATGAGACAACCGGAAGAAAAGTTATAGATGTTTGAAGTTTAGGTGTCAATTGGAGCTAAATCCCACAAAACCACTGTAACTCAATGTATATCGAGCACTAAATGAACTAGATTGTGTAAAAACTGGCCTCCATTGAGTGTAGGGCTATGAACTCTTTTTGAAGCGGTGTTGTTGGCAAAAATCAGACAACCTCATCAAAAGGTATGGGTGTTTGAAGGTTATAGGTGTCATTTGGAGCAAAATTTTGCATTACCGCTGCAACTCGCTATATATCGACAACTAAATGAACTGAAACGTGTAAAACTTGTGCTTCAATAAATGTACGGCTCCGAGCTCATTCCTAAAAGGTGTTGTGGGGTAAAATCAGACAATCGGATCAAAAGTTATTGCTGTCTAAAGTTTGAGTGTCATTTGGAGCTAAATCTCTCACTTTCACCACGACCCGCATCAGAAATTCTTTCATTTTGAAATTTGTGTGATTTGAAGCTAAATCTCGCATTATCACTATAACCCAATGTATATCGACCTCTAAACGAGCTTTAATGGGTTAAAATTATTCTCCATGGATTTAGGGCTCTGATCTCATTCCAAAAAGGTATTGTGGGCGAAAATCAGACAATCCGATCAAAAGTTACGGATGTTTGAAGTTTAGGTCTCATTTTATGCTAAATAACTTATTACAAACCCGCTGTATATTGACCACTAAACAAACTAGAATGGGTAAAACTTGTTCTCCATTGGATGGAGGGCTCCGAGCTCATTCCAAAAAGGTATTTTGCGCAAAAATCGGACAACCAGATCAAAAGTTATGGTTGTTACAGTTTATGTGGCAATAGGAGCTAAATCCCTCATTACCACTGCAACCCGCTGTATATTGACAACTAAAATGAGTCGGGATGGTTTAATTTTTTTTATTGGATGTATGGCTCCGAGCATATTATGAAAAGGTGTTGTGGGCAAAAATGAGACAACCGGAAGAAAACTTATAGCTGTTTGAAGTTTAGGTGTCAATTCGAGCTAAATCCCACAAAACCACTGTAACTCAATGTATATCGAGCACTAAATGAACTAGATTGGGTAAAACTTGGTCTCCATTGAGTGTAGGGCTATGAACTATTTTCGAAGCGGTGTTGTTGGCAAAAATCAGACAACCTCATCAAAAGTTATGGCTGTTTGAAGGTTATAGGTGTCATTTGGAGCTAAATTTTGCATTACCTCTGCAACACGCTATATATCGACAACTAAATGAACTGCAATGTGTAAAACTTGTGCTTCAAAAAATGTAGGGCTCCGAGCTCATTCCTAAAAGGTGTTGTGGGGCAAAATCTGACAATCGGATCAAAAGTTATTGCTGTCTAAAGTTTGAGTGTCATTTGGAGATAAATCTCTCACTTTCACTACAACCCGCATCAAAAATTCATTCATTTTGAAATTTATGTGTGATTTGAAGCTAAATCTCGCATTATCAGTACAACCTAATGTATATCGACCACTAAACGAGCTTTAATGGGTTAAAACTATTCTCTATGGATTTAGGGCTCCGATCTAATTCCGAAAAGGTATTGTGGGCGAAAATCAGACAACCGGATCAAAAGTTACGGATGTTTGAAGTTTAGGTCTCATTTTGAGCTAAATACCTTATTACCAACCCACTGAATATTGACCACTAAACAAACTGGAATGGGTAAAACTTGTTCTCCATTGGATGGAGGGCTCCGAGCTCATTCCAAAAAGGTGTTTTGCGCAAAAATCGGACAACCAGATCAAAAGTTATGGCTGTTACAGTTTATGTGTCAATAGGAGCTAAATCCCTCATTACCACTGCAACCCGCTATATATTGACAACTAAAATGAGCCGGGATGGTTTAAAATTGTTTTTCATTGGATTTATGGCTCCGAGCATATTTTAAAAAGGTGTTGTGGGCAAAAATGAGACAACTGGAAGAAAAGTTATAGTTGTTTGAAGTTTAGGTGTCAATTCGAGCTAAATCCCACAAAACCACTATAATTCAATGTATATCGAGCACTAAATGAACTAGATTGGGTAAAACTTGGTCTCCATTGAGTGTAGGGCTATGAACTCTTTTCGAAGTGGTGTTGTTGGCAAAAATCAGACTGTTGAAAATGTTGAAGTGGAAATTTTTGGAAGTTGGCAGTCTGGGGGAGGATACCACGCGGTCTTGTCTGACCGCACGGTCTTGCGGTCTCCTCTGGCGGTCTGACTTTTCTGATCTAGCCGCGGGATATTCGGCGTGACCGCCGGTCTGTGTCCAAAGTTGCTGGGGTAAGGTCGCGCGGTTTGGTCTGTGACCACGTGGCGGGTTGTCTACCTCAGGGCTGTGTTGGTCTGGTGTGACCGCACAAGTTGGTTCAGGTTTCCAGAAGCTGGTCTTATGGCTGTCCGGGTTCCTTGTGGTGCGCGCGGACTAAGGTCGTCTTAGTCGCGCGGTCTCCGGGTTGTGTTCGCATGGCTGGTTCTTCGGCGATCAGCTGGCATATGCGATCACAGGTGTTTGATCGACTTGGCGGGCTGTGCCCTAGTCGGTCTGGTCTGTTCGCGATCTCAGGAGGAGGCTGGCAGGCGAACAGGTTGTGTTCGTGGTCTCGTTGGCGAACACTAGTGGTTGGCAGCTTCTTTGTGGGAGTGGCGATCTCCCGCGGTTTGTTGTTGAAGCCGGCAAGCTCACTAAGCAGTAGGATCTGTTCCTGATCGCACGGGCCAGTTCTGGTCGCGCGATCTGGAGGGTGGTTATCCTATCTCATAGGGTGGTGACTGGATCAGGTCGCTTGCCTATAAATAGGAGCCACTGTAGCAGCAATATTTAATAGCACCAAGTGTAAGCTGAGCTCGCGACCTATTCTTGCGGTCTCTTGTTTTGTGATCGACCGGTTTAGCTGATCAAACTTGTCTTGTGCAGCTTTTGTGGATTGTGCGGGAAGTAGCGGTCACCTCCATTTCTGAAGGTGTTCGGGCGGTCTCGCGGCTTGCAGTGCGGGTTGCTGGAGTTCGGGAGGATCAGTGGAGTTCGGAAGTTCGCGTGGTTCTCAGTTGGTGTTGATGAAGTCGCAGGTCGGCAGTTCGAGCGATCTGGTTTTCTAGCCGATCGGACTGTCAGGCCGCGCGGTCAGGCGGTCTCAAGTTGGCAGACCGCCGGGTTTCTTTTTCAGCTGTTTTCTCTTCTATTTTTTTGTGTACTGGCGAAATAATGTCTCTCCAAGTATACCTAGCCCTGTAATGAAGAATTTTGCTTATCAATAAAGATCGTATTTGCTTCATGTGCTTCTGGTTGTTTGGCTTGAACTCTTAGTTGTACAATTCCTGCTCACTCCATAAATGTTGGGAATCGTGCCGGCATGATTCCTGATTTGAGGAATTCATCATGTCAAGAATACTTCACTTTGTATTTGATCACACATCTAGTTCATAATCTCAGGAGAATACAAATATACAAGTATATATTGTCGAGAAGTACAGAAGGGATGGCCGACAAATTATGCTTGTCGCTGTAATGACAAGCAAAGCAAACGCAGACATACTATCAAAGAAAGGCGTGTCATCGAGAAGAATGAAGTATCGTTGACATAAAAGTAGCAGCCATGTCGACAAGACAATACTACAATTACAACGACAAGATGAACAAAGAAGGTTCCAACGACACAATCAAAGTCAGCATATCGTCGTATATACAGGAACGCCAGTATGTCTCGTGTCGTAGGAATGCAACCGGCGGAGGCAGAAGCAAGGAGATCTGAGAAGAATTTCCAAAGCACAAGGAGCCGACAAAGAGATGTCGTCGAGAGATATTCCATGTCGTCGTAACGATGGAATATATCGTCGAGACAAATTCAAATCTTGTGGACGCGTACTGTCAGCAATTAATGCCGCCGCCTGATTGTTCAATTAGCGCGTGCACTTAAAGTTTCGAGGTATTTGCGCGTGCTAAAAAGATTTGGAGATCTGACACATAAAGGAACTTTTCAGAAGACCGTTGGGTGACCCCTCTCAGTCTTATAAAAGGCAATGGGGTTGCCCTAGAAAAGATAACTTCGTGTGCAAGAAAGAATGAGAAAAAGTATCCCGCCGTTCAATAGAACAGTACATCCTTGCGGAGAAGAAAAAGAAGTTCTCAAGAAGCTGTCATCCTCACCGACTGCTAAGAAGCCAATCCACATCCGGCTAAGAAAGAATTGAAGAACCGTGCATTCAAGATCTGATTTAGAAGCATTCTCTTCATTCTCAAGAAGCCGATCATCATCACGCTAAGGTTGCCGATCAACATCAGGCAGAAGAAACAGTTTACATCTTTAATCTCTAGGCTTGCGGGCCATATTGTTTAGCTTGAGGGCTGGAGAGCTGTGAGGCTTGAGAGCCAGGGCAGTGCACTCGCGGGTGCGATTTGTCGAGCTTGGGGGCTCGGGGGCAGTAGGGACTTGCGGGTCTAGGCTGCTGGGACTTGCAGGTCCGAAAGGTAGGGCTTGAGGGCCTGAGTGTCGAGCTTGCGGGCTCGGGGGCAGTAGGGGCTTGAGGGCCTAGGCTGTTGGGACTTGCGGGTCCGTGTTGTAAGGCTTGAGGGCCTGAACCTTTTGGAGGACTTTGCCGAGCCTAGCGGATTGTTGGGTAGGCGCAGAGGGACAGAGGACTACTCAAAACACCCGGTCTTGAGGAACCTCTATAGATCTTGTGTTGTCTGGTGAAATTTGTTTGCGTGTTTTCTTTTGCGCATTACTTAGTTTCTGATAACTCACGCTCGTAATTCAAAAGGCATCAAGATCACCTAACACCCCCCCCCCCCCCCCCCCCCCCCCCCCCCCTTATAGGTGAACGTTCCACAACCAACAATAAAGATTCGGAAAATTTCACATGGTATCAGAGCTAGGTTGGAGTGGATAGAGCAGTGAACAACTTAGAGTAGCCATCGCCTTTGTGAAGAAGGAACAAGTGGTAGAGCCATGGAAGCGAGGGGTCTTAGAATTGAGATGCTCAACTCAACCAACTTTAAGAAGTGGAGGTCTTGTATGCAAAGCTATCTTCTGGGTGAGGACCTCTAGGAGGTAGTAGGAGGAGAGAGCACGGAGGAAGTTTTTCTGATTGGAGATAGCCATCATGAGGTGAGAAACTAGAGGCGGTTTAATGCCAAAGCAGAGTTCGCCCTGAAGAGGGCAATATCACCTGATTTCTTTGATCACATCTTGGGGTGTGCATCAGCTGCAGAGATCTGGAGAGCCCTGGATGGGCTGTTTAACAAAAAGAATGTGGCAAGGCTTCAATTCCTGGAAAATGAGCTGGCCAGATCGGCTCAAGGTGACCTATCTATCTCTACGTTCTTCTTGAAGATGAAGAACTTGTGCGCCGAGATTTCAGCGCTGGATCCTGATGAGCCAATTTCTGAGGAAGCTGAAGAGGCACATCATCCGTGGCTTGCGGAAGGAATATGTTGCCTTTGTGACGTCGGTGCAGGGTTGGGCAAATTAGCCGTCTCTGCTGGAGCTGGAAAACCTGCTTTCTTCGCAGGAGAGTCTAGCAAGGCAGATTGCGGGGGTGTCAGTGTCTGGGGGAGATGGCGAAGTTCTCTTCACAGGGAAGAAGAAGAAGTGGGATAAGAAGAAGACCGCTGGAGGAAGCAATGGGCCTCCAACTTCTGGACAGCAGGAGAGGGGCTATGCTCCTAAGGCTGAAGGGAAGAAGAAGGGGGAAGGTCCCAAGTGCTTCAGGTGCGGAAAGGTTGGTCACATCAGGAAGGATTGCCGGGTGAATCTTCAGCCGGGGCATGCTGCTGCAGGAAAGGGGGAAGCTGAAGCCAGGCAGGTTGATGGAGGATGGGGAGGAGCCTTCTCGGCTTCTGTTGGAGCTGAGGCTCCTATCAACTATCAAGAGGACTGGATCATGGACTCGGGATGTGGTCATCACCTCACTGGGGATGAGTCAAAGCTTTCTTCAGCTCAGCCGTACTCAGGTAATGATGCCATTATTACTGCTGATAATATTGTGCATGTTGTGGAGAAGGTGGGGGTTGTTTCCTTGGACAGTGATATAGAGGGCCACTTACGTTGAAGAGTGTCTATCATGTGCCTGGAATGAGGAAAAACCTCTTCTCCGTGACCAACACTGTAGACGCTGGGTATCACGTTCTGTTTGTCCCAACAGAAGTGAGGTTTCTTCGGAATGTTGAAGCAGTGAAGGCGGATGTCGTTCATGTTGGGAGAAGAGCAAAAGACTTGTTCGTCTTATCGACAAGTTCTTATGTTGACAAGCTACGTATGAATGATAGTGCTGTCATATGGCACGAGAGGTTGGGGCACGTAGGAATGGATAAGCTGAAAGCTATGGCGGTGAAAGGTCTGGTCAAGGGCCTGCCTAGTCTATCTTCCTACAGAGATGGTCATGTGTGTGCAGGATGTCAGTTCGGAAAGTCTCATCGGCTTCCGTTTGATAAGTCGCAGACAAGGAGTAGTGTGCCGTTAGAGTGCATCCACGGTGACTTGATGGGACCGACTGCTACCCCAAGCCTCGAAGGCAGCAGATATATGCTGGCGTTGATCGATGATTACACCAGATATGTCTGGGTATATTTCTTGAAGGAGAAGGCGGAGGCGTTTGCCAAGTTTGTGGAGTTCAAGGAGCTCGTGGAGGGTCAGCTTGGACTGCGGGTTAAGAAGCTGAGGACTGACAATGGAGGGGAGTTCACCTCTGGTGACTTCTCTATTTTTTGCAGGAATGCGGGCATCCGGAGAGAGCTTACTTGTGCACATACTCCACAACAAAATGGAGTTGCAGAACGGAAGATCTGTCATCTGACGGAGACCTACAATTGTTGGCTACATGCCAAGAGTATCCCAAAGTCCTTCTGGGCGGAGGGAATGTCTTGTGCTGCCTACGTCATCAACAGGATGCCTCTCATTCCCATCAATATGTAGACACTACATGAGCTGATGTTCAAGGAAAAGCCAAGTGTGGCACACCTTCGGGTGTTCGGTTCCACCTGTTATGTGCACGTTCCAGATGCGCTTCGGACGAAGCTAGATGCGAAGGCAAGGAAGCTAGTTTTCGTGGGTTATGATGACTGGAAGAAGGGCTGGAAGTGCATGGACCCGGAGACGCGGAGATTTGTTGTATCTCATGACATCGTGTTCGATGAGGTGACGTCGTACAAGGGAAGTTCTGGTGTTGAGATACCAGAAAGCAGGGTGGAGGAGCCGGAGAAAGCTGTGGAAAATTTTCAGGTGGAGCGACCTGTGTCACCAGGTGGTCCCTCAATATCTAGTTCTGAGGCGGAGGCTTCTGGATCAGGAAGCATGGGGAGCAATGCTCCGAGTACGTTTGGAAGGGGAGCTAGGGAAGAAGCAGCTGAGGATACTGCGAGTCAGGGGAAGGCGTTGCGGAGATCGAAGCAAACTATCATTGCCCCTGATCGCTATATAGGTGGTAACATGGTGAGCTTTGTCTCATATTTCTTTGCTGGTCCCTTGGATGAGAGGGAGCCGTCGAGCTTTGAAAAGGCCAAAGGCGTGGAACAGTGGGATTCGGCTATGCTGGAAGATATGAGTGCTCTTGAGACGAATGAGACTTGGTCTCTTATGCCAAAGCCCAAGGGCATCACCCCTGTGGCATGCAAGTGGGTTTACAAGCTTAAGAAGAAGGCTGACGGCAGTATCGAGCGGTACAAGGCTCGCCTTGTGGCTCGAGGATTCTCGCAGCAATACGGTGAAGACTATGAGGAGACATTCAGTCCGGTGGCCAAAATGACTTCAGTTCGGGTTGTGATTGCCTTGGCGGCGTGTTGGGGGTAGAAGATTTGGCAGCTCGACGTAAAGAATGCGTTCTTGTACGGCGAGATTGACAAGGACATCTTCATGGTCCAGCCACCAGGCTTCGTATCTGAAGATTTTCCGGAGCATGTCTGCAAGTTGAAAAGGCCCTGTATGGGTTGAAGCAAGCGTCGAGGGCGTGGTATGGAAAGATAGCAGAGTATCTCTTATTCTGCGGGTTTGGTGCTTCAGACTCAGACTCAAGCTTGTTCGTCAAGAAGAGCGGGGAACTTCAAGTCATCGTGCTGCTATACGTCGACGATATGATCGTGATGGGGAACTCGAAGGAGGAGGTAGCACAGCTTCGTGCAAAGCTATCTATCAGATTTGAGATGAAGGATCTGGGTGAGCTTCACCATTTCCTTGGACTCAAGGTGCAGGGGAAGGAGAGTGCACTTCCACACCTCTAGAGAAGACCATGAAACTTCGCAAGGATGAGGGGAGGATTCTGGAAGATCTGTTGGTGTTCCGGGCTCTGGTTGGGAGCTTGATCTATCTGACGATTACTAGGCCGGATATTGCGTATGCAGTTGGCAGGGTGAGTCAGTATATTGCGGAACCATGACCGCCTCATCTTCTAGCGGCCATGAATATATTGAAGTATGTCAAGGTGACCTCGGATATGGGTCTCCTTTACAGGAGGGATGCGGGCATCGAGGTGCATGGGTACATGGATGCTGATTACGGGGGAGATTCGGATGATCGGAAGTCGACGTCTGGATACGTCTTCATGGCGGGCCCCACGGCTATATCATGGTGCAGCAAGAAGCAGGATTCTGTGTCGGTCTCAACCACGGAAGCGGAATACAAGACTTCGGCCATGGCAGCTCAGGAAGCCATCTGGCTTAGGAGGTTGGTTGGAGACGTCCATAAGGAGGTTCGGGGTCCGACTTTGCTCCGCGGCGACAATGAGAGTGCCCTCAAACTGGTTACTAATCCAGTTTGTCACGCGAGGACCAAGCATATCGAGATCGAGCATCACTTCATTCATGAGAAGGTGCTGTAGGGGTCTCTTTTGGTCGAGCATGTTCGGAGTCAGGACAACATTGCTGACATCTTCACAAAGGCGCTGGAAAATGGGCCGTTTACTCGGCAAAGGAGTCTACTGGGGCTGTTTTCAACTTCCCACTTCAAGGGGGAGTGTTGAAAATGTTGAAGTGAAGGTTTTTGGAAGTTGCCGGTCTGGGTGAGGAGACCGCACGGTCTGGTCTGACCGCACGGTCTTGCGCTCTCCTCTGGCGGTCTGACCTTTCTGGTCTAGCCGCGGGCTATTTGGCGTGACAGCCGGTCTGTGTCCAAAGTTGCTGGGGTAAGTCCGCGCGATCTGGTCTGTGACCGCGTGGCGGGTTGTCTACCTCAGGGCTGTGTCGGTCTGGTGTGACCGCACAGGTTGGTTCAGGTTTCAAGAAGCCCGTCTTATGGTTGTACAGGTTCCTTGTGGTGCGCGCGGACTAAGGTCTTCTTAGTCGCGCGGTCTCCGGGTTGTGTTCGCATGGCTGGTCCTTCGGCGATCAGCTGGCATATGCGATCACAGGTGTTTGATCGACTTGGCGGGCTGTGCCCTAGTCGGTCTGGTCTGTTCGCGGTCTCAGGAGGAGGCTGGCATGCGAACAGGTTGTGTTCGCGGTCTCGTTGGCGAACACTGGTGGTGGGCGGCTTCTTTGTGGGAGTGGCGATCTCTCGCGGTTTGTTGTTTAAGCCGGTGATCTCACTAAGCAGGAAGATCTGTTGCTGATCGCGCGGGTTGACCGGTTCTGGTCGCGCGATCTGGAGGGTGGTGATCCTATCTCATAGGGTGGTGACTAGATCAGGTCGCTTGCCTATAAATAGGAGCCATTGTAGCAGCAATATTTAATAGCACCAAGTGTAAGCTGAGCTCGCGACCTGTTCTTGCGGTCTCTTGTTTTGTGACCGACCGATTTAGCTGATCGAACTTGTCTTGTGCAGCTTCTGCGGATTGTGCGGGCACCAATGGTCACTCCTTTTTTGAAGTTGTTCGGGCGGTCTCGCGGCTTGCAGTGCGGGTTGCTAGAGTTCGGGAGGATCAGTGGAGTTCGGAAGTTCGCGTGGTTCTCAGTTGGTGTTGATCAAGTCGCAGGTCGGCAGTTCGGGCGATCTGGTTTTCTAGCCGAGCGGACTGTCAGGCCGCGCGGTCAGGCGGTCTCAAGTTGGCAGACCGCCGGGTTTCTTTTTCAGCTGTTTTCTCTTCTGTTTTTTTTTCGTGTACTTACGAAATCATGTCTCGCCAAGTATACCTCGCCCTGTAATGAAGAATTTTGCTTATCAATAAAGATAGTATTTGCTTCATGTGCTTCTGGTTGTTTGGCTTGAACTCTAAGTTGTACAATTCCTGCTCACTCCATAAAGATTCAGAAAATTTCACAAAGACAACCTCATCAAATGTTATGGCTGTTTGAATGTTATAGGTGTAATTTGAAGCTAAATTTTGCATTACCCAATCTAAATGAACTGCAAAAATCAGACAACTAAATGAACTGCAATGTGTAAAAGTTGTGCTTCAATAAATGTAGGGCTCCGAGCTCATTCCTAAAAGGTTTTGTGGGGTAAAATCATTTAATCGGATCAAAAGTTATTGCTGTCTAAAATTTGAGTGTCATTTGGAGCTAAATCTCTCTTTCACTACAACCCGCATCAAAAATTCTTTCATTTTGAAATTTATGTGTGATTTGAAGCTAAATCTCGCATTATCACTACAACCCAATGTATATTGACCTCTAAATGAGCTTTAATGGGTTAAAATTATTCCCCATGGATTTAGGGCTCCGATCTCATTCCGAAAAGGTATTATGGGCAAAAATCAGACAATCAGATCAAAAGTTACGGATGTTTGAAGTTTAGGTCTCATTTTGAGCTAAATACCTTATTATTCTCCATTGGATTTAGGGCTCCAATCTCCATTGAGTGTAGGGCTCTGAACTCTTTTCGAAGCGGTGTTGTTGGCAAAAATCAGACAACCTCATCAAAAGTTATGGCTGTTTGAATGTTATTGGTGTCATTTGTAGCTAAATTTTGCATTACCGCTGCAACTCGCTATATATCGACAACTAAATGAACTGCAATGTGTAAAATTTGTGCTTCAATAAATGTAGGGCTCCAGGCTCATTCCTAAAAGGTGTTGTGGGGTAAAATCAGACAATCAGATCAAAAGTTATTGTTGTCTAAAGTTTGAGTGTCATTTGGAGCTAAATCTCTCACTTCCACTACAACCCGCATCAAAAATTCTTTCATTTTGATATTTATGTGTGATTTGAAGCTAAATCTTGCATTATCACTACAACCCAATGTATATCGACCTCTAAACGAGCTTTAATGGGTTAAAATTATTCTCCATGGATTTAGGGCTAGGATCTCATTCCACAAAGGTATTGTGGGCGAAAATCAGACAATCAGATCAAAAGTTACGGATTTTTGAAGTTTAGGTCTCATTTTGAGCTAAATACCTTATTATTCTCCATTGGATTTAGGGCTCCGATCTCCATTGATTGTAGGGCTATGAACTCTTTTCGAAGCGGTGTTGTTAGCAAAAATCAGACAACCTCATCAAAAGTTATGGTTGTTTGAAGGTTATAGGTGTCATTTGGAGCTAAATTTTGCATTACCGCTGCAACACGTTATATATCGACAACTAAATGAACTGCAACGTGTAAAACGTGTGCTTCAACAAATGTAGGGCTCAGAGCTCATTCCTAAAATAGGTTGTGGGGTAAAATCAGACAATCAGATCAAAAGTTATTGTTGTCTAAAGTTTGAGTGTCATTTGGAGCTAAATCTCTCACTTTCACCACGACCCGCATCAAAAATTCTTTCATTTTGAAATTAATGTGTGATTTGAAGCTAAATCTCGCATTATCACTACAACCCAATGTATATCGACCTCTAAACGAGCTTTAATGGGTTAAAATTATTCTCCATGGATTTAGGGCTCCGATCTCATTCCGAAAAGGTATTGTGGGCGAAAATCAGACAATCGGATCAAAAGTTACGGATGTTTGAAGTTTAGGTCTCATTTTGAGCTAAATACCTTATTATTCTCCATTAGATTTAGGGCTTCGATGTCCAATGAGTGTAGGGCTATGAACTCTTTTCGAAGCGGTGTTGTTGGCAAAAATCAGACAACCTCATCAAAACTTATGGCTGTTTGAAGGTTATAGGTGTCATTTGGAGCTAAATTTTGCATTACCGCTGCAACACGCTATATATCGACAACTAAATGAACTTCAATGTGTAAAACTTGTGCTTCAACAAATGTTGGGCTCAGAGCTCATTCCTAAAATGTGTTGTGGGGTAAAATCAGACAATCAGTTCAAAAGTTATTGCTGTCTAAAGTTTGAGTGTCATTTGGAGCTAAATCTCTTACTTTCACTACAACCCGCATTAAAAATTCTTTCATTTTGAAATTTATGTGTGATTTGAAGCTAAATCTCGCATTATCACGACAACCCAATGTATATCGACCTCTAAATGAGCTTTAATGGGTTAAAATTATTCTCCATTGATTTAGGGCTCCGATCTCATTCTGAAAAGGTATTGTGGGCAAAAATCAGACAATCGGATCAAATGTTACGGATGTTTGAAGATTAGGTCTTATTTTGAGCTAAATACCTTATTATTCTCCATTGGATTTAGGGCTCCGATCTCCATTGAGTGTAGAGCTATGAACTCTTTTCTAAGCGGTGTTGTTAGCAAAAATCAGACAACCTCATCAAAAGTTATGGTTGTTTGAAGGTTATATGTGTCATTTGGAGCTAAATTTTGCATTACCGCTGCAACACGCTATATATCGACAACTAAATGAACTGCAACGTGTAAAATTTGTGCTTCAACAAATGTAGGGCTCAGAGCTCATTCCTAAAATGTGTTGTGGGGTAAAATCAGACAATCAGATCAAAAGTTATTGCTGTCTAAAGTTTGAGTGTCATTTGGAGCTAAATCTCTCACTTTCACTACAACCCGCATCAAAAATTCTTTCATTTTGAAATTTATGTGTGATTTGAAGCTAAATCTCGCATTATCACTACAACCCAATGTATATCGACCTCTAAACGAGCTTTAATGGGTTAAAATTATTCTCCATGGATTTAGGGCTCCGATCTCATTCTGAAAAGGTATTGTGGGCGAAAATCAGACAATCGGATCAAAAGTTACGGATGTTTGAAGTTTAGGTCTCATTTTGAGCTAAATACCTTATTATTCTCCATTGGATTTAGGGCTCTGATCTACATTGAGTGTAGGGCTATGAACTCTTTTCGAAGTGGTGTTGTTGGCAAAAATCAGATAACCTTATCAAAATTTATGGCTGTTTGAAGGTTGTAGGTGTCATTTGGAGCTAAATTTTGCATTACCGCTGCAACTCGCTATATATCGACGACTAAATGAACTACAACGTGTAAAACTTGTGCTATAACAAATGTAGGGCTCTGAGCTCATTCCTAAAAGGTGTTGTGGGGTAAAATAAAATAATCGGATCAAAAGTTATTGTTGTCTAAAGTTTGAGTGTCATTTGGAGCTAAATCTCTCACTTTCACCACGACCCGCATCAAAAATTCTTTCATTTTAAAATTTATGTGTGATTTCAAGCTAAATCTCGCAATATCATTACAACCCAATGTATATCAATCTCTATACGAGTTTCAATGGGTTAAAATTATTCTCCATGGATTTAGGGCTCCGATCTCATTCCGAAAAGGTATTGTGGGAAAAAATCAGACAATCGGATCAAATGTTACAAATGTTTGAAGTTTAGGTCTCATTGTGAGCTAAATAACTTATTACCAACCCGCTGTATATAGTTACAGGTGTCATTTGGAGCTAAATTTTGCATTACCGCTGCAACACGCTATATATCGACAACTAAATGAACTACGTGTAAAACTTGTGCTTCAACAAATGTAGGGCTCAGAGCTCATTCCTAAAAAGTGTTGTGGGGTAAAATCAGACAATCAGATCAAAAGTTATTGCTATTTAAAGTTTGAGTGTCATTTGGAGCTAAATCTCACACTTTCACTACAACCCGCATCAAAAATTATTTCATTTTCAAATTTATGTGTGATTTGAAGCTAAATCTCGCATTATCACTACAACCCAATCTATATCGACCTCTAAACGAGCTTTAATGGGTTAAAATTATTCTACATTGGATTTAGGGCTCCGATCTCATTCTGAAAAGGTATTGTGGGCAAAAATCAGACAACCGGATCAAAAGTTACGGATGTTTGAAGTTTAGGTCTCATTTTGAGCTAAATACCTTATTACCAACCCGTTGTATATTGACCACTAAACAAACTGGAATGGGTAAAAAATTTTTTCCATTAGATGGAGGGCTCCGAGCTCATTCCAAAAAGATGTTTTGCGCAAAAATCGGACAACCAGATCAAAAATTATGGCTGTTACAGTTTATGTGTCAACAGGAGCTAAATCCCTCATTACCACTGCAACCGCTGTATATTGACAACGAAAATGTGCCGGGATGGTTTAAAATTGTTTTTCATTGGATGTATGGCTCCGAGCATATTCTGAAAAGGTGTAGTGGGAAAAAATGAGACAATCAGAAGAAAAGTTGTAGCTGTCTGAAGTTTAGGTGTCAATTGGACCTAAATCCCACAAAACCACTGTAACTCAATGTATATCGAACACTAAATGAACTAGATTGGGTAAACATGGTCTCCATTGAGTATAGGACTCTGAACTCTTTTCGAAGCGGTGTTGTTGGCAAAAATCAGACAACCTCATCAAAAGTTATGGTTGTTTGAAGGTTATAGGTGTCATTTGTAGCAATATTTTGCATTACCGCTGCAACCCGCTATATATCGACAACTAAATGTACTGCAATGTGTAAAAGTTGTGCTTCAATAAATGTAGGGCTCTGAGCTCATTCCTAAAAGGTGTTGTGGGGTAAAATCATTCAATCGGATCAAATGTTATTGCTCGGGGGCAGTAGGGACTTGCGGGTCTAGGCTGTTGGGACTTGCGGGTCTGTGGTGTAGGGCTTGAGGGCCTGAGTGTCGAGCTTGCGGGCTCGGGGGCAGTAGGGGCTTGAGGGCCTAGGCTGTTGGGACTTGCGGGTCCGTGTTGTAAGGCTTGAGGGCCTGAAGTTTTTGGCGGAGTTTGCCGAGCCTAGCGAATCGCTGGGTAGGCGCAGAAAGATAGAGGACTACTCAAGACACCCGGTCTTGAGGAACCTCTACAGATCGATTGTGTGCTTTCTGTGATTAGTTCTTTACATTCTGCAAATCCGATAATCACAATCGAGAAATACCTAAATGGGATAACATAAATTAGAAAGACCTATTCACCCCCCCCCCCCTCTAGGTGATTAAAGTAGACACCTCATAAACAACAAGTGGTATCAAAGCGAGGTTGTTCAAAGAAAAGCTTAACAGCTTGAACAGATCTGCCAGTGGGTGTCTAAGCATATTTAGTATGGAGTCAAGAATTGTCAGGTGCTGTAGAGAAAACTTTCCCCTGTGGAAAGTTAGAGCCAGAATATTCATGGAAGCTTTGGATCCCAGGATGTTTCAAGTCACTCAAGAAGGGCCATATGCTCCCAAGACCACATCCAAGGCAATGACTGAGGATGAGATGATTCTGGTTAACTTGGACAAAAGAGTTAGAGACATCATAGCTGCTGCTGTTGATACTTTTGTGCTCCAGAAATTGATCCACTGCACGACAGCTAAAGAGATGTGGGACTCTCTGACAGTTCTCATGGAAGGATTCTCAGAATTTGGAGGTATTGCAGCTGAGAGGAAGAATAAAACCCGGATTGATAGTGAATCAAGCAACTCAGATGCAGAGGAGGAAGCTCAGTTTGGACTAACTGTCCTATCTAAACCAGAGGAAGAAATTCAGGATGAGACAACACCAGAACAGGTAGGAATAAGGGCTCCATTATCTAATACTGATTCAGATTCCGAAATATGTCTCTCCGAAGATTATGAGGATCTTCTGGAAGAACTCAGAAGGAGCAAGGAACTCTGCAACAAGCAAGCTGATGAGATCTCAACTCTTCAAGCCAGAAACTCCAATCTCTTGGAAAAGGCTGACAGGCTGACTATGGAGAACGCAGATTTCTGCCAACTCAAAAGAGATTATAATGCTAGCTCAAACATGGATCTAATAACCAAGTTTGGGAAATCATGAAAGCTTTGGTTGACAGCAGAGAACTATGCAGCTCACTAACCAAAGAAATTGTTCTTCTAAAGGAGGATAGGGATCTGGCAGGACCGCCAAAATCCAGGGTTAATCAGGTTAGTGGCATGAAGAACAAATCCCCTACAAAACGAAGGACAGGAGACAAATCCTCTAAACCAGAGACGATTCCTCATCTAGTTAATGACAGAAGCTTCACTCAGGGAAGGAAGCAAAGATACTTTAGAGAAAATAGTTCAGACCAACTCTGTGAGACAAAAGCTAACCTGAGGAAGGTAACTTCACCCTTCAATAAGGGCATGGAGAGACCGTTTCCTGGGTATCATATGGATAGAACTCCCACAGGAGAGAGAAAGAAGTTGCCAGTCACCTCCAAAGGGAGTCATGAAAAAGGAATTACAAGGGAACAGGAGCTCAGTTGGTCCAAGAGAACGAAGAGACCTTTGCAAAGGACTTACTTTCACAAAAGAAGCAGGAGTGGGAAAAATCACACCTCTGATCAATGCAATTCTACTTCCTACAGGCACTCCTTCGGACCATAGAAGAATCATACACTAACCGACAGCAAGAGGATAGGGCACGACAGATTTAACTGTTGGTGCTACGGTAAGACGGGGCACTTTACAAGTAATTGTTGGCACAATCCAGATGCTCTAAGGGTAACAAATGCTAAACCTATAAATAATTTATTTCACAATCATTATGTATATTCGAGGGCAGTGAAATCCAGCATACCCTTCAGAACTAATAATTTCCCAGGACCCAAGTTCGCTTGGGTTCCTAAGGGCTTGTAACCTTTTTTTTTCAGGAAGTCCTAGTGCCCACCAGAAGCAAATCTGGGCCTTGGACATAGTAGTTGCTCTGACTCATTGTCAGAACAGCTAAGTCTATTTACTAATAAAATTAGTGCAGGTTATTTTGAAAAACAAGGGGCCCAACACGTGGATTGATGTTGATATCTAGAATCGTCGATTGTTACGACGATATGATATGTGCTAAGCCATAAAAAAATCGAAAAGATAAAAAAATGCATTTCCAAGGAACATATCGACGACATACGCGCTTTGAGATAATCAAGCTATTTGTCTCCGGATTAGATGGGTCCATCGGAGCCGTCTGATCGCCTTTGAAAGGTACGCGCCTCCTCACCTACCGACACTATAAATAGAGTGAATGTTCAAAATAAAAATTACGCTATCATTTGCCCTAAGCCACTCCGTCGACAAACCCTCGCCTCCATTGACGTGCTGCCTTTTCACTCACTCTGAATCAATGGCTCCAAAGAAAGAAGAGGTGATCTCAGGCTGTAAACTTCAGCACGGAGGATTCAATGCCTGCTCTGAGGAAATTAGGTTAGTAATAGGACTGCTGGAGGCATTGGGACTGGAATATGTTCCATGTGAACCTTCTTTTCTTCTCCACCGATAATTAGGCAAATTCTTCGCCAACGCAAAACTCAATCACAATGAATCACGGATAAAGTCCCTGGTGGGAGGCAAGAAAGTTAAGATATCTGCGAATAGTCTCAGTAAATCTCTGAATCTGCCAAGAATCGAAGGGGGAGAGGAAGAACATGAACTGACCTCTGAAGAAATGTCCGCAAGCTACACATGGTGCGGACACATCGGGAAGACCTACGGGTCTATCAAAAAGGCTGAATTCAATCAGAAGGGGAAGCTGGTGGCCGACATTGTTGGCAAAGTGTTATTGTGCAAGCCTAGTTCCCACGACCGCATATCCAAAGACATGTTTGTCGTCATGGCCCGAATCATTCACTCTAAGAAAATCGACTGGAGTGAGTTCCTCTTCCAGAGAGTAAAGAACACCCTGAAGACCCCCTCCTATGGGAGGATATTGTCCCTTTTCTTTCTAAACATCCAGGGTGATGTGCTGCAAAAGAGAATGGGAGTACCTCTTCACAACTCCAAGAAATTGGATGCAAAGTTGCTGGACTGATGGGACAGGTCCATCCCCAAACCATCCTCTGATGAACAGCCAGCTCCAAAGAAGTAGAAGAAACCAGCAGCCCAAAGAAACCCCTCCTCCGAAGAAGAGTCATCAAGCAGCTCTGATGACACCCAACCACACCCACACCATTCCGCTCAATCCGGAGGTGAACTATCCACTGGTATCAAAGAACATATCCCTGTCTCAATTCCTGAACCTGCTTCCACAGAGATTATTGAAAATATGCGGAACCCCAATGGAGGAAATGAGCTCGTTGAGGGGGAGCCTCAATTAGGGGGTTCAGCCCAAAATGATGACATGAACCCTAAGAATGCTCGAGTTGAGGGGGAGATCGATCTGGAGCACTCTGGCCCAGAAGATCGAAATACATTGCCTGAGCCAACAACATACATCACTCTCTCCGACTGCCGAGAGTTTGCTGTTGCAAGCAAAATTGTGCTCATAGCTCCAAGTGAGCCCATGCCAGAAGCCCCTAAGGGGAAGGCCAAAGTTACAACGCATATCAGTGAAGAATTATCTGAAGATGTCAGTAAAGCAGACTCGCAGGAACGAGGAGATCAGGAGGGACAAACTGCTGAGCCATCTTCAGCTCAGACAGGTTCGCTATTCCACATGATATCAGCTTTACTTAATGCTCAGCGACAACATCTAGAGCAATTTATAGTAAAAACCGTGAATAGTTTAAGAGAGGAAGTGAAGGGAGAAATTAAGAAGGTAAAGAGCGACATACACGACCTAAACACTCAATGCGCTCAATTCTATTCTATGGCAGCTCCTGCTATAGATAAGATGAATGAGGAGGTTAATAAAGTGGGACATCAAACCCATAAAATCTTGACCAGTCAAGAAACCTTCTCGAATAATGTATATTATTGTTTTAAGCAGATGGAGACAGGTGCTGCAAATAACAGAGATCAAATTCTGACCAGGGTGAATGAGAATGCTCACACCCTAGATGCTCATCTGCTTGAAGTAAGAAATAATCTGGATGTCACTGAGCAGACCCTGGTTGAACGGCTTAATCTAGTCAAAGCCAGCCTGGAAGAGCACATACTTGAACAAGCCATAAAGGGGGAGAATACAATAATAAATGCCAGTTCACATCAAGCAATGTGGATCTCAAATCAGATAAACAGACAATGAATCAACCTCCATCAGTATATGTAACTGCCACTCCTTCTGCAAGCATTGACTCTGATGAGTATGGGATAGAATTTGGAGAATCAGTCACCTCCAAAAAAAGAAAGAGAATTCACATCAACCAGTATAGGGAAAAGAGACTGAGGGAAATTGAGCTGGATCCCCAATCTGGAAGTTGGAGTCCAGCATCAAGAGAAATAATAACAGAATCGTGGATTCAATTTGGACACTCACAAGAAGATTATCAGAGAGTATACCACTCGGTTGACTGAGATAGACATTTAAAGCAGCTGAAAAGGAGGAAGAACCACAAGCTAGCATTCCCACAAGGTCCTTCTCCTTCTCCTAAGAAGATTCCTCTACACATCAACTACCATCAAAGGCGGAGGCAGAAAGCCAAAGGAGCAAGCGGCAGCAGCAGACGCTGATGGGAAACAAACTAAAATCCTAAATTGTCTTGCTAGGGCAAAATGAATGCGCATGATTATTCCTAAACATTTAATCTATTTTGAAGACACTTAACCAATTTATATGATTGTTGCTATATGTGTGAGTTCATTATCTGAAATGTTATATCTTTTCATAGATGGCATTTATCTTTGAGTGGGTTATGACTTCTTCAAATAGTGGGAGATTGTTGGGAACAGAGCCCTGCAATGTTCCTGATTTAAAGAAGTGCTCAGCTCAATGATAAATGCAAGTTGTATTTGACATTCCATCTAGTTCATGCTTGCAGGAATCGACAATATGTCATGTACTTTAGTTATTTTACTAAGTACTATATCATCGAGAAGAACAGGCGATATCATCGACAAAGTGTGCTTGTCGTCGTAATGACAGGCAGACCAGCAATCACTGAGAAGATGAAGTATCGTCGACATTAACAAAGTGGGGCATACTATCAAGAAGAGTAGATATCGTCGTAAAGAAGGCTTATCAGTGACAAGGCTAAGGTTGACTGATGAAGTTGGATATCGACATGAAGAAGGCATATCGTCGAGAAAACAATGAGATCACGACGACATGCTGCAAGAAGGAAGATCACTACGACACTTGCAGAGGAAGCAGATCGTCGAACATGCAAAACCGCTGAGATATCTTTTATCGACGAGATACCGGCGTTAGCGACTGAAGAAAGAAGATATCTTGAATCGTCGAGATAACTCCATCAGTGGCAGAAGGAAGATCGCGATGACAAAGTCAGAGACAGCTTGACGTCGTAATGATGCAGATATCTTCAAGACAGAATTCAAATCTTGCGGACGCGCTGTCAGCAATTAATGTTGCTGCTTGATTGTCCAATCAGCGCCTGCTATGATGGATGGGCGTCTGATAGGAAAGGAAAGTGAATATGACCGTTATACGGCTTGTCCGTCCTATAAAAGGGAACAGTGTTGCCCTAGGAAAAAAAAGAACAAAGCGTGCAAGAAAGAACTGGAAAAAGTATCCCGCCGTTCAATAGAACAGTACATTCTTGCGGAGAAGAAGAAGAAGAAGTTCTTAAGAAGCAGTCGTCCTCACCGACTGCTAAGAAGCCAATCCACATTCTGTTAAGAAAGATTGAAGAAGGAGCTGAGCCGTAAAGATCAAATCTAAAGCATCCTCTTCAATTGTAAGAAGCCGATTATCATCAGGCTAAGGTTGCCGATCAACATCAGGCAGAAGAAACAGTTTATATTTGTAATCTCTTATAAGGCTTGCGGGCCATATTGTCTAGCTTGAGGGCTGGAGAGCTGTGAGGCTTGAGAGACAGGGCAGTGCACTCGCGGGTGCGATTTATCGAGCTTGCGGGCTCGGGGGCAGTAGGGACTTGCGGGTCTAGGATGTTGGGACTTGCGGGTCTGTGGTGTAGGGCTTAAGGGCCTGAGTGTCGAGCTTGCGGGCTCCAGGGCAGTAGGGTCTTGAGGGCCTAGGCTGTTGGGACTTGCGGGTTCGTGTTGTAAGGCTTGATGGGCCTGAAGTTTTTGGCGGAGTTTGTCGAGATTAGCGGATCGCTGGGTAGGCGTAGAGGGACAGAGGACTACTCAAGACACCCGGTCTTGAGGAACCTCTATAGATCGATTGTGTGCTTTCTGTGATTAGTTCTTTACATTCTGCAAATCCGATAATCACAATCGAGAAATACCTAAAGGGGATAACATAAATTAGAAAGACCTATTCACCCCCCCCCCCCCCCCCTCTAGGTGATTAAAGTAGACACCCCATAAACAACAATCACTACAACCCAATGTATATCGACCTCTAAACGAGCTTTAATGGGTTAAAATTATTCTCCATGGATTAGGGCTCCGATCTCATTCTGAAAAGGTATTGTGGGCGAAAATCAGACAATCAGATCAAAAGTTACGGATGTTTGAAGTTTAGGTCTCATTTTGAGCTAAATACCTTATTATTCTCCATTGGATTTAGGGCTCCGATCTCCATTGATTGTAGGCCTATGAACTCTTTTTGAAGCGGTGTTGTTGGCAAAAATCAGACAACCTCATCAAATGTTATGGCTGTTTGAAGGTTATAGGTGTCATTTGGAGCTAAATTTTGCATTACCGCTGCAACACGCTATATATCGACAACTAAATGAACTGCAACGTGTAAATCTTGTGCTTCAACAAATGTAGGGCTCCGAGCTCATTCCTAAAAAGTGTTGTGGGGTAAAATCAAACAAACGGATCAAAAGTTATTGTTGTTTAATGATTGAGTGACATTTGGAGCTAAATATCTCACTTTCACTACAACCCGCATCAAAAATTCTTTCATTTTGAAATTTATGTGTGATTTGAAGCTAAATCTCGCATTATCACTACAACCCAATGTATATCGACCTCTAAACGAGCTTTAATGGGTTAAAATTATTCTCCATTGGATTTAGGGCTCCGATCTCATTCTGAAAAGGTATTGTGGGCGAAAATCAGACAACCAGATCAAAAGTTGCGGATTTTTGAAGTTTAGGTCTCATTTTGAGCTAAATACCTTATTATTCTCCATTGGATTTAGGGCTCCGATGTAACATCCCCCAAATAGCTAGACCACTAAGTTGGTTTTGTCATGACTAGGTCATGACAAAACCATAGGAAGAGCCCAAGACCATGTGAATTTAGGCGAGAAGGAGAATACCCAAGTGGTCTGCAAATAACAATCTTTAGATACCAAGCCTAGGGTTGGACGTATGGGCCGCACCTTGACCCTTTGACCCCACCATGGCACACCGAACCCTTTGGAGGGTCCCTTAAGGCATTTAGGACCCATTGGTGTCAACCAAAGAGGCCAAATTGACCAAAGTCAACCCTAGCCTCAAATAAGTCAAACCACCATATTTAGGGTCAATTAGGGTTCAATTGGACCAATTGACTTTCCCCAAGTTCCATTGGTCACTAAGGGAGGCCAATGGGTCAACATTGACCCATTGGGCCTAATTAATTCACCAATTTGACCAAAGTCAACACTTGGTCAATATTCCCCAAATTGGGTTAATTAAGCCCAAAGCTCAATCCCATTGGGCTATGCCCAATTTCAATGGCCCAAATGATTGGTCACCACTGAAATTACATGAAATGCCATCCAATTTCTGGAGGGGGTGACTAGGAGAGATAAATTGAGAGTTTCCCCCAAATTGAAGAGAGAGAAAGTAGCCATTCAAGGTGAATTCATGGAATTCAAGGCAAATTGACCCTCATTCATCTCCCCACACCCTCCATTCATCTCCTCATTGAATTCTAAGATGTTTTACAACCTTTCCCATGCCATCCGATGGAGGATTCAAGAGGTTTCAAGTGAAACCGAAATGGTCATTAATGGCACTCCACCATTACGCCTTTGCCTCCTCAAATTGACCCTTCAATCACCTTTAGAAGAGGGATGTCAGTTGAAATCGAGTCTTAGATTGTCGCATTTGGTGGAGAATTGGGAGATCGGCGAGGAGCTCAAGGAGGGTGGTCGGCCATGGCAAATCCGGGAAGACAACCACCATCAAGCCCTATTGGAGGTCTGGTTCTTCTCCTCCCTCTCTCTGTGGATAGATCTTATCATGTTGGCTGCAAGGATTGGGGCCAATTGGTCCCCAATCTGGTAGGCTGAGAGCTCCGTTTTTGGAGCTTAAATCCCTCCTCCAAATCACTATTCCGGCCACCTCCGGCCGGCCAACCACCGTTAATCGCCAGCCACCACCTCGACGAAGGTGGTGGTGGCATTGGCCGGCCGGGGCGGTGCATAGGTGGCCGGGAAAAAAGGAGGAAGGCAACCTAGGTCGGGGCAATCTCAGCCGCCGGCTGGAGGTAGAAGACGACCAGCAGTCGTCGATTTTGCTTCAAGATCTGTGCAAGATCTCGTATAAATTGTTTTATATGTTTATGTTATATCATTTCATTCGTCGAACGGAATCCTGTTTTCGTCGAACGAAACTGGTTCGTTGATCGCTGTTATAACTCAGATTAGTCGGGCGCAGATTATATTGAAATTAGTCGAACGGATTTGCAGTTCGTCGAGCGAACTGAATTAGTCGAGCGTTGTTATTTGTTAAAATTGTCGAGCGCGGTTCTGCGTTAGATTAGTCGAACGCAGGAAGTTTTCGTCGAACGCATGTTTGTTCTGCGTTCGTCGAGCGCAGGAAGTTTTTGTCGAACGCAGAAACAGTGGTTTAATTAAATGTTTTTATTAATTTCTGTCAAACTTTTTGCTGTAGTTTATTTTAATTATTAAAAATACTAGATCAGCTCTGATTAAAAAGTGTCCAACACAAAAGTTGTAGCCCTTGGAGTCTACTGTGTTTTAAATTTGATTTCACCCCAGAAGGAGTTATGTTGCTCTCTGTAGGTCCATTTTGGTGGGGTTGGTCCCTAGTGTAGGACATCCACCATTTCTTGAATAACTTTTGATCGGGAAATGATATAGACTTGAGATTTGAAACATAGTCTACTTATACCTACACACACATCATATCCAAAGATGGGAATTTTAGGAGAAACCTTTTCTAAGGTTTTTGTAATAATTTCATAAATCAAATATTAATTAATTATTGGGTCAAATGGCCTCTAATGTCCTCTAAATTTTGATGGGTACTTCTTAGGGTTATCACATGACCCTGGTAAAAATCCCAGCCCAATTGGGACTGATTTAGTTTAGAAATTGGTTAACCTAAGTTGGGTCTAATTAGGTCAAAATTAGGGCATGGTGTTTATCTTGGGGTATTGTGGTCAAATCTCCTCACCATGAGATGAAACCTTGGACAATGGATTAGAATCACCTAAAAAACCTCCATGAGTTAGTTGGTGTGGTGTGGAGGTGGATATGCCTTAGGATCCTAGATTTACCCCTTGGGGTGCATGTAGAGATTTGTGAAGGACATGCGGTCAAAAGCTATAGAATGGTCATGAAACTTGGTGGATAAGTTCATAGGGTGTAAATAGGCTCTAGGTAAATTTAAAAGAATTTTAGGAGCTATTATTCCCTTTAGATTTGGTCATAATCCCTGTAGAGAAATTTTTGTAAGAGATGATTACAGGATCAAAATGTCTTGGATAATGATGAAACTTGGGTAGTGTCTATTTTATCATGATATACACCTTTGGTAATTTTTGAGTATTTAATTGAATGATTTAACCAGTACTTCATTCACAAGGCACCTATTTTTATTTAGACTTAAGAAACATAATTGAGGGTCCACTACTCATTGTTAAATTGTGCAAATTGGTGATAGTACATTTCAGAGCATTACGAAGCTCTGTGAATTTTTATAGAATTTTTAAAGGCATAAATCAGTAGGATACTTCACAATTTATTTAATTTGAGGTTTTCTTAAATTATTTATTTAAGTGAGAAAATGATTTCCTTAAATTCCGAATTTTAGTCAGTAGGCTTTAAAGTGGAGGTTAGATCTTAAGTTACTCTAGAGGGGGGGGGGGGGGTGAATAGAGTATTAAAACTTTTCCTTAGTTTTTATAGCGGAATTAAAATAGTATTATATATAAGTGTAAGCAGTGTGAGAATTATATAAACAAAAAAAATTAGTAAATGAAATCACAAAACAAACAGCACAAACACAGAAAATGACCAAACACAGAAGACACAAGGAGCTATAGTAGTTCCCCAATAAATCTGGGTACGTCTACTCTTCTACCACCTTTGGTAGGAATCCACTAGGAGGTTGTTGATAAGGTGCCCTCTCACCAGGTGAGCTGTTGATAAGGTGCTCTAACCAAACTACAGGTTTTTGCTAAGGTGCCCTGTCACCGAGATTAACTTTTGAAGGGAGTTATAACCCTGTACAAGAGAGGTAAGAAAGAGTTTATAGTGTTCTTCTCTGTCAAGATGCTGAGAGAAGACTCTAGTGGATGTTGTTGTAAAGCTCCCCCTGTCAGATTGAAGTATTTGACAGAAGATGAAGAAGCTTTTTCTTGAAAACTAAGATCTCCTGTAGCAGATTGATCTGGAAGAACAGGTTCTTCAGATTGCTTGTTGCTCTTTTAGAAGATCTGACTTTGCAGCAGATTCTGAGTGAATGCTCTTGAGGATGGTGTTCTCAGAAGTTTTGTGCTGCTTGTAGAAGAAGATCAATCGTATAACTTTTTGAGATCTATGTATATATATATCCTTTGCATTCTGTAATAGAATGACGTTTGAATTCAAACGATTTTGGCAGGTCCTTTTTTTTATTTATTTTTACCGTGAAAAGATTCCTTTTCATTAAATGTCAATGACTATTGCTGCCTTGGAAAAAGGAAAGAAGGGAATATATTAACTGAGTTTAATATCCTTCCTTATCTGTCAGAATCCGTCCAGAGATATTAAATAGATCCGTTATATTCGTCGTTTTGCTGTTAGGATAAATAGAATATAGTTGTCAACAAATCTGGGCTTCAATAAATGATCTGTCGAACGCTGGCTATAATCTGTCGAGCGCTGTCGAGAAGATGTTGAACGCTGGCTGGAAAACTGTCGAGCGCTGTCCAGAAGATGTTGAACGCTGGCTGGAAAACTGTCGAGCGCTGTCCAGAAGATGTTGAACGCTGGCTATAATCTGTCGAGCGTTGTCAACAAAAACTGTCGAACGCTGAGAGCCATCTGACGAGCACTGCTAGCCATTTGTTGAGCGCTGGGAACCTTAGATTTAATCTTGAGTTCTAGCTAATTTATCAGCCTAAAGACTTGACCCTTAAACTATACAATGGGGTCAACTGATCCTAATCAGTACATAGTGATCCTAGCCCAAAACAGTAAAAGGGTTGCTCCAACAATCTCCCCCTATTTGGGTTAGGATACTATTTGACAAGAAAAATTAAATAGATACAGCAGAAAGTATAATCAACAGAGCAACAATGAAATGAAATATATCTGATAGATTAAAATAGATCATCAGATAAGATAAAAATAAATGCTCTGAGTTTAGAAACTTTACATTCATAACCAAGCAATTTATTTAAGGCTTTTTGTCCTGAGAAGGTGGCTTGAATATGATTTTCCTGTTGGGGTCTTCTGATTTCTTTTTGCTGATAAACAAATCTTGAGCACCAATGATTTTCTGTTCTTTGACATGAGGGATAAATGCTTCTGGGTGCATATCAATATATTCCTCAGTATTGAATGCTTTAACTGTTTTGTATTTTTCAAGTTCTTTTCTTCTGTATTCTGACATGGTTGAGAAACTTGAGAAGTCCTTGCCTTCTGCTTTAGCCTTTTTAATCTGTGCATATGCAATTGTTTCAATTAGTCTTGCCATCTGACAGATTTTCTCTTCTTCTGGATCTGGAAAGTAATAAATATCTTCTGAATCATTTTTGTCTTGAGTGACCTTTTGAGGTACTCTATCTCTGTGAAGAGATCCATCAGAAATGTGAAGTTTGTATTCTTAAGATATTTGAGAAGAAGAAAAGGTTTGACTTTCTTGAAAGATAGGAGCTGATTTCTTAGAGGAAGGAGCACTGGCTGAACCAGAGGCTTGAGAACCATTAGAACTACCAGGTCTCCCTGAATGTTGAGAGCTTGGCTTCTGAGAGGAAGATGATACACCTGCTGATCCTGTTGCACCAGCTGCTGGAGGAGGAGGAGGAGGATGATTGTGCTTGACTGGTTTGTCAGGGATGTAGCCAGTCTTCTTGAATTTCTTCCTCCTATTGTTCTCATTTCTGGAGAGCTTCATCCAGTGAGGAGTTTTCTCATCAAGAGGAACATTATACAAAATGTACAGAGGAATGTCATTATTTGGATTTGGGGGCTTGGGAGCAGTCTTTGACTTAGCTATTCTTTTCTTTCTTTTCTTTGAAAGTGTATCATCAGAATCACTGTTGTCATCATCATCATCATCATCATCAGAGTCAGAAGATGAGATTGGCTTATTGTATAGATCATCAATTCTCTTGATTGCTTCATGACCCTTTAATCTTTATTCTTTAGCTTTGTCAAACTCTGCATCTGCTTCTCTCCAGATTTCATCAAAGCTTTACATTGGTTCTTCATTCCATACAGGAATTGGAGGTGAAGAAGTAATTTGTGGGGCTGTTGTATCATCAAGGAATTCTGCAAGATCATCTTCATATTCTGCAGAATGATCCTTTATTTGAATGTCTTGAACAGTGGATGAAGGAATAGAGGATATGTAATTTTGTATGATATCAGAATGAGTTTTCTGAGGAAGGCAAATCAGAGCCTTTGATAGATCCTCTATGTATACCTTTGGTGATACCCTTGAAGTATATGTGACATCAAATTTTGATAATAAGCTATATAGATCACAGGATGGATGAATGCATATATTATTTATTTCTTCTATAACTTGTGTATCTGAATCAATTATATCTGTATCAAAAATTGTAACTTCTGTATCTTCTTCTGGAGTTTCTTCTGTTTCTGGAGCTTCTTCATAGGACATCTCCCCCTGCCTAGCTTCAGGACAGCCTGAATCTAGGCCCCTAGTAGAAGGGACAGCAGTGGAGGAGGGAAGAGAAGCTATCTTAGCAGATAAAGTAGAAAGTGCCTGAAGAACTGGAGCAAGTTTTGCATCCAGGAGCTGGCTCATTTTAGGAAGGATAAGATCAAAAACTTGATCAGCAATAGAGGAGAGGTTGAGGGATGGATAATCTGGTGGATGGCTAGGGGATGGTTGTGAAGTGGATGGAGATGATATTGGAGGAATGATATTGCTGATGTTGGTGGTATGTGTGGGAATGTCTAGATGGATTGGACTAGGAGAATGAATAGGTGAATGATATTCATTGTGTATTGGAGAGGGAGGTGTGGTAGGTAGTGGTTCTGAAGATAGGGGTGGAGGTGGAGCATCACTGATGTGGGCAGTTGAGAGTGGAATATCATTGATGGGTGATATTGCAGTTGAAGGAGGGGATGAAGAATGAGAATGTGCAGGAGAATGTTGAGCAGGTGGAGAGAGGATATGAGAGGAAGGAGGAACTGAGGAAGGATCTTCTAGAAGAGTAGAGGGAGTGACTTGATTAGTCCTTGTGTCCTCAGAAGCTTTCCTTTTTCTAGAGGCCTCAGCTCCTGTATTCTTCTTGGGAATTACTCTATCCCATTTAGCAAAGAGTGCTGAGGTCAGCCTCTTGCTGGCATTTATTGTTACTTTTGGTGACACTAGAAGCTCTAGATGCCTTTCCTGCAGAAAAATCCCTAAAATTCTGCCAAAGCTAACATTCTCCTTGGAAAGCTTCTTCTTAATCAAGTTAAACAGAAGTGATCCCCAGTTCACTTTCTTTTTCTCCATCAAGGCCACCATCAACAGAAATTGGTGCCTTTTAGCATAGTCATGTCCTGTTGTTTTTCCTAACAACACTTTGCCAACTATATCTGATAAGAATTTGTATTCCAAAGACAGATTTTTCTTAAGCAGATGATTAGGGTTTCCAGAGGAGTGACCCATTTTGACTAAAGCTGCTTCAAATTCATCAGAACTAATTTCTATATCGTCATCACCATTCACAAGCCCAAAAACTTCAGTTAGAATGGTAGGTGTAAGAGAAACCTGGTGTCCTGAGATTGTGCCCGTCAGACATTCATCTTCCTGCTTAAATGTGAAACACCATTCTTTGATTTTAGCTGTGTGAAGCTTTATCCTCAAGCTCATTAACTTCCTCAACTGTTGCTCTTCAAAGAGTTGAAGGATGTCCTTGAAGATTTGATCAGATGTTGCAAAGGATTCCATATCTATGTCGAACCCAGCATCGAACTTCATGGAATAGAGCGAAGCTTGAGAAATCGCCATTGAGTCCTGCAAAAGAAGAGAAAGATCAAGTGCAAAAGGGGAACTGGAGGAAAATGATTTCTGTAGGCGCGAACTTAGAATGAAGTAAAATAGGTGTTATATAGTCGAGGAAATAGGGAGGAGAATTCGAGGAGCGCTGTTCGGCAAAACCTAATTAAATCTGAAGTCGAACCGACTTTAAAATTTTGTCGGACAGTGTTAAAAAAATATCTTTTTCGTCGACCGCCGTTCGACAAACGAGATTTTCTTCACTGACTCTGAATATGAAGGTTTTTGTCGACCATCGTTCGACGAATAAAAATTTGTCGTTCTTCGTTCGACAAAAAATTTTGGATAAGATAGAAGATATAATTTTCAACAAATTGAGTCTCCATCTATCATTCCCAGTTGATTCATAAAGAAGATATGTTTCTTTTCATCCAAGGGTTTGGTGAAAATATCTGCTCTTTGTAAATCAGTGGAGATGAACTGTAGGCAATTTTTATTTTTATCCACATTATCTCTGATAAAGTGGTGCCTTATTTCTATGTGTTTAGTCCTACTATGGAGAACTGGATTTTGTGCTATAGATCTTGCACTAGTATTGTCACAAAATATAATTGATTGATTTAAGTTGATACCATAGTCTAGAAGTTGATTTTGTATCCACAGTATCTGTGAGCAGCAACTGCCTGCAGCAATGTATTCTGCCTCAGCTGTTGATGTGGACACAGATGTTTGCTTCTTACAAAACCAAGACACAAGCCTATCACCAAGAAACTGACAAGTTCCTGATGTGCTTTTTCTGTCTACTCTGCATCCAGCATAATCTGAGTCTGAGAATCCAGTTAATTCAAATTCAGATGCTGTTGGATACCAGAGACCTAGATTAGGACAGCCCTTTATATATCTTAAAATTCTTTTTAATAAAGATAGATGAGATTCTTTAGGGTTAACTTGAAACCTAGCACAAATACAAGTAGCAAACATTATATCAGGCCTACTTGCTGTCAAATAGAGTAATGAGCCAACAATTGCTCTAAACACCTTCTGATCAACAGGTTTCCCTGATTCATCAGCATTAATGACAGTATTAGAAGCTATGGGTGTTTTCATGGGAGAGGAATCAGACATTCCAAACCTTGTTATTAATTCCTTAGCATACTTGGATTGTGAAATGAAAATTCCTGATGAGGTTTGCTTCACTTGAAGACCAAGAAAGTATGATAATTCACCCATGCTACTCATTTCAAATTTAGATTGCATAAGTTTAGAGAACTTTTTGCATAAATTTGAATTAGTAGAGCCAAAAATAATATCATCTACATATATTTGAACTAGCAGTGTTTGATATTTATGTATTCTGAAAAATAAGGTTTTGTCTACTAAGCCTCTACAGAACTTGTTTTCCAATAGAAAATTAGCTAAGGTCTCATACCATGCCCTGGGAGCTTGTTTGAGACCATAGAGAGCTTTATTAAGCTTGAATACATAAGAAGAGTGAGTTAGAGAGATGAAACCTGGTGGTTGTTCCACATAGACTTCTTCCTTGATATCTCCATTTAGGAATGCACTTTTTACATCCATTTGATATACCTTAAATTATTTGTATGCAGCAAATGCTAAAAATATTCTGATAGCTTCAAGTCTTGCCACAGGTGCAAATGTTTGATCATAGTCTATGCCTTCTTCCTGTGAATATCCTTGAGCAACTAGCCTTGCTTTATTTCTCACAATATTTCCTTGATCATCAAGTTTGATCCTGAATATCCACTTGGTGCCAATGACTGGATGGCCTCTTGGTCTTGGAACCAAATCCCAAACTTTGTTTCTTTCAAACTGGTTGAGTTCCTCTTGCATTGCAAGAATCAAATTTGGATCTTGTTCTGCATCTTTTATGGTTTGAGGTTCAACTTGTGATAGAAAGCAAGTATGCATCTGATTTTGGTGTAGTTGATGTCTTGTCTGAACACCTGCTGAAATATCACCAATCACTTGTGAAATTGGGTCATCTCTAACTGTGATGTGATCAACAGTTGGAGTTAATTCTACAGTGGTATTTATTTGGGGATTTTGTTCTGTAATTGTATCCTGTGGAGGATGTTCTGTTGTTGCTTGATTCTGATAATCAACAAGATCTGGATGATCTTCTTCTTCACTATCTTCAAGATTTTGAGCTAATGGTTGCATTGAATCTCCTGACTGTAGATTTAGTTCATTAAGCTCTTCACATAGAGCTGGTACCTGCAAAGCATTCTTGGTAGAAGAGTTCTTCTCCTTGTAAGACATGTTAGTTTCATCAAAGGAAACATGCATGGATTCTTCTATCTTAAGAGTGGATTTGTTAAATACCCTATATGCTTTGCTAACTATTGAATATCCTAAGAAAATTCCTTCTTCAGATTTTGGTTCAAATTTTCTAAGATATTTCTTATCATTGTTATGAACAAAACATTTACAACCAAAAGTTCTGAAATAGTCAATTTTAGGTTTCTTCCCTTTAAGTAATTCATAAGGAGTTTACCCTTAAGTTTGTGTATCAAACTTCTATTCAGAACATAGTTTGCTGTGCTAACAGCTTCTGCCCAGAAGGATAGTGGCAAATTAGCATCTGCAAGCAATGTTCTTGCTGATTCAATTAGGGTTCTATTTTTCCTTTCAACTACCCCATTCTGTTGAGGAGTTCTAGGAGCTGAGAAGCAATGCCTAATACCTTCCTTCTCACAGAATTCTTGCATAAGAAGAGACTCAAACTCAGTGCCATGATCACTTCTGATCAATGCAACTACAGTAGAGTATTCAATCTGTATGCTCTTAAGAAAGTCTGTAAGAACTTTAAAGTTATCTGACTTTTCTCTCAAAAAGAATACCCAGGTGAATCTAGAGAAGTCATCTACAATAACTAGAGTGTAAGACTTCCCTCCTAAACTCTTTATTGCTATAGGTCCAAAAAGGTCCATATGTAGCAAAAATAAGATTCTAGGTGAATCACTTTTAGATAAGGATTTAAAACTGTTTTTGGTTTGCTTACCTAGCTGGCATGCCCTACATAAACCTTCTTTCTTATATGATCCTGATGATAGACCTCTAACAAGATTATCTTTAGATAGTTTGGCAATTGTTCTAAGATTTACATGCCCTAATCTTTTATGTCATAGTTCACTAGGTTTGCTTAGCTCATTAAACAGGCAAATTTCTGATTTAGAGAAACTGAAATTTACTAAATATATATTACCCTGTCTAATACCTGATAAAACAATGACATTATCAGATGACTTGATAATGCATTCTGATTTATTAAAGGTTACCTGATAACCTTCATCACATAACTGACTTATGCTGATGAGGTTGTGCTTCAGACCCTTCACATAGGTGACTTCCTTGAATGTTACTGCTCCAACCTTGATTTGACCAAGGCCTTTGGTTTGACCATGGTTGGAGTCTCCAAAGATCACTTTGGGTCCAAGCTGTGCCTTGTAATTTTTCAGATTGGCCTTGTTTCCTGTCATGTGCTTTGAGCAGCCACTATCCAAGTACCATTTTTGATTTAATCTTGGATGGCCGTGTACCTGCAAAGATAAAAACATAAACTAGTTATTTTTGACCCAGACTACCTTGGGTCCTTTTGTGTTACCATAAAATTCAGAAATAAATGACATTTTAGGCTGGTCCTTATAGCCTTGTGGATGATATCTCCTTGGAGGTATTATCCATTCAGTGAAATGATTTTTAGTTTGTTTGGAATTAAGATTTCTAGTGTTTCCTATATAGTATCTGTTCGACAAATTTGGATAAATTGGTCGACTATTGTTCATCTGATGACTATACTAAAAATCTGTTTTCAGACTTCGTCGAGCTCCGTTCGACAAATTTGAATCTTTTTGTCGATCTCCGTTCGACGAATTCTTTTGAATTCTATTATCCTTAACAGACTTGCTTGAAATATCTTTATCTCTTTTTGCAGCTTCTTTGCTTTTAGCAGAAATAAATTTTATAGGTGAGGAAAGGATATTTCTCTTAATCAGAGATGGCTCACTTGATGAGGCACCCAAGCCCAGTTTGCTATTATTAAGTCTAGCATTGACTGTGCTTGTGATGTCCATCAGTTTGATGCTTCTCCCATTTAGGGATTCTTCAAATTTCTTGGCCTGAGAAAGTTTATTCTCAATGAGAACAATGTGTTCTCTGGAGGCAGCCAGATCTTTCTTAAGATTTGCATTTTCTTCACTCATCTTTTTCATTTCAGCTAACTTACATCTGAGTGAGATTATTTCTTTCTCAGAGTTGAGTAAGTCTGAGCAAAGGACTTTGAATTCAGCCTTGAATTCATCAGAAGTAAAATCAACATCAGACATTACCTGATCTGCATCATTTTCTTCTTCTGATTCTGAATTTTCTTCATCAGATTTGTTGGCTGAGGCATTGATTGCCATCATGCAGAAGTTATTTTCTTCTTCATCATTACTGGAGCCTGATGAAGATTCAGATTGTGACTCACTGTCTGAGTCATAAATTGCCAGTAGACATTGGCTGTTCTCTTTTATTTCTTCTTCATCAGAAGAGCCAGATGAAGATTCTGATTCAGATTCTGTTTCACTCCAGGATGTTGCTACAAATCCTCTTCCCTTCTTTTTGTGTGAGTGGGAGGAAGATTTGCTAGAACCTTTCCTTTCTTCCTTTTCTCTTTTTCTCTCCTTTCTGTCCTTTTTGTTTTGATTCTCTGGACATTCAGGAGCAATATGTCCTGGCTTCCTGCAACCAAAACATATAATTTCATTAGAGTGATTTTTGTCATACCTTGGCTTGTCATAGCTTCTGGATGACTTCTTCTTGAAATCTTTCTTAGCCATATTATAGAATCTTTTGGCTATGAAGCTCATCAACTCCTCTTTGGTAGGAGTTGGTCCTTCTTCTTCTGCAGCCTTAAAGGCTATGCTTCTCTCCTTCTTGAGTGCTGGGGATGAAGTGGATTCTTCAGCATCCCTACTTTTGACGAGCTGCTCATAAGATTTGAGCTTGCCCAACAAGGCTTCAGTGGTGATCTCATTTAGGCTTCTGGCTTCTTTGATTGGCCAGACTCTGGAGTCCCATGTGCTGGGAAAGCACATAAGAATTTTGTCATTGATCTCTGTGAGTGAGATCACTTTGTCTAGAGACTTCAGCTCATTTATTATGAGGCTGAGCCTATTGTACATATCAGCAACATTTTCTGATTCTCCCTTCTTGAAGTTCTCATATTGAGAGATCAGGTGAGATCTTCTATCTTTCCTTTCATCTGATGAGCCTGCCACCATGTTGTTGAGAGATTCCCAGATTTCTTTTGCTGAGGTGCACTCAACTACTTTCTGGAATATGTCATCTGACATAGTTAGGGCTAGAATGTTCATGGCCTTTGCATCTGCATTTCTCTGCTTCTTCTGAGCCTCAGTCCACTCAGGAGGTGGAACAGCAGTGTTGTCTGTTGTTGCAGTAGTACTAGTTGTTGCTATAGGTGCTGGAGGTCCTGCAAGAATAACATTGAAAATCTCCTCATCAATAGAGTTCGTATAAAGCATAATCCTTGCTTTCCAGAGTGCAAATATACTAAGATTGCACATAGGAGGTCTTGTGCTAGAATATTCCTTGTTTTGTGCCATGAGTTTTGAATGATATAAAATTCTTAGATAAAGAAGCTCTTAGACAAATTAAGATCTGGTTGATCTTTGTGATTCAGATGTTAGTCTGTAAAGAATCAACCTTCCTCTGATACCAATTGAAAGTGGAGGCTAGATCTTAAGTTACTCTAGAGGGGGGGGGGGGGGGGGGGGGTGAATAGAGTATTAAAACTTTTCCTTAGTTTTTATAGCGGAATTAAAATAGTATTATATATAAGTGTAAGCAGTGTGAGAATTATATAAACAAAAAAAAATTAGTAAATGAAATCACAAAACAAACAGCACAAACACAGAAAATGACCAAACACAGAAGACACAAGGAGCTATAGTAGTTCCCCAATAAATCTGGGTACGTCTACTCTTCTACCACCTTTGTAAGGAATCCACTAGGAGGTTGTTGATAAGGTGCCCTCTCACCAGGTGAGTTGTTGATAAGGTGCTCTAACCAATCTGCAGGTTTTTGCTAAGGTGCCCTGTCACCGAGATTAACTTTTGAAGGGAGTTATAACCCTGTACAAGAGAGGTAAGAAAGAGTTTATAGTGTTCTTCTCTGTCAAGATGCTGAGAGAAGACTCTAGTGGATGTTGTTGTAAAGCTCCCCCTGTCAGATTGAAGTATTTGACAGAAGATGAAGAAGCTTTCTCTTGAAAACTAAGATCTCCTGTAGTAGATTGATCTGGAAGAATAGGTTCTTCAGATTGCTTGTTGCTCTTTTAGAAGATCTAACTTTGCAGCAGATTCTGAGTGAATGCTCTTGAGGATGATGTTCTCAGAAGTTTTGTGTTGCTTGTAGAAGAAGATCAATCGTATAACTTTTTGAGATCTATGTATATATATATCCTTTGCATTCTGTAATAGAATGACGTTTGAATTCAAATGATTTTGGCAGGTCCTTTTTTTTATTTTTTTTTTACCGTGAAAAGATTCCTTTTCATTAAATGTCAACGGCTATTGCTGCCTTGGAAAAAGGAAAGAAGGGAATATATTAACTGAGTTTAATATCCTTCCTTATCTGTCAGAATACGTCCAGAGATATTAAATAGATCCGTTATATTCGTCGTTTTGCTATTAGGATAAATAGAATATAGTTGATAACAAATTTGGGCTTCAATAAATGATCTGTCGAACGCTGGCTATAATCAGTCGAGCGCTGCCCAGAAGATGTTGAACGCTGGCTGGAAAACTGTCGAGCGCTGTCCAGAAGATGTGGAACGCTTGCTGGAAAACTGTCGAGCGCTGTCCAGAAGATGTTGAACGCTGGCTATAATCTGTCGAGCGCTATCAACAAAAACTGTCGAATGTTGGGAGCCATCTGACGAGCACTGCTAGCCATTTGTTGAGCGCTGGGAACCTTAGATTTAATCTTGAGTTCTAGCTAATTTATCATCCTAAAGACTTGACCCTTAAACTATACAATGAGGTCAACTGATCCTAATCAGTACATAGTGATCCTAGCCCAAAACAGTAAAAGGGTTGCTCCAACAGGCTTTTCTGATGAAAACAAGAGCTCAGTATTTTTCCCATAATTTTGGTGTAGATATTTTTGGTGGTTCCTTCACAAATTCACAAATTTGGATGGATGATAAATATTAATTATAGAGGAAAAATTCTTACTGTAAAAATATGATATGCTGTATTTGATATTATTTTGTCATCCTAGATTTATCATAATTTTTGGAGAGCCATATAATAAGAATTCCTTATACTTCATGTTCATTTTCATACTTGGCAAATGTTTGGAGAAATTAAAATAAATACTAAATAATTAAGAAAAAATATGATTCTCTGGATTTAGTCTTATAACATCATGATAGATTCTCATTAATTATCTTGAGTCAGTTGGAGGAATATTTGGAGTACCTCTAATTACAAGCTTCATATAGTTAGTTTGGCCTGCGTTAGTAAAACTGTGGAACTTGGGTAACTAGTGGCCTACTAAGTGGGAATGACATGTAGTTGGTGTACATGGTCAGGATGAAGAGATTGAGGTCGCCAAAAAGGAGTTAGTTATTAAGAGTGCTTGGTGAGTTAAGGGTAAGGTTGTGCTTGGGATTGACGAAGGATCGTCTTTTCCGTAGCGTGTCATAAAGCACTTAGGTTTAACTCAAGTGAAATGATAAGAGGGGTATTCTTATGGGTAGATACCAACAACACTAAGTGTCTTGGGAAAGGAAACTTTGGGGTGTCATCCCGTTACAGTTCCTAGTACCGTAGCGAGCCCCTCACAGGGTAATCCACGGGAAGTCAAAGATTAACCATAAGCCGTAGAGTAAGCAGTTGTTATACAAGCATAACTTAATAATACTCTCACCCACACCCCGTTATCACGGGAATATTAGTCAGTTTGTGTAACGCCCCGGGTTCTTCCTTCAATTATTTTATCAAAGCGGGATTTTAATTTAGGATGTCGGTGCGTCGGGGCGTTACCTTTCGAAATCGTTGATGTCATCCGGCGGGTTAGCTCCAGTTGGGGGACATTAATTTTGGTAAAAGTGCAAGTATATGTATATATATATACATATGTTTATACGATTTATATTAAGGTGCAAGGTTATATAGATAAAGAGCTATACAAACATGAATACGATATATATATATATATATATATATACGTAGATGCGTATAAGGTTTGGAATACGTCAGGCCTTATGTTCATAAGCGGGTGGTTATATGCAGGATCAACCATGACACTTATATATAATTATAATAGCTATACATGACACATATTATTATTATTATTATTATTATTATTATTATTATTATTATTATTATTATTATTATTATTATTATTACCATTCAAAAAAAAGGGGGCTTTGGTTATAACTTCCCCCAACTGGCATCCATTCGATTATTTTCGGTCCCTGCTCTCCCTCTCCCCGATACCCCCCCCCCCCTCCCCCCTTCCCTGATTTCTGCCATGGAGAGCGCTCCTAGGGTTTGGTTGGTTGGCGCCGTTTTCGTCGCCGGTGCTGTCGGAGGTCTGGTCGCCGGAGCTAGGGTCCGGGGCGGCTCTCTCCTTGTGTGGTCATGGTCCGGCAAGTCGCCGTGAGTAAGCGAGGCAAGAAAACTTCTTCACCTTCCCCTTCTCCTTCTTCTACTACCTTCTTACCCCAGCTTTCTCCTTCTGTTTCACTTATGGGAGTTGTTATCTTGGGTTATATTACAATTTTATTTGGGGTAATTTTATTTGGGGTTATATTGCCATACACCTGCTGCTATGCATGAGCTCTGTTGTTGGACTTGTAAATTTGGGGTTTTTGTTTCCCCCCTGCTGCCATACACCTGCTGCTATGCGTGAGCTCTGTTGTTGGACTTGCAAACTTGGAGTTTTTGTTTCCTTCCTGCTGCCGTATATCTGCTGCTATGCGTGAATTTAGGAAATTATCATACCTGTGTTGTTGAATATATGGATTTAGTTAAATTGTGGGGTTTTATTTTACCCCTGCTGCTATATGATTTTTCTGCTGCCATATCACCATCCTTGTTGGGTTAATTTGGGGGCTGCTTCTTAAGTTTTGATTATTGGGGGCTGCTTCATAAGTTTTGATTATATGGGGTTGCTTCTTAAGTTTTGATTATATGGGGGTTGCTTCTTAAGTTTTGATTATATGGGGGTTGCTTCTTAAGTTTTGCTTATGTTGGGGGCTATTTTGTTGGGGGCTGTTTATTGTGGCTGTTTTGCTAGCTGGGGCTGTTTTGCTTGAGCTGCTCTTTACCTTGATTGCTAGGGCTATTTTGCTTGAGCTTCTCTTTACCTTGATTGCTAGGGCTGTTTTGCTTGAGCTGCTCTTTACCTTGATTGCTAGGGCTGTTTTGCCTTGGGCTGCTTTTACCTTGTTGAATTGGGGGCTGAACCTGCTGCTGTTATGCTTTTATTTGGGGGGCTCCTTCCATGTTGAATTGGGGGTGCTGTTATGCTTTTGTTTGGAGGCTCCTTTCCTTGTTGATTTGGGGGTGCTGCTATGCTTTTCCTAAGTGGCTGCTTCGCTTCACTCTTTTTGGGTTTCATTACTTGCAAAATAATTCTACGCGCTTCGATTACAAGTAGCTAGAAATGGTCAATATTATGGTGGTTCTATTTGCTAACTCTTCGGCACACTTAATTGGCCCTGTTTTATTATATGCTTGCTGCTATGGTTGGGTGAATCCTTCTATCCCTCTTTTATATGCTAGCTGCTATATGTTTAGCTTTGTCCCGATCCTGGGCTACTCCTAGATGGTTTATTCTGGTTGATTTTGTTCCGGATCATGTTTTACTTGGCTAATTCTGCAGATTTACTTGGCTAAATATTGATGGACTTGTTTGCACTGGAAGGATGGGTACAGGGAACACTGGGTTCCCCCATCACAGCTCTTTTAATAGTGGTTGGTAAAATGGGTACAGGGAACACTGGGTTCCCCCACCACCACCACGGCGCCTATTTCTTATTTGGGGTGAATGTCCCCTTTATGTGTGTGGTTAGTGACATTGTTTGGGTCCGCCACCACTGGTCCATTTTTGCATTATATGCCAAGTTTAGTCATGCTCTTGCTTATCGGGCTGGTTCTATGCGGGATCTTCCTAACCTTCTAACTGAAATCTTTATATAAGCGTATATATATATAGTTATGTATATGTGTATATGCATATATATATGTATTTATATACCCCTTTCAGCTTGGATATGTCACTTGTTACTTCTCCTGCTCTTACTTTTAACTATGTTGTTTTCTTGCACCCTTTGGGCTGAGGCATTCTTTTCTTATGGATGCCTCAGGTTCAGGTTCGTAGCTACCGCGGGTTTTAGAGCAGGGTTGTTCAGTTTCTCGGGTGGAGGGCTTTCCTCCCTATTAGGTAAGGATTCAGTTTCTTTTGTTGTAGTTTCCTTCTGGACTGTGGACTCTTCTCCCTGCGGGTTCGTGTCAGTTGTTGATGCCCGTGTGGGTTTTGCTTAGTTTACTTGCTGATGTTGTTGCTAGCTTCCTTTACTACTACTTGGTTACTTTGTAATTATACACTATGGGAAAAGCTTATTTTGATGTATATTATAGCAGTTTCTTTTAGCATTATAAAAAAGTTGATCTTTTAACTGTTTGTTGCATTTACTATTAAGTATCACATATTTGCAAAACGTAAATCAAAATAAAATGATACTTCTTTATTATATACTAAATTTAGACCGGCGATCGCCCTGGAGACGTTTCTGGTCTTCAGCGCCGTTAGGAATAAAATGAACTTATTTTCTTCCGTTGTGTACGCATATTTTTAATAAAGAGCGGCTATGTAAACCGCAGGGGCCGAGGGGCACGGCTTCCTAACCTAATGAAAATAATCTTAAAAGATAATGCTTTTATTAATTCATATCTTTTCTCATAAAAATGATCATTTGAGTGCTCGCCTGAACGTCTGTAGTTGTCCCCTACTGGACGTGGCATCATGACGCGTGTTTTCCCCTTTACTCTGATATTATAATTTATTTCGGGAAAATACGGGTTGTGACAGTTGGTATCAGAGGGAGGTTAGCCGGGTTGCTGGAAATGGCCTGGTTGGCCCGGTTAACCGTCCAGTAAGAATCGTTAATCATTGCATAGACTCACCAATGGGTCATCGGTAGATCTCGGCTGAAGCACGAACACTACACTCATAAGCATGAAAGAAGTATACGGGGCATATTATGTAGTATGGGATGCATAATATGTGTCTGTATATGGATCCTCATAGGTGACAACAAACGACTATTATGTAGTGTGGGATGCATAACGTAGGTCGCATGCGTGTCCATTAGATTTTCTTTTTCGTTGCATGCGATAATATGTAGTATGGGATGCATAAGATCGCATGTGTAAGCCGCTCATATCATGCATTAAGGCCTTTTCTTAGTTTGCATAGCACTGCATGCATAGCATAACATTGCATAAGCACACGTGCCAAGCTAGAGATCTACACGATGACACATGTACACCTATGATTTTGAAGGTAAGATTTTAAAGTTTATATGCATTCAGGTGAGGTGCACGAGAGGTAAAGGATGGTACACCATCCTGAGTATAACGTGATAATATGTATTTACTTTTCCCAGAGAAAAAGCAGTAGCAAAAGCAAGTATTTGTATGTCTCTTCTTCCTAGAGGTTTAAGTCCAGTCTTAATAGGTTGTTTGTATCAGGTTCTTCCTCATTCTCGTTGTATTCCAATCTTTCTGTGGTAATTTAGTTGCTATAGCAGCGTTCTATCTTTGTTATGTCATGTGTCTATACTGCTTCGTTAGGCGAGTTTAAGGTTCGAGATTGTTGGGCGCACATTCTGTTTGACTCGGGTGCCACTCACATTTTTGTGGCCAAGAAGTTTGTGGATCGGCATCGCTGGGCTTTGGAGCGAGTTGGTGATCCGTTTTGTGCCAAGTACCCGTCCGGAGATTCGGTGGTGTTAGATCTGTGCGTGAGGCAGTGACCGATCGTGTTGGACGGATTTTTGGGGCATGCAGATCTGAAGGTGATTGACTTGGAAGATTTCGACGTGATTTTGGGCATGGATTGGCTAGCCCGTTTTGACGCCGTGATCCAGTGCAGGGACAAGCGTCTGGATTTCTTGATGGATGATGGCCAACCCAGGAGCGTGTTCGGCTTCCCGCGTCAGACTTCCTCAGTTATGTCGGTAGTCTGTGCCCAGGCTTTGGCGGAGTTTGATGGCCAGGTCTGTGTTGTTTCCGTGTTGCTTGCAGCTTGTGCTTCGGTGCCGTGTGTGGAGGACATTCCTGTGGTGCGGGAGTTCCCAGACATTTTTCCCGACAACCTCCCTGGTCTCCCTCCGGAGCGAGAGGTTGAGTTCGTGATAGATTTGGAGCCCGGGACCCGCCCTATTGCGAAGGCACCCTACCGTATGGCACCGCGGGAGTTGGGGGAGCTGCGCACTCAGTTGGATGAGCTTCTGCACCTTGGATTTATTAGGCCGAGTTTGTCGCCTTGGGGTGCATCGGTTCTGTTCGTAAAGAAGAAGGATGGGACGATGAGGCTTTGCATCGATTGCAGAGAGTTGAACAAGGTTGCTATAAAAAATAAATATCCGTTGCCGCGGATTGATGATTTGTTCGACCAGTTGCAGGGTAGCTGCGTGTTCTCGAAGATTGACCTCCGGTACGGTTACCATCAGCTGACGATTCGCGACTCAGACGTTCCACGGACTGCTTTCCGGTCGCGTTACGGACATTTAGAATTCCTGGTGATGTCCTTTGGGCTGACGAATGCGCCCTCTGCCTTCATGGATCTGATGAACAGGGTATTCCGGGACTTTCTGGACCAGTTCGTGGTGGTTTTTATTGATGATGTGCTGATTTATTCTTCGAGTGAGGAGGAGCATACTCGGCAATTGCGCCTAGTGATGTCCACCTTGAGGGCACACAAGCTGTATGCCAAGCTGGGCAAATGCGAGTTCTGGCTTCCGCAAGTTTCCTTTTTGGGTCACGTGGTTAGCAGGGGTGGCATCTCTGTGGACCCAACGAAGGTCGCTGCTGTTTTGGACTGGAAGAGGCCGGCATCGCCTAAGGAGATCCGAAGTTTCTTGGATTAGCAGGCTATTATTGGAGGTTTGTAGAAGGTTTCTCGGGCATTCCCGTGCCTCTGACTAGGTTGGCGCGGAAGGAAGCGGCTGTCGATTGGAGCGAGCAGTGCGAGGAGGCCATTCAGGAGTTGAAGAGAAGGCTGTGTTCCGCTCCGGTTTTGGCTCTCCCGGTTGAGGGAGTGGAGTTTCAGGTCTACGTAGACGCTTCGCTGATAGGCCTTGGTTGCGTCCTCATGCAGGAGGGCAAGATCATTGCGTATGGGTCGATACAGCTAAAGATTCATGAGCAGAACTACCCGACGCACGATTTAGAGTTTGCTGCGGTGATTTATGCCTTGAAGCTGTAGAGGCATTTCTTGTATGGAGTGGTGTGCAAGATCTACTCAGATCACAAGAGCCTGATTTACGTATTTTCCCAGCGCGAGTTGAACCTGCGCCAGCGTCGGTGGATGGAGTACGTGGCTGATTATAATGTGGAGATCCTCTATCACCCCGACAAGGCAAACGTAGTGGCGGATGCCCTGAGCAGGAAGTCAGCTTCTGTTTTTGGACTCTCCGTGCAGTCCCTGGTGGAGTTCCTTTTTATGAGCATCGCGGTGAAGCCCAGGGGTGGTCCGTCTTGTATGGAGGTTGAAGAGCCGTCCTGGATTACTTTGACGAAGTTGCACCAGATGGATGATCCGGATCTGCAGCATCTCCGAGGTAGAGCGGAGAGTGGTGAGTTGCCGGATTTCTCGATTGATGTTGATGGTACCTTGAGATACCGGGGTAGGCTTTGCATACCCACTGTAGAGGAGATTCGGGCGAAGATTTGTGAGGAGGCTCACGACTCCAGCTTATCCTATCCTCACCTTTTCGACTAGATTCCCCGGTAAGTTTTCGCCCCTGAGTTTCTTTCTTTTTCGTGCATTCCTCGTTTTGAATTGTCGCTGCAAAGTTTCGGGTCGAAACTTTTGTTAGGAGGGGTGACTGTAACGCCCCGGGTTCTTCCTTCAATTATTTTATCAAAGCGGGATTTTAATTTAGGATGTCGGTGCGTCGGGGCGTTACCTTTCGAAATCGTCGACGTCATCCGGCGGGTTAGCTCCAGTTGGGGGGCATTAATTTCGGTAAAAGTGCAAGTATATGTATATATACATATGTTTATACGATTTATATTAAGGTGCAAGGTTATATAGATAAAGAGCTATACAAACATGAATATGATATATATATATACATATATGCGTATAAGGTTTGGAATACGTCAGGCCTTATGTTCATATGCGGGTGGTTATATGCAGGATCAACAATGACACTTATATATAATTATAACAGCTATACATGACACTTATTATTATTACTATTATTATTATTATTTTTATTATTACCATTCAAAAAAAGGGGGCTTTGGTTATAACTTCCCCCAGCTGGCATCCATTTGATTATTTTCGGTCCCTGCTCTCCCTCTCCCCGATACCCCCCCCCCCCTTCCCTGATTTCTGTCGTGGATAGCGCTCCTAGGGTTTGTTTGGTTGGCGCCGTTTTCGTCGCCGGTGCTGTCGGAGGTCGGGTCGCCAGAGCTAGGGTCCGGGGCGGCTCTCTCCTTGTGTGGTCACGGTCCGGCAAGTCGTCGTGAGTAAGCGAGGCAAGAAAACTTCTTCACCTTCCCCTTCTCCTTCTTCTACTACCTTCTTACCCCAGCTTTCTCCTTCTGTTTCACTTATGGGAGCTGCTATCTTGGGTTATATTGCAATTTTATTTGGGGTAATTTTATTTGGGGTTATATTGCCATACACCTGCTGCTATGCGTGAGCTCTGTTGTTGGACTTGTAAATTTGGGGTTTTTGTTTCCCCCCTGCTGTCATACACCTGTTGCTATGCGTGAGCTCTGTTGTTGGACTTGTAAACTTGGAGTTTTTGTTTCCTTCCTGCTGCCGTATATCTGCTGCTATGCGTGAATTTAGGAAATTATCATACCCGTGCTGTTGAATTTATGGATTTAGTTAAATTGTGGGGTTTTATTTTACCCCTGCTGCTATATGATTTTTTTGCTGCCATATCACCATCCTTGTTGGGTTAATTTGGGGGCTGCTTCTTAAGTTTTGATTATTGGGGGCTGCTTCTTAAGTTTTGATTATATGAGGGTTGCTTCTTAAGTTTTGATTATATGGGGGTTGCTTCTTAAGTTTTGATTATATGGGGGTTGCTTCTAAAGTTTTGCTTATGTTGGGGGCTGTTTTGTTGGGGGATGTTTATTGTAGCTGTTTTGCTAGCTGGGGCTGTTTTGCTTGAGCTGCTCTTTACCTTGATTGTTAGGGCTGTTTTGCTTGAGTTGCTCTTTACCTTGATTGCTAGGGCAGTTTTGCTTGAGCTACTCTTTACCTTGATTGCTAGGGCTGTTTTGCCTTGGGCTGCTTTTACCTTGTTGAATTGGGGGCTGAAACCTGCTGCTGTTATGCTTTTATTTGGGGGGCTCCTATCATGTTGAATTGGGTGTGCTGTTATGCTTTTGTTTGGAGGCTCCTTTCCTTGTTGATTTGGGGGTGCTGCTAGGCTTTTCCTAAGGGGCTGCTTCGCTTCACTCTTGTTGGGATTCATTACTTGCAAAATAATTCTACGCGCTTCGATTACAAGTAGCTAGAAATGGTCAATATTATGGTGGTTCTATTTGCTAACTCCTCGGCACACTTAATTGGCCCTATCTTATTATATGCTAGCTGCTATGGTTGGGTGAATCCTTCTATCCCTCTTTTATATGCTAGCTGCTATATGTTTAGCTTTCTCCCGATCCTGGGCTACTCCTAGATGGTTTATTCTGGTTGATTTTGTTCCGGATCATGTTTTACTTGGCTAATTCTGCAGATTTACTTGGCTAAATATTGATGGACTTGTTTGCACTAGAAGGGTGGGTACAGGGAACACTGGGTTCCCCCATCACAGCTCTTTTAATAGTGGTTGGTAGGATGGGTACAGGGAACACTGGGTTCCCCCACCACCACCACGGCGCCTATTTCTTATTTGGGGTGAATGTCCCCTTTATGTGTGTGGTTAGTGACATTGTTTGGGTCCGCCACCACTGGTCCATTTTTGCATTATATGCCAAGTTTAGTCATGCTCTTGCTTATCAGGCTGGTTCTATGCGGGATCTTCCTAACCTTCTATTACTGAAATCTTTATATAAGCGTATATATATATAGTTATATATATGGGTATATGTATATATATATATATGTATTTATATACCCCTTTCAGCTTGGATATGTCACTTGTTACTTCTCCTGCTCTTACTTTTAACTATGCTGTTTTCTTGCACCCTTTGGGCTGAGGCATTCTTTTCTTATGGATGCCTCAGGTTCAGGTTCGTAGCTGCCGCAGGTTTTAGAGCAGGGTTGTTCAGTTTCTCGGGTGGAGGGCTTTCCTCCCTATTAGGCAAGGATTCAGTTTCTTTTGTTGTAGTTTCCTTCTGGACTGTGGACTCTTCTCCCTGCGGGTTCGTGTCAGTTGTTGACGCCCGTGTGGGTTTTGCTTAGTTTACTTGCTGATGCTGATGCTAGCTTCCTTTACTGCTACTTGGTTACTTTGTAATTATACACTCTGGGAAAAGCTTATTTTGATGTATATTATAGCAGTTTCTTTTAGCATTATAAAAAAGTTGAACTTTTAACTCTTTGTTGCATTTACTATTAAGTATCACATATTTGCAAAACGTAAATCAAAATAAAATGATACTTCTTTATTATATACTAAATTTAGACCGGCGATCGCCCTGGAGACGTCTCTGGTCTTCAGCGCCGTTAGGAATAAAATGAACTTATTTTCTTCCGTTGTGTACGCATATTTTTGATAAAGAGCGGCTATGTAAACCGCAGGGGCCGAGGGGCACGGCTTCCTAGCCTAATGAAAATAATCTTAAAAGATAATGCTTTTATTAATTCATATCTTTTCTCATAAAAATGATCGTTTGAGTGCTCGCCTGAACGTCTGTAGTTGTCCCCTACAGGACGTGGCATCATGACGCGTGTTTTCCCCCTTTACTCTGATATTATAATTTATTTCGGGAAAATACGGGTTGTGACAGTTAGGTATTACGAGCGGTAGGCTCGGTGGTTGTAGTAGTAGACTAATTAGTTTGGTGAGCTTGTGACTCAGTAAGGTTAATTGGTACGGACGCGTTGGTCCGGCGAGCCGGTGGCTTGGAAGGTTATGGTCATAGGCAGGTTAGCCCGGGGAGCTTATGGCTCAGAGATAGATAGTAGAACATGTTTGCATGTGAACGAAGGTGGTGGGTCTTCGGCATTGGACGGTCATTCACACCGACGTCAATATGTTGACTCGGCAAGTGTGGAATTTGCACTTAGCCACAAAAGTCTGTTGGTCCAGCCAGTAAGAGTACGCAGATGCTCCGCGGTTTTGCGTTGAGGCGTACGATAGGTCTAGGTTATGTAGTGTGAATACCAACCTAGAGGTGGGCGAGGCCCAACCCACTGCTTCCGTTTGCCACTACGGGAGTATCCTGGGAGTCTAGCTAGCTCCAAAAAGGGGGAACTAAAGGTCTGTGCGCATAGAGTCGAAGTGTGTGAGTTGCACTTGTATGAGCATAGCATAAACCGCATACCTTGCATGTCATAGCATAAACATTGCATTTCAACCCCTACCCCTATCTCATAAGTCGGTTATGGGACTTCTTATACGATAGGCCTTGCTAAACGACCCCTTGGTCTATAGGTTTGTATGGGCATTCATATAAATCAATGGTTACTTTTATATTATGTACCTGCTTTACTTACTGTTCTTTACTTACTCTTTACCTGCTCTTACTATGCTTTATTAACTGCTTCGATTATGTATATATATACTTGAGTAGTGGTAGAACTCTTCCTGTAGATTATGCCCCGTCATCTGCTTTTTGATTATACCCTTGCTGTTCTCTGCTTTATCCTCCCACACGGTGCCTAGGAGCCATTGGGGGTGGGTTGGGGAACATAAGGCTAAGTCTTTTTGACTAACGGTCGGTGGACCATATCACTTTAGGGGATCGAGGAGACGCAGCAACCCCATAGGCCGATGCAGACGGAGGCAGGCCAGTGCAATACAGGAGCACATGATTCAGGATCAGTGAGTGATTAGGAGTTAGCTTCCGGGAGTGATCTTTTAGTGAGGATATGATGTACTGGGCAGGAGCCCTTCCTTCTTCTTTATTATTGTAACCCTTGTTATCTTTTTATTCAGTTATATCATATGGACATTTTTATATTTTTCATGTTGATTCTGTGGACTTGTCTTCTTTAATGCACTTTTCTTTGTGATCGATTTGGCCGGCAGGATCAGCGTTTTGTAGTGGCGACCTTTCCGAGTAAAGGTGTCACCGCAAAGCGGCGGTTCTGGGCCTAAGACCCGGTGTTTGGAAAAAAAATGGGGTCTTACAAGTGGTATCAAAGCTAACCTCGATACGAAGAAAAGAAGTCCACAAACCCTGGGCCACCCCGCGCGAGCTTAGTTTGAGGACAAACTAGCAGCGGAAGCAGTGGTGTGCCCATATGGAAATCACATTGAAAAAAGGTCCACTTTTAACTGAATCTTCTTGGTCAGTTTTCCCCAACGAGTGTCAAGTTTTCTTTTGTAGCCTGGTGCAAACCTTGCCCCCCGGCAGGGAATACCTCTGGCTGCAATGATCTCGTTAGATAGTCCCTTAGTTAATGAGTTAGACTCAACCCTACTAGGACACGTGACTTACCTTAACAATTTATACCGTGACCTAGTCCAAAATAGACCGTAGGTATAACTTTTGGTGGAGGTACGAGGATACCCCAAAGAGACTAGATAAAGAGAGATTGACTCAGAAGCAGAATGGTATGAGACTCATAGACTCAATCCTCGTATCCGTGACATGATTACATTAAGACAACCACCATGACAAACACTGAGGGTCGGATAAGAATTGAAGTTCAGAAGGGACCCGTTTGGGATTGGGTGACATGTTGATCCTGATAAGGTTGTAGTAGAGGATACCTAGAAGAGTCTAAAGTGTGGAATATACCAACAAGTGTCAAGATAGAACCCCAAGTGTAAGGTTGTGTGCCCTAAGGTTTGCTTGCATGCCTGGGACGAGTATAACATGGTGATATTGAAGATACTTCGCCCAAAAATAGATAGAGGCTAATCTTTTGTTTATTCTGGCTTACCTTTTGTTTATTGGGCAAATTAATGACGGACTTGGATTTCCCTTAGACCTATGTTAGAACAATTTTGTGTCGTGAACAATTATGATTTTGAGGTTGATCATATTCGATGTTACTTGGACAAAGATGAGATGGTGTAAAAGTAGGTCTGGAATGATGATCTGAGGTATTACCAGGACAATGAAAGGACATTGTAGATAGAACAACAGCTTGACCTTAGTTGAATCATTGGAAATGTATAGTCGCCAGGATTATTCACTTAAGGATGTCAATGTCCTAGTCTAGAACTTGAGGACGGAAACTAGGTCATGCAAGTTGTAGTTATATTTGGGGTTCTTGTGACTTGAGGCATTCAGAAGTGATTAACTTATGGTTGGTTAAAAATCACGCCCTGTCTTGGTAGATAATTTTAACTACAATAATAGCCCTTATACCTTGGGAGCTTTAATGACAGATAACCAGAGATCTTAGACGATGACCTATTGAATTTAGAATCTAGTGTTTTAGTCAACTATGATAAGAAAAATCTAAGTTTATTTTACCTTGGACCATTCAAAAGTGATCGAGACTAGCATATGTGGAAGTGATAAGGATTTGGTGAAATCAACGTGATGATATTTCCTTGATGAAATTGACTTGTGAAAATCTTAGGGTTTCAAAAGATTTTACCCGTATACCTTATGAATCGAACTCCATATAGAAAATGATTGTGAGCCATCTTACAAACATTGATACTAGTGATGATTGGTTAACATATACTCGTGAAAGTTCACGAGTCACCCCCACTTAATTTGAGGATGATTGGGACGCTTGATGATCTGATCAATTCCACCAGTGGTAAGAACTGGATAAGTCGTGGAGTGGAGATGATTGGTCACTCGGACGTACTTGAAAGAAAAAGAATTTGAATGTGTAGAGAAAACTTTATAGAGGCGTTGTCTACCCGTACAAACAAGAGCTTTAGTCACCAAAGAAATGGTGTTTTCCCAGAACATGTAGCTTCCCGAAATAAAGAAAGATGTCATAAGATTTGTGTTGCTCTGTCAGGTTTGTCGACTGGTGTAGACCAAGTGCAAGAGGCTTTGGAGAACAGCCACATTCACTGCCCGTGTTAGAGTGGAAGCTCGAGGATATAACTATGGATTTCACACACAGGTTACCACTCTGAACACAGTCTTATTTGGAACAACGAGAATAGATTAACCAAGGTAGCTAGGGTCACCCTGGACTGGAAGGACGCTCTCATTGGTTTTTGATGAAATTTGTTGAGTAGTTTGTCCATTATCGTGGTGTGACCAGGATGATCATGTCGGATCGGGATGAACAGGTTATCTTTAAGAGTGAAGATCAGTCCAGTCTTATCTCAGCTCTTGGTTGGCGTTCAGTACAGCTTTCCACCCTCGGAGGGACAGAGGCACAAGACTCCACTATCTTTGATCCAAGATGAGGATCCCAAGGCACTCGGCTCGGAATTTATGGAGGACATAGATACCTAGGTGCGACTGATCCGAGTTAGGATGCTGGAGACCCAGAGCAGCCAGGTTAGGTATTACGATGTGCGGCATCGTGCAGTAGAGTTCCAGGCTGGAGACCAGGTGTTCCGGAAGATACATCTGATACATGGAGTCTCGCGGGTTCGCAGGCGGAAGAAGCTCAGTCTGAGATAGATGGGGCTCTATAGGATCCTGGAGTGGATCAGCCCATTGTTTTATAGACTGGAGTTGCCACCGGAGTTAGCGGGATTGCACGACGTCTTTGTTGGATCTTACGGCGCCCTTAGAGGGGGGTGAATAAGCGAATAAAATTCTTTTTATAAATTTTAACATAATTACTAAGTTGTTTTGATTAATAGGAAATAATGATGACAATTTAGTAATAACAATTTTGCAATAATGAAATTTTACGCCAATTGAGAGAAATCAAGTAAACACAAATAGAGACATGATTATATTATATGAAAAGGTGTTTACAAAAAATGATTTCAATATCGCTTGAAATCGGAGGCGACAAATATGTAAATAATTTTTCCTTTTCTATACCGACTCGTATCCCCACGATCCGGTTGGCTTTAGCCTATCCTTCCCCGGATGAGGCCTCAAGCCGTTCTAGCCAATCCTTCCCGGATATGGCCTCGAGCCCCCCCCCCCCTAGATCTAATCACCTAGAACTAGTCGCCAACATAAGGCGAATTTCCCCCTAAGTCTTACCCAGACCTAGTCGCCAACACAAGGCGAATTAACTACAAAATACAAATAAGGAAATGAAGTAAATAACAAGCAAACTCCCTCTTGAGATTTCTGGAGATGAGGATGAACGATCGCTGAAGCACAAGCGAGGTCGAAGCGATCGTTCTTCGGATGCAGCGTGATGGCTTCCTTCTCCAGAATTTCTTCTTTGGCTTTGAGTGGGAGATGATGTTTCGGCAGAGTAGCAGCACGAGAGTTTGGGCACAAGTAATCTCTCTGGAAGGTCTAACCAAAACGAGAGAGAGCCCAGCCTTTTATAGAACTTGGAGCTAGCGCCGGCGGTAGTGGCTAGTGCCTGCGGTAGCGTTCGTGTGGAGCAGTTGCGAAACCGTCGGCGGCGTGGCACTGTGCACGATCTGGAGATAGCGCCTGGCAGTAGCGATAGTGCTGGCGGTAGCGGGAGATAGCGCTGGCGGTAGTGGTAGCGGTTGCAAAACCGTCGCTGTGCACGAACTCGAGATAGCGCCTGGCGGTAGCCATAGGGCTGGCGGTAGTGCTGGCGGTAGCGGTAGCGCTGGAGGTAGTGCTGGCGGTAGCGGTAGCGCTAGCGATAGCGCTTGCGTTAGCGATAGCGCTGGCGGTAGCGCTGCTCCTTTCAAAAGTTTGTTCCAAGCTGCTTTCTACCTGTGGAGTATTGCACCTATAGTTCCTGCACACTTTAAACACACTACAAGCAATATCAAATACAATATGTGATTTGTTATTCTCAAACAAAGGGATGTGACACACATATCCAACAATCTCCCCCTTTTGATAATAACAAATCCTCTAAGCAAGAAATCAACAATAGTGTTTATAGATAAGATAAGCAAGATAAAAGTGCAACTATAGTAAATGATATGCATGATAATGTGCATACTCCCCCTATCTTAATGCTCCCCCTACATAAATGCAATTTTATGAGTTACTCCCCCTAAACGATAGATTACATGAAATATTCTCCCCTTAATCTTCTATATTTCTTCTATATAGATTTCTTCAATTAATCTCCCCCTTTTGGTATTATCAAAAGAAGGTGGGGTGAGGGTAGTTAGGAGGCATTTCTTAGAAATGATAAAGCATGATCGAGCTTTTGTAATATATGAAATGATAAAGAGTTTAAGCATTGTATATAAGAGATTTCAAATAAAAAGAATAAGAGTTGTAAGCAAGCGGAAGATTATAGAAAACATTTTTGTGTAAGCATGAAGATCATAATTATAAATATGAGTTTAAGTTCAAAATGTAAAGATGTTGTAACCTTTTTGAAATCTCAATGTTTTTTTTATAAGGATACCAAGCATGAAGTGAACATATCAAAGAGAGATCATACTACAATGTTACTTAATTTTAAGTTCAAAAGATACCAAAATATTGTAGAGGTCATGCTAGGTTATCTAGTGCATTTTTATATAAAGAGTAGTATAGATAAAGCATTAGAATCCAATACTCCTAAGAAGAAGTGTTATGAAAGATAATGATGTGCACATAAGTGTATTTTGAGCAATGTTAACAATAGATTTAAATCATCAAAATACAAGACATATGTAAAGTAAAGTGCACAATAAAACACAAGTAAATTACTTTCACACACTTTTTAATGCACATAATTTTTAACAAAGTGGTGTAATAATCAAAGTTTGCACAAGACACTTTACTATTCTTTCCAAGGTGCTCAACCTCACAATGCTTATGAAGACTTATCAGGAGGTTCAAGTAGTGCTTGGTGGAGTTATATTTGTCTACATATATAATTTTTTGTTCACATTTGTGAGACAACATTCTCCGAATACACTTGTTTTACAAACAAAAATTTTTAACCACTTTTCTAAATTTCATAAGTGCAATTCAAATGTAGTGTAGGCAATAAACTTATGCAAGTTTTAATTCATTATACAAATACAATACACAAGCAAGCATTTTTAGATTTAGACACACATGTTGATTACCAAAATAAGTGAGTGAAATGTATCATTATCAATCATAAAATATTTACTCATACTTAGAGGCATGATAAGCTTGATTCTACACATTTTTCAATACAATGGATGCACTTTAAATAGATATATCAAAGCATGATAAGCAAAACAATGTTCATAGTAATTTGAAAGAACATGTTTTAACATTGTAAATAATTCTAAATAGAATTCATACATGCTTGATATTGGCAATAAAGATCATACAGTTTTTTTTTGTTGTTTTGAAAATTTTTAGTGAAAAAAAAACTGAAAAACACAAAAACATATTTTTGTAATTTTTGAATTTTGAATTTTTGTAGCTGATTTTTCATAAAATAAATAAAACAAAAAATAAAAAAATGTCAGAACTACAAATCAAAGTAGTATAAATACACTAACATATTTTTCTTGATTTTTAGAAAATTTAAAAAATAGAAAATTTGAACACTCACGCTAGCGTCGGCGCTAGTGCTAGCGCGGGAAACAGTACACGATTTTTTAGGAATTTTAAATTTTTGATTTTTGATATTGGTTAGGGGTCTTAAGAGTAGTCTTATGCAGAAGTTTTGTAATTATCAGAGATGTCTTGATTGCTCAAATTGAATAAAACATTAGCGTTTTATATGTTTTTCATCCTAAGATGTCTAAGACACCTAATTCCAACCTTAACATTTGAAACCTTGCATCGGGAAGAGGTTTAGTGAATATATCAGCAAGTTGAGAGTCCGTGCCAATGAAACTAATCCTTACATTTTCCTTTTTAATGTGATCCCTTATGAAATGATGACGCACATCTATATGTTTGGATCTAGAGTGGTGTACCGGATTATTTGTAAGATCAATGGCACTCTTGTTGTCACATTTTAATTCAATAAGCTTTAGATGAAAACCAAAGTCCTCTAAAGTTTGGCTCATCCATAGAGCTTGTGCACAACAACTCCCTAATGCAATATATTCGGCCTCCGTGGTGGAGAGTGCAACCGAATTTTATTTCCTACTAGACCATGCAACTAATGAAGGTCCTAGAAAATGACAAGTACCACTAGTGCTTTTTCTATCAAGTGAACAACCGGCATAATCTGAATCGGAATAGCCATGCAATGTAAATGAATCATTATGCGGGTACCATAATCCTAATCTAGATGACCCAATGAGATATCTAAAAATTCGTTTTACCGCTTTTAAATGAGATTCTTTTGGATTGACTTGAAATCTAGCACATAAGCATACGACAAACATAATATCGGGTCTAGTTGCACTAAGATAAAGTAGAGATCCTATCATACCTATATATAAAGTTTGATCTATAGAAACTCCTGATTCATCTTTTCCTAATTTTAGTGATGCACTCATTGGTGTAGAAGCATGTTTAAGGTTTTCAAATCCAAAACGTTTAAGCATATCATGGACATATTTAGTTTGACATACAAAGATACCACCAATTCTTTGTGATATTTGAAAACCAAGGAAATAAAAAAGTTCTCCTACAAGACTCATTTCAAACTCATTTTTCATCACTAAAATAACTTCTTTACACCTCTTCATTAATAGATCCAAAAATAATATCATCAACATATATTTGTAAAATAATTATATCATCATTATTGTGCTTAATGAAGAGAGTATTATCCGCACTTCCCATAATATAACCATGCTTTAATAAAAATGAGGTAAGTCTTTCATACCATGCACGGGGCGCTTGATTTAAACCATAAAGCGCTTTTTGAAGTTTATAAACATGATTTGGAAAATTTTCATTAATAAAACCGGGGGTTGTTCAACATAAACTTCTTCTTTTACAAACCCGTTTAGAAAAGCACTTTTCACATCCATTTGAAATAGTTTTATTCTTTTAAAGCTTGCAAATGCTAAAAAAATTCTTATAGACTCCAATCTAGCAACGAGTGCAAAAGATGCATCAAAATCTATCCCCTCAATTTGAGAATATCCTTGTGCTACTAAGCGTGCTTTATTTCTAGATATTCTAGACTCACCATCTAATTTATTTTTGAAAATCCATTTTACACCTACAGCCGGGTGATTAGATGGTCTTTCTACTAATTTCCAAACATTATGTCGCTCAAATTGTTCTAACTCTTCATTCATAGCCAAAAACCAAAATTCATCATTTAAAGCGGTTGTAACATTTTTTGGTTCAATTTCCGAAACAAAGCAAATATTTGAATAAGATTCATGAAGAGAAGAGCGAGTTCTTACCCCGATGGATGGTTCACCAATTATAAGTTCTCGTGGATGATCCCTTGTGAATTTTAAGACGCTTGGAGGTACATATTCATCTTTTTTGGCCTCCTCTTCGTCTTCTTTGGAAGGTTCTTCATCACCATGCTCCAAAGGAGGTAATAGATCATCCTCTTTACCTGCGAAAAGTCTTTCTATACAAGGAACAAGCTCATCAAATTTCACATTAATTGACTCTTCAACTTTTCTAGTTCTTTTGTTAAAAACTCTATAAGCTTTACTAGTTGAAGGGTATCTAAGAAATGTTCCTTCATCACATTTTTCATCAAACTTTCCCAAGCTATCTTTTGTATTTAAGATAAAGCATTTACAGCCAAAAACTTTGAAGTAAGACACATTAGGCTTCTTTTGAAAATAGAGTTCATATGGTGTGCGATTTAATGATGGGCGAAGCATGATTCTATTTATAACATAACATGATATGTTTACGGCTTCGACCCAAAAGGACTTAGGTAATTTATATTCACACAACATAGTGCGTGCTAGCTCTTAAAATGTCCTATTCTTTCTTTCTACAACACCATTTTGTTGTGGTGTGCGTGGTGCGGAGAACTCATGCTTTATGCCTAACATATCACAATAAGAAGTAAATTTTTCATTTTCAAATTCTCCTCCATGATCCGAGCGAATGCATTTAATTTTTAAATCACTTTCATTTTGAATACGAGTACATAATTTTGAAAATTCACAAAACGCTTCGGATTTGGATGAGAGAAATATTGTCCAACAATATCTAGAAAAATCATCTATTAAAACATATGTATACAATCTACCACCAAGACTTGCGGTGCTAACGGGACCAAAGAGATCCATATGAATTAATTGCAAAGGTCTTGTAGTAGAAATAACATTTTTACTTTTGAAAGAGGATCTAGTAATTTTACCTTTATGACATGGTGAACAAAGTGAAGGTAAATTTCCATTTAATCTAGGCAATCCTCTAATTAAATCTCTTTTGGCAAGTTTTACAAAAAGCTTTGTGCTAGCATGTCCTAGCCTTCTATGCCAAAGATCAAGTTCATCATTTTTGGTAACAAAACATTTTAAAGATGATTTTGAAAGATCATGAAATGAAACGATATAAATATTATGTATTCTTGGTGCAGTTAGTAAAGTATTGTTTGTAATAGGATTAGATATTTTGCATAGATTAGTAGAAGATTCAAATAAAACATCTAATCATTTATCACATAATTGGCTAATTGAAATAAGATTATGTTTTAGCTCTTTTACATAAAGAACATTTGATATAGTGAAGGATTCGTTACCAACTACACCAATTCCCATGATTCTTCCTTTTCCGTTGTCGCCAAAAGTCACAATCCCTCCCTTCTTCCTTTCTAGGCTAAGGAACTTTGATTTATTGCCCGTCATGTGCTTGGAGCATCCTGAATCCAAGTACCACACGTATTCATTGTCCTTAGCCTTCCTGCACATCTAGAAAGAAGATGAGAGTAAAGATCCGGATACCCAAGTGGAACCACCCATAGAGTAAGTGGAAGCTTTAGGTACCCAGACTTGCTTTAAAGTATTTCTTTTTATTTTCCTGCAAGAACTAGATGTGTGACTTAACCTATAACAGTTTGCACACGAAATAAAGGGGGTTGATGCCCTTTTTTGGTATATTTTCTTGCTGGAAAAATTTTGATTTGCAGAAGGAAAGCATTCTGAAAAAGAAATTTCAGGTTTCTGGTATGAGGTGCTAGCGCCGGCGTTAGTGGCTAGCGCCGGGCGGTATCCCTCTCCTCGATATCCGAGCCCAAACTTTCCAGATCCATGGCACTGGTACCCTAGAATCATTTCCAGTGATTTTTGGCCTATACCAAATTTTTTAATGGTCATGGTGAGATCATGAACTTGTGCTTTAAATGAAGAATTTTCTTTCACAAGCATGACACACCTATTTTCAAAAACTTTTTTATTATTTTTGATTTGCAAAAGAGAGGCTTCCAATTTCCTTTCTAATTCCCCCTTCTCTTTTGTAAGAGTTTTGGCATGAGAGAGGGCTTTAGAAAGTGACTCTTCTATATCTTTTGCCAATTTTGTGGAGTGATCACATTCTTGGCAAGAAACCTTTCTCTTTTCTAAAACAATTACCTTTTTGGAAAGCTTTTGATTTTCTTTAATAAGAGATTCATTTTCACGATTTAATAAAATACTATCTTTCATATTTTTATCAAAAGCTTTGCAAGTTTCAAAAAATTCATTATACAATTCATCATAAGTGGGAGGAGTTACCTCAGTGTCACTAGGAACACTGGTGTCGTCACCTTCGTTTCCATGTCCCATGAGGCACATGTTTGCTTCCTCATCTTCGCTTGATGAAGACCCACTTGATTCTTCGGAGGAGGAGGAGGAGGAGTCATCCCATGCTCTAGCTTTTAGCACTTTCTTGTTCTCCTTCCCTTTGTGCCGTTTTTCTTTCTTCTCCTTCAAGAACTTTGGGCACTGGCTCCGAATGTGCCCCGTCTTCCTACAATGATAGCATTCCGGTGGTGGTCTCTCTTCTTCATTTTCGCTCTCTTTTTCTTTCTTTGAAGATGACCCTTTCCATCTTTCACCCTTTTGGAAATATTTTCGAAAGGTGTTTCTCCTTTCCGGATTGCGCATGAACTTTCGGAAGTTCTTCACCAAAAGACTCTCTTCATCTTCATCCTCATCCTCTTGGCACTCCTTCTTTGACTTTAATGCAAACGCCTTCTTCTTTGGCTCCTTGTTGTATCCATCATGTTGGATTTTGAGTTCTACCTCATGGGTTTTGAGATTCCCAATGAGGCTCTCAACTTGGAGCGTCCTTAAGTTGTGCGACTCCGAAATTGCCGTCACCTTCGGGTTGAATTTTGGAGGAAGAGAACGAAGGATCTTACGGACCAAGTCGCCATTTGAGAAGGTCTTTCCAAGAGATTTTGAGGCATTGACAATCTTGGTGAAGCGCATGTACATACCATCAACATCTTCGCTTTCATCCATTCGGAATTTTTCATATTCCGACTCCAGTTGGAAAAGCTTGGAATCTTTAACATGCGATGTACCTTCATGAGTAACTTCCAAATGATTCCAAATTTCATATGCAGTAGTACAAGCAGAAATTCTATTAAATTCATTTCTATCTAATGCACAAAATAGAGCATTCATGGCTTTTGCGTTATTTTTACATTTGAGTTTATCCCGATCATCCCATTTATCTTTAGGTTTGTCTAAAGTTATCTCTCCAACTACAAATGTAGGAGGAGTGTATTCTTCTTCTACCATGTTCCAAACCTCAATATCTAGGGTCATTAGAAAACAACGCATCCTATTTTTCCAATAATTATAATCTGACCCAGTAAATAGAGGTGGTCTACTAATTCCCTGACCCTCAGAAAAAGCGAGATCATAAGACGCCATTATTCCTGGTTTTTAAACCGTTTGGAATAACCCGTGCTCTGATACCACTTGTCGGATCTTACGGCGCCCTTAGAGGGGGGGGGGGTGAATAAGGGAATAAAATTCTTTTTATAAATTTTAAGATAATTACTAAGTTGTTTTGATTAATAGGAAATAATGATGACAATTTAGTAATAACAATTTTGCAATATACGCCAATTGAGAGAAATCAAGTAAACACAAATAGAGACATGATTATATTATATGAAAAGGTGTTTACAAAAATTGATTTCAATATCGCTTGAAATCGGAGGCGACAAATATGTAAATAATTTTTCCTTTTCTATACCGACTCGTATCCCCACGAACCGGTTGGCTTTAGCCTATCCTTCCCCGGATGAGGCCTCAAGCCGCTCTAGCCAATCCTTCCCGGATATGGCCTCGAGCCCCCCTAGATCTGATCACCTAGAACTAGTCGCCAACACAAGGCGAATTTCCCCCTAAGTCCTACCCAGACCTAGTCGCCAACACAAGGCGAATTAACTACAAAATACAAATAAGGAAATGAAGTAAATAACAAGCAAACTCCCTCTTGATATTTCTGGAGATGAGGATGAAGGATCGCTGAAGCACAAGCGAGGTCGAAGCGATCGTTCTTCGGATGCAGCGTGATGGCTTCCTTCTCCAGAATTTCTTCTTTGGCTTTGAGTGGGAGATGATGTTTTGGCAGAGTAGCAGCACGAGAGTTTGGGCACAAGTAATCTCTCTGGAAGGTCTAACCAAAACGAGAGAGAGCCCAGCCTTTTATAGAACTTGGAGCTAGCGCCGGCGGTAGTGGCTAGCGCCCGCGGTAGCGTTCGTGTGGAGCGGTTGCGAAACCGTCGGCGGTGTGGCGCTGTGCACGAACTAGAGATAGCGCCTGGCGGTAGCGATAACGCTGGCGGTAGCGGGAGATAGCGCTGGCTGTAGCGGTAGCGGTTGCGAAACCGTTGCTGTGCACGAACTCGAGATAGCGCCTGGCGGTAGCGATAGCGCTGGCGGTAGTGCTGGCGGTAGCGGTAGCGCTAGCGATAGCGCTGGCGTTAGCGATAGCGCTGGCGGTAGCGCTACTCCTTTCAAAAGTTTGTTCCAAGCTGCTTTCTACCTGTGGAGTATTGCACTTATAGTTCCTGCACACTATAAACACACTACAAGCAATATCAAATACAATATGTGATTTGTTATTCTCAAACAAAGGGATGTGACACACATGTCCAACAGTCTTCTATGTCTCCTCCTTTAGGAGAGCTCTACTACGGCCGGAGCAGCAAATCTCTACTATAGATTGCCCGGTTGCCTTCGATCGATTGATTCCCCTGAGAGCCACTATAACTGGTGTGACAGAGATAGTCGGTGCTCTTCGAGTCAGAAATAACTTCAATTCTTAGGGGATTTTACGTTCAGTCATATTTGGTGAAAATCCCGCGAGCCTAGCCTGAATTTCGAGGACGAAATTATTTTTTTTGTTTATTGGGATTTGTAACATCCCCCAAACAGCTCCCCTAAGTTGGTTTTGTCATGACTAGGTCATGAAAAAACCACAGGAAGAGCCCAAGACCATGCGAATTTAGGCGAGAAGGAGAAAACCTAAGTGGTCTGCAAATAGCAATCTTTAGATACCAAGCCTAGGGTTGGACTTAAGGGCCGCACCTTGACCCTTTGACCCCACTATGGCACACCTAACCCTTTGGAGGGTCCCTTAGGGCATTTAGGACCCATTGGTGTCAACCAAAGAGGCCAAATTAACCAAAGTCAACCCTAGCCTCAAATAAGTCAAACCACCATATTTAGGGTCAATTAGGGTTCAATTAGACCATTTGACTTTCCCCAAGTTCCATTGGTCACTAAGGGAGGCCAATGGGTCAACATTGACCCATTGGGCCTAATTAATTTCACCAATTTGACCAAAGTCAACACTTGGTCAATATTGCCCAAATTTGGTTAATTAAGACCAAAGCTCAATCCCTTTGGGCTAAGCCCAATTTCAATGGCCCAAATGATTAGTCACCACTGAAATTACATGAAATGCCATCCAATTTCTGGAGGGGGTGACTAGGTGAGAGAAATTGGGAGTTTCCCCCAAATTAAAGAGAGAGAAAGTGGTCATTCAAGGTGAATTCATGGCATTCAAGGCAAATTGACCCTTATTCATCTCCCCACACCCTCCATTCATCTCCCCAATGAATTCTAAGATGTTTTACAACCTTTCCCATGCCATCCGGTGGAGGATTCAAGAGGTTTCAAGTGAAACCAAAATGGTCATTAATGGCACTCCACCATTAAGCCCTTGCCTCCTCAAATTGACCCTTCAATCACGTTCAGAAGAGGGATGTCAGTTGAAATCGAGTCTTAGATCATCGCATTTGGTGGAGAATTGGGAGATCGGCGAGGAGCTCAAGGAGGGTGGTCGGCCATGGCAAATCTGGGAAGACAACCACCATCAAGCCCTATTGGAGGTTTGGTTCTTCTCCTCTCTCTCTGTGGATAGATCTTATCAAGTTGGCTGCAAGGATTGGGGCCAATTGGTCCCCAATCTGGTAGGCCGAGAGCTCCATTTTTGGAGCTTAAATCCCGCCTCCAAATCACTGTTCCGGCCACCTCCGGCCGGCCAACCACCGTTAATCGCCGGCCACCACCTCGACGAAGGTGGTGGTGGCATTGGCCGGCCGGGGCGGCGCATAGGTGGCCGGGAAAACAAGGAGGAAGGCAGCCCAGGTCGGGGCAATCTCAGCCGCCGGCTGGAGGTAGAAGACGACCAGCAGTCGTCGATTTTACTTCAAGTTCTGTGCAAGATCTCATATAAATTGTTTTATATGTTTACGTTATATCATTTCATTCGTCGAACGGAATCCTGTTTTCGTCGAACGGAACTGGTTCATCGATCGCTATTATAACTCAGAATAGTCTGGCGCAGATTATATAGAAATTAGTTGAACGGATTTGTAGTTTGTCGAGCGAACGGAATTAGTCGAGCGCTGTTATTTGTTAAAATAGTCGAGCGCGGTTCTGCGTTAGATTAGTCGAACGCAGGAAGTTTTCGTCGAACGCAGGTTTGTTCAGCGTTCATCGAGCGCAGGAAGTTTTCGTTGAACGCAGGTTTGTGCTGCGTTCGTCGAGCGCAGTGTATATTTCGTCGAACGCAGAAATAGAGGTTTAATTAAATGTTTTTATTAATTTATGTCACACTTTTTGCTGTAGTTTATTTTAATTATTAAAAATACTAGATCACCTCTGATTAAAAAGTGTCCAACACCAAAGTTGTAGCCCTTGGTGTCTACTATGTTTTAAAATTGATTTCACCCCAGAAGGAGTTCTGTAGCTCCCTGTAGGTCCATTTTGGTGGGGCTGGTCCCTAGTGTAGGACAGCCACCATTTCTTGAATAACCTTTGATCGGGAAATGATATGGACTTGAGATTTGAAACATAGTCTACTTATACATACACACACATAATATCCAAAAATGGGAATTTTAGGAGAACCATTTTTCTAAGGTTTTTGTAATAATTTCATAAATCAAATATTAATTAATTATTGGGTCAAATGACCTCCAATGTCCTCCAAATTTTGGTGGGTACTTCTTAGGGTTATCACATGACCCTGGTAAATATCTCAGCCCAATTGGGACTGATTTAGTTTGGAAATTGGTTAACCTAAGTTGGGTCTAATTAGATCAAATTAGGGCATGGTGTTTATCTTGGGGTATTGTGGTCAAATCTCCTCACCATGAGATGAAACCTTGGCCAATGGATTAGAATCACCTACAACACCCCCATGAGTTAGTTGGGGTGGTGTGGAGGTGGATATGCCCTAGGATCCTAGATTTACCCCTTGGGGTGCATGTAGAGCTTTGTGAAGGACATGTGGTCAAAAGCTATAGAATGGTCATGAAACTTGGTGGATAAGTTCATAGGGTATAAATAGGCTCCAGGTAATTTTATAAGAATTTTAGGAGCAATTATTCACTTTGAATTAGGTCATAATCCCTTTAGAGAAATTTCTTATAAGAGATGATTACAGGATCAAAATGTCTTGGATGATGATGAAACTTGGGTAGTGTCTATTATATCATGATATACACCTTTGGTAATTTTTGTGTATTTAATTGAATGATTTAACTAGTACTTCATTCACAAGGCACCTATTTTTATTTAGACTTAAGAAACATAATTGAGGGTCCACTACTCATTGTTAAATTGTGCAAATTGGTGATAGTACATTTCAGAGCATTACGAAGCTCTGTGAATTTTTATAGAATTTTTAAAGGCATAAATCAGTAGGATACTTCACAATTTATTTAATTTGAGGTTTTCTTAAATTATTTATTTAAGTGAGAAAATGATTTCCTTAAATTCCGAATTTTAGTCAGTATGCTTTTATGATGAAAACAAGAGCTCAGTATTTTTCCCATAATTTTGGTGTAGATACTTTTGGTGGTTCCTTCACAAATTCACAAATTTGGATGGATGATAAATATTAATTATAGAGGAAAAATTCTTACTGTAAAAATATGATATGTTGTATTTGCTATTATTTTGTCATCCTAGATTTATCATAATTTTTGGAGAGCCATATCATAAGAATTCCTTATACTTCATGTTCATTTTCATACTTGGCAAATGTTTGAAGAAATTAAAATAAATACTAAATAATTAAGAAAAAATATGATTCTCTGGATTTAGTCTTATAACATCATGATAGATCCCCAGGAATTATCTTCAGTCAGTTGGATGAATATTTGGAGTACCTCTAATTACAAGCTTCATATAGTTAATTTGGTCTGCGATTAGTAAAACTGTGGAACTTGGGGAACTAGTGGCCTACTAAGTGGGAATGGCATGTAGTTGGTGTACATGTTCAGGATGAAGAGATTGAGGTCACCAAAAAGGAGTTAGGTATTAAGAGTGCTTGGTGAGTTAAGGGTAAGGTTGTGCTTGGGATTGACGAAGGATCGTCTTTTCCCTAGCGTGTCATAAAGCACTTAGGTTTAACTCAAGTGAAATGATAAGAGGGATATTCTTATGGGTAGATACCAACAACCTTAAGTGTCTTGGGAAAGGGAACTTTGGGCTATCATCCCGTTACAGTTCCTAGTACCGTAGCAAGCCCCTTACAGGGTAATCCACGGGAAGTCCAAGATTAACCATAAGTCATAGGGTAAGAAGTTGTTATACAAGCTTAACTTAATAATACTCTCACCCACACCCTGTTATCACAGGAATATTAATCAGTTTGGTCTTACGAGCGGTAGGCTCGGTGGTTGTAGCAGTAGACTAATTAGTCTGGTGAGCTTGTGACTCAGTAAGGTTTATTGGTACGGACGGGTTGGTCCGGCGAGCCGGTGGCTCGGAAGGTTATGGTCATAGGCAGGTTAGCTCGGGGATCTTATGGCTCGGAGATAGATAGTAGAACATGTTTGCATGTTCACGAAGGTGGTGGGTCTTCGGTATTGGACGGTCGTTCACACCGACGTCAATACGTTGACTTGGCAAGTGTGGAATTTGCAGTTAGCCACAAAAGTCTGGTGGTCCAGCCAGTAAGAGTACACAGATGCTCCACGGTTTTGCGTTGAGGCGTACGATAGGTCTAGGTTAGGTAGTGCGAATACCAACCTAGAGGTGGGTGAGGCCCACCCCACTGCTTCTGTTTGCCACTACGGGAGTATCCTGGGAGTATAGCTAGCTCCAAAAAGGGGGAACTAAAGGTCTGTGTGCATAGAGTCGAAGTGTGTGTGTTGCACTTGTATGAATATAGCGTAAACCGCATACCTTGCATGTCATAGCATAAACATTGCATTTCAACCCCTACCCCTATCGTATAAGTCGGTTATGGGACTTCATATACGATAGGCCTTGCTAAACGACCCATGGGTCTATAGGTTTGTATGGGCATTCCTATAAATCAATGTTTACTTTTCTATTATGTACCTGCTTTACTTACTGTTCTTTACTTACTCTTTACCTGCTCTTACTATGCTTTATTAACTGCTTCTATTATGTATATATAGACTTGAGTAGTGGTAGAACTCTTCCTGTAAATTATGCCCCGTCATCTGCTTTTTGATTATACCCCTTGCTGTCCTCCGCTTCATCCTCCCACACGGTGCCTAAGAGCCATTGGGGGTGGGGTGGGGAACATAAGGCTTAGTCTTTTTGACTAACGGTCGGTGGACCATATCATTTTAGGGGATCGAGGAGACGCAGCAACCCCAGAGGCCGATGCAGACGGAGGCAGACCAGTGCAGTACAGGAGCATAGGATTCAGGATCAGTGATTGATTAGGAGTTAGCTTCCGCGAGTGATCCTGTAGTGAGGATATGATGTACTGGGCAGGAGCCCTTCCTTCTTCTTTATTATTGTAACCCTTGTTATCTTTTTATTCAGTTATATCATGTGGACCATTTTATTTTTTTCATGTTGATTCTGTGGACTTGTCTTCTTTAATGCACTTTTCTTTGTAATCAATTTGGCCGGCAGGATCGGCGTTTTGTTGTGGCGACCTTTCCGAGTGAAGGTGTCACCGCAAAGCGGCGGTTCTGGGCCTAAGACTCGGTGTTTGAAAAAAAAGGGGTCTTACATCCGATCTCCATTGAGTGTAGGGCTATGAACTCTTTTTGAAGCGGTGTTGTTGGCAAAAATCACACAACCTCATCAAAAGCTATGCCTGCTTGAAGGTTATAGGTGTCATTTGGAGCTAAATCTTGCACTACCGCTGCAACACGCTATATATCGACAACTAAATGAACTGCAACCTGTAAAACTTGTGCTTCAAAAAATGTAGGGATCCGAGCTCATTCCTAAAAAGTGTTGTGGGGTAAAATCAGACACTCGGATCAAAAGTTATTGCTGTTTAAAGTTTGAGTGTCATTTGGAGCAAAATCTCTCACTTTCACTACAACCCGCATCAAAAAATCTTTCATTATTAAATTTATGTGTGATTTGAAGCTAAATCTCGCATTATCACTACAACCCAATGTATATCGACCTATAAACGAGCTTTAATGGGTTAAAATTATTCTCCAGGTATTTAGGGCTCCATCTCATTTAGAAAAGGTATTGTGGGCGAAAATCAGACAACCGGATCAAAAGTTACGGATGTTTAAATTTTAGGTCTCATTTTGAGCTAAATACCTTATTACCAACCCATTGTATATTGACCATTAAAAAACTGGAAAGAGTAAAACTTGTTCTCTATTGGATGGAGGGCTCCGAGCTCATTCCAAAAAGGTGTTTTGCGCAAAAATCGGACAACTAGATCAAAAGTTATGGCTGTTACAGTTTATGTGTCAATAGGTGCTAAATCCCTCATTACCACTACAACCCGCTGTATATTGACAACTAAAATGAGCCGGGATGGTTTAAAATTGTTTTTCATTGGATGTATGGCTCCGAGCATATTCTGAAAAGGTGTTGTGGGCAAAAATGATACAACCGGAAGAAAAGTTATAGCTGTTTGAAGTTTAGGTGTCAATTGGAGCTTAATCCCACAAAACCACTGTAACTCAATGTATATCAAGCACTAAATGAACTACATTGGGTAAAACTTGGTCTCCATTGAGTGTAGGGCTATGAACTCATTTTGAAGTGTTGTTGTTGGCAAAAATCAGACAATCTCATCAAAAGTTATGGCTGTTTGAAGGTTATAGGTGTCATTTGGAGCTAAATTTTGCATTACCACTGCAACCCGTTATATATCGACAACTAAATGAACTGCAACGTGTAAAACTTGTGCTTCAACAAATGTTGGGCTACGAGCTTATTCCAAAAAAGTGTTGTGGGGTAAAATCAGATAATCGGATCAAAAGTTATTGCTGTCTATAGTTTGAGTGTCATTTGGAGCTAAATCTCTCACTTTCACTACAATCCGCATCAAAAATTCTTTCATTTTGAAATTTATGTTTGATTTGAAGTTAAATCTCGCATTATCACTACAACCCAATGTATATCGATCTCTAAACGAGCTTTAATGGGAAAAAATTATTCTCCATGGATTTAGGGCTCCGATCTCATTCTGAAAAGGTATTGTGGGCGAAAATCAGACAACCGGATCAAAAGTTACGGATGTTTGAAGTTTAGGTCTCATTTTGAGCTAAATCCCTTATTACCAAGTCGTTGTATACTGGCCACTAAACAAAATGGAATGGGTAAAACTTGTTCTCCATTGGATGGAGAGCTCTGAGCTCATTCCAAAAAGGTGTTTTGCGCAAAAATCGGACAACCAGATCAAAAGTTATGGCTGTTACAGTTTATGTGTCAATAGGAGCTAAATCCCTCATTACCACCGCCACCCGCTGTATATTGACAACTAAAATGAGTCGAGATGGTTTAAAATTGTTTTTCATTGAATGTATGGCTCCGAGCATATTCTGAAAAGGTGTTGTGGGCAAAAATGAGACAACCGGAAGAAAAGTTATAGATGTTTGAAGTTTAGGTGTCAATTTGAGTTAAATCCCACAAAACCACTGTAACTCAATGTATATCGAGCACTAAATGAACTAGATTGGGTAAAAATTGGTCTCCATTGAGTGTAGGGCTCTGAACTCTTTTCGAAGCGGTGTTGTTGGCAAAAATGAGACAACCTCATCAAAAGTTATGGCTGTTTGAAGGTTATAGGTGTCATTTGGAGCAAAATTTTGCCTTACTGTTGCAACCCGCTATATATTGACAACTAAATGAACTGCAATGTGTAAAACTTGTGCTTCAATAAATGTAGAGCTCCGGGCTCATTCCTAAAAGGTGTTGTGGGGTAAAATCAGACAATCGGATCAAAAGTTATTGCTGTCTAAAGTTTGAGTGTCATTTGGAGCTAAATCTCTCACTTTCACCACAACCCGCTTCAAAAATTCTTTCATTTTTAAATTTATGTGTGATTTGAAGCTAAATCTCGCCTTATCACTACAACCCAATGTATATCAACCTCTAAACGAGCTTTAATGGGTTAAAATTATTCTCCTTGGATTTAGGGCTCCGATCTCATTCCGAAAAGGTATTGTGGGCGAAAACTAGACAATCGGATCAAAATTTACGGATGTTTGAAGTTTAGGTCTAATTTTTAGCTAAATACCTTATTACCAACCCGCTGTATATTGACCACTAAACACACTGGAATGGGTAAAACCTATTCTCCATTGGATGTAGGGCTCCGAGCTCATTCCAAAAATGTGTTTTGCGCAAAAATTGGACAACCAGATCAAAAGTTATGGATGTTATAGTTTATGTGTCAATAGGAGCTAAATCCCTCATTACCACTGTAACCCGCTGTATATTGACAACTAAAATGAGTCGGGCTGGGTTAAAATTGTTTTTCATTGGATGTATGGCTCCGAGCATATTCTGAAAAGGTGCTGGGGGCAAAAATGAGACAACCGGAAGAAAAGTTATAGCTGTTTGAAGTTTAGGTGTCAATTGGAGCAAAATCCCACAAAACCATTGTAACTCAATGTAAATCGAGTACTAAATGAACTAGATTGGGTAACACATGGTCTCCATTGAGTTTAGGGCTATGAACTCTTTTTGAAGCAGTGTTGTTGGCAAAAATCTGAAAACCTCATCAAAAGTTATGGCTGCCTGAAGGTTATAGGTGTCATTTGGAGCTAAATTTTGTATTACCAGTGCAACCCTCTATATATCGACATCTAAATGAACTGCAACATGTAAAACTTATGCTTTAGAAAATGTAGGGATCCGAGCTCATTCCTAAAAAGTTTTGTGGGGTCAAATCATACAATCGGATCAAAAGTTATTGATGTTTAAAGTTTGAGTGTCATTTGGAGCTAACTCTCTCACTTTCACTACAACCCGCATCAAAAATTCTTTCATTTTGAAATTTATGTGTGATTTGAAGCTAAATCTCGCATTATCACAACAACCCAATATATATCGAACTATAATCGAGCTTTAATGGGTTAAAATTATTCTCCATTGGATTTAGAGCTCTGATCTCATTCCGAAAAGGTATTGTGGGCGAAAATCAGACAACCGGATCAAAAGTTACGGATGTTTGAAGTTTAGGTCTCATTTTGAGCTAAATACCTTATTACCAACCCGCTGTATATTGACCACTAAACAAACTGGAATGGGTAAAACATGTTCTCCATTGGATGTAGGGCTCCGATCTCATTCCAAAAAAGTGTTTTGCGCAATAATCGTACAACCAAATCAAAAGTTATGGCTGTTACAGTTTATGTGTCAATAGGAGCTAAATCCCTCATTACCACTACAACCCGCTGTATATTGACAACTAAAATGAGTCAGGATGGTTTAAAATGGTTTTTTATTGGATGTATGGCTCCGAGCATTTTCTGAAAAGGTGTTGTGTGAAAAAATGAGACAACCGGAAGAAAAGTTATAGATGTTTGAAGTTTAGGTGTCAATTGGAGCTAAATCCCACAAAACCACTGTAACTCAATGTACATCGAGAACTAAATGAACTAGATTGGTTAAAAATTGGTCTCCATTGATTGTAGGGCTGTTTGAAGGTTATAGGTGTCATTTGGAGCTAAATTTTGCATTACCGCTGCAACCCGCTATATATTGACAACTAAATGAACTACAATGTGTAAAACTTGTGTTTCAATAAATGTAGGGCTCCGAGCTCATTCCTAAAAGGTGTTGTGGGGTAAAATCAGACAATCGGATCAAAAGTTATTGCTGTCTAAAGTTTTAGTGTCATTTAGAGCTAAATCTCTCACTTTCACCACAACCCGCATCAAAAATTCTTTCATTTTGAAATTTATGTGTGATTTGAAGCTAAATCTCGCATTATCACTACAACCCAATGTATATCGACCTCTAAACGAGCTTTAATGGGTTAAAATTATTCTCCATTGGATTTAGGGCTCCGATCTCATTCCGAAAAGGTATTGGGGGCGTAAATCAGACAACCGGATCAAAAGTTACGGATGTTTAAAGTTTAGGTCTCATTTTGAGCTAAATACCTTATTACCAACCCGCTGTATATTGACCACTAAACAAACTGGAATGGGTAAAACTTGTTCTCCATTGGATGGAGGGCCCTGAGCTCATTCCAAAAAGGTGTTTTGCGCAAAAATCATACAACCAAATCAAAAGTTATGGCTGTTATTGTTTATGTGCCAATAGGAGCTAAATCCCTCATTACCACTGCAACCCGCTGTATATTGATAGCTAAAATGAGTCGGGATGGTTTAAAATTGTTTTTCATTGGCTGTATGGCTCCGAGCATATTCTGAAAAGGTGTTGTGGGCAAAAATGAGACAACTGGAAGAAAAGTTATAGATGTTTGAAGTTTAGGTGTCAATTGGAGCAAAATCCCACAAAACCACTGTAACTCAATGTATATCGAGCACTAAATGAACTAGATTGGGTAAAAATTGGTCTCCATTGAGTGTAGTGCTCTGAACTCTTTTAGAAGCGGTGTTGTTGGCAAGAATCAGACAACCTCATCAAAAGTTATGGCTGTTTGAAGGTTATAGGTGTCATTTGGAGCTAAATTTTGCATTGGCGCTGCAACCCGCTATATATTGACAACTAAATGAACTGCAATATGTAAAACTTGTGCTTCAATAAATGTAGGGATCCGAACTCATTCCTAAAAGGTATTGTGGGGTAAAATAAGACAATCGGATCAAAAGTTATTGCTGTCTAAAGTTTGAGTGTAATTTGGAGCTAAATCTCTCACTTTCACTACAACCCGCATTAAAAATTCTTTCATTTTGAAATTTATGTGTGATTTCAAGCAAACTCTCGCATTATCACTACAACCCAATGTATATCGACCTCTAAACGAGATTTAATGGGTTAAAATTATTCTCCATGGATTTAGGGCTCCGATCTCATTCCGAAATGGTATTGTGGGCGAAAATCAGACACTCGGATCAAAAGTTACGGATGTTTGAAGTTTAGGTCTCATTTTGAGCTAAATACCTTATTACCAACCCGTTGAATATTGACCACTATACAAACTGGAATGGGTAAAACTTGTTCTCCATTGGATGTAGGGCTCCAAGCTCATTCAAAAAGGTGTATTGCGTAAAAATTGGACAACCAGATCAAAAGTTTTGGCTGTTACAGTTTATGTGTCAATAGGATCTAAATCCCTCATTACCACTGCAACCCGCTGTATATTGACAACTAAAATGAGCCGGGCTGGTTTAAAATTGTTTTTCATTGGATGTATGGCTCCGAGCATATTCTGAAAAGGTGCTGTGGGCAAAAATGAGACAACCAGAAGAAAAGTTATAGCTGTTTGAAGTTTAGGTGTCAATTGGAGCTAAATCCCACAAAACCACTATAACTCAATGTACATCGAGCACTAAATGAACAATATTGGTTAAAAATTGGTCTCCATTGAGTGTAGGGCTCTGAACTCTTTTCGAAGCGGTGTTGTTGGAAAAATCAGACAACCTCATCAAAAGTTATGGCTGTCTGAAGGTTATAGTTGTCATTTGGAGCTAAATTTTGCATTACCGCGCAAACCCGATGTATATTGACAACTAAATGAACTGCAATGTGTAAAACTTGTGCTTCAATAAATGTAGGGCTCCGAGCTCATTCCTACAAGGTGTTGTAGGGTAAAATCAGATAATCGGATCAAAAGTTATTGCTGTTTAAAGTTTGAGTGTCATTTGGAGCTAACTCTCTCACTTTCACTTCAACCCGCATCAAAAATTCTTTCATTTTGAAATTTATGTGTGATTTGAAGCTAAATCTCGCATTATCACAACAACCCAATGTCTATCGACCTCTAAACGAGCTTTAATGGGTTAAAATTATTCTCCATTGGATTGAGGGCTCCGATCTCATTCCGAAAAGGTATTGTGGGCGAAAATCAGACAGCCGGATCAAAAGTTACGAATGTTTGAAGTTTAAGTCTCATTTTGATCTAAATACCTTATTACCAACCCGTTGTATATTGACAAATAAACAAACTGTAATGGGTAAAACTTGTTCTCCATTGGATGGAGGGCTCCAAGCTCATTCCAAAAAGGTGTTTTGCGCAAAAATTGTACAACCAGATCAAAAGTTATGGCTATTACAGTTTATGTGTCAATAGGAGCTAAATCCCTCATTACCATTGCAACCCGTTGTACATTGACAACTAAAATGAGTCGGGATGGTTTAAAATTGTTTTTCATTGGATGTATGGCTCCGAGCATATTCTGAAAAGGTGTTGTGGGCAAAAATGAAACAACCGGAAGAAAAGTTTTAGATGTTTAGGTGTCAATTGGAGTTAAATGCCACAAAACCACTATAACTCAATGTACATCGAGCACTAAATGAACTAGATTGGTTAAAGATTGGTCTCCATTGAGTGTAGGGCTCTGAACTCTTTTCGAAGCAGTGTTGTTGGCAAAAATCAGACAACCTCATCAAAAGTTATTGCTGTTTGAAGGTTATAGGTGTCATTTGGAGCTAAATTTTGCATTACCGCTGCAACCCGCTATATATTGACAACTAAATGAACTGCAATGTGTAAAACTTGTGCTTCAATAAATGTAGGGCTTCGAGCTCATTCCTAAAAGGTCTTGTGGTGTAAAATCAGACAATCGGATCAAAAGTTATTGCTGTCTAAAGTTTGAGTGTCATTTGGAGCTAAATCTCTCACTTTCACCACAACCCGCATCAAAAATTCTTTCATTTTGAAATTTATGTGTGATTTGAAGCTAAATCTCGCATTATCACTACAACCCAATGTATATCGACCTCTAAACGAGCTTTAATGGGTTAAAATTATTCTCCATTGGATTTAGGGCTCTGATCTCATTCTGAAAAGGTATTGTGGGCGAAAATCAGACAACCGGATCAAAAGTTACGGATGTTTAAAGTTTAGGTCTCATTTTGAGCTAAATACCTTATTACCAACCCGCTATATATTGACCACTAAACAAACTGGAATGGGTAAAACTTGTTCTCCATTAGATGGAGGGCTCCAAGCTCATTCCAAAAAGGTGTTTTGCGCAAAAATCGTACAACCAGATCAAAAGTTATGGTTGTTACAGTTTATGTGCCAATAGAAGCTAAATCACTCATTACCACTGCAACCCACTGTATCTTGACAACTAAAATGAGTCGGGATGGTTGAAAATTGTTTTTCATTGGCTGTATGGCTCTGAGCATATTCTGAAAAGGTGTTGTGAGCAAAAATGAGACAACCGGAAGAAAAATTATAGATGTTTGAAGTTTAGGTGTCAATTGAAGCAAAATCACACAAAACTACTGTAACTCAATGTATATCGAGCACTAAATGAACTAGATTGGGTAACAATTGGTCTCCATTGAGTGTAGGGCTCTGAACACTTTTCGAAGTGGTGTTGTTGGCAAGAATCAGACAACCTCATCAAAAGTAATGGCTGTTTGAAGGTTATAGGTGTCATTTGGAGCAAAATTTTGCATTACCGCTGCAACCCGCTATATATTGACAATTAAATGAACTGCAATGTGTAAAACTTGTGCTTCAATAAATGTAGGGCTCCGAGGTCATTCCTAAAAGGTGTTGTGGGGTAAAATAAGACAATCGGATCAAAAGTTATTGCTGTCTAAAGTTTGAGTGTAATTTGGAGAAAAATCTTTCACTTTCACTACAACCCGCATCAAAAATTCTTTTATTTTGAAATTTATGTATGATTTCAAGCTAAATCTCACATTATCACTACAACCCAATGTATATCGACCTCTAAACAAGATTTAATGGGTTAAAATTATTCTCCATGGATTTAGGGCTCCGATCTCATTCCGAAAAGGTATTGGGGGCGAAAATCAGACAACCGGATTAAAAGTTACGGATGTTTGAAGTTTAGGTCTCATTTTGAGCTAAATACCTTATTACCAACCCGCTGAATATTGACCACTAAACAAACTAGAATGGGTAAAACTTGTTCTCCATTGGATGTAGGGCTCCGAGCTCATTCCAAAAAGGTGTTTTGCGCAAAAATTGGACAACCAGATCAAAAGTTTTGGCTGTTACAGTTTATGTATCAATAGGAGCTAAATCCCTCATTACCACTACAACCCCGCTTTATATTGACAACTAAAATGAGCCGGGCTGGTTTAAAATTGTTTTTCATTGGTTGAATGGCTCCCAGCATATTCTGAAAAGGTGCTGTGGGCAAAAATGAGACAAGCAGAAGAAAAGTTATAGCTGTTTGAAGTTTAGGTGTCAATTGGAGCTAAATCCCACAAAACCACTGTAACTCAATGTACATCGAGCACTAAATGAACTATATTGGTTAAAAATTGGTCTCCATTGAGTGTAGGGCTCTGAACTCTTTTCGAAGCGATGTTGTTGGCAAAAATCAGACAACCTCATCAAAAGTTATGGCTGTCTGAAGGTTATAGGTGTCATTTGGAGCTAAATTTTGCATTACCGCGCAAACCCGCTATATATTGACAACTAAATGAACTGCAATGTGTAATACTTGTGCATCAATAAATATAGGGCTCCGAGCTCATTCCTAAAAGGTGTTGTGGGGTAAAATCAGACAACCGGATCAAAAGTTATTGCTGTTTAAAGTTTGAGTGTCATTTGGAGCTAACTCTCTCACTTTCACTACAACCCGCATCAAAAATTCTTTCATTTTGAAATTTATGTGTGATTTGAACCTAAATCTCGCATTATCACAACAACCCAATGTCTATCGACCTCTAAACGAGCTTTAATGGGTTAAAATTATTCTCCATTGGATTTAGGGCTCCGATCTCATTCTGAAAAGGTATTGTGGGCGAAAATCAGACAACCGGATCAAAAGTTACGGATGTTTGAAATTTAGGTCTCATTTTGATCTAAATACCTTAATACCAACCCGTTGTATATGGACCAATAAACAAACTGTAATGGGTAAAACTTGTTCTCCATTGGATGGAGGGCTCTAAGCTCATTCTAAAAAGGTGTTTTGCGCAAAAATCGTACAACCAGATCAAAAGTTATGGCTGTTACAGTTTATGTGTCAATAGGAGCTAAATCCCTCATTACCACTGCAACCCGTTGTATATTGACAACTAACATGAGTCGGGATGGTTTAAAATTGTTTTTCATTGGTTGTATGGCTCCGAGCATATTCTGAAAAGGTGTTGTGGGCAAAAATGAGACAACCGGAAGAAAAGTTATAGATGTTTAGGTGTCAATTGGAGCAAAATCCCACAAAACTACTGTAACTCAATGTACATCGAGCACTAAATGAACTAGATTGGTTAAAAATTGGTCTCCATTGAGTGTAGGGCTCTGAACTCTTTTCGAAGCAGTGTTGTTGGCAAAAATCAGACAACCTCATTAAAAGTTATGGCTGTTTGAAGGTTATAAGTGTCATTTGGAGCTAAATTTTGCATTACCGCTGCAACCCGCTATATATTGACAACTAAATGAACTGCAATGTGTAAAACTTGTGCTTCAATAAATGTAGGGCTCCGAGCTCATTCCTAAAAGGAGTTGTGGTGTAAAATTAGACAATCGTATCAAAAGTTTTTGCTGTCTAAAGTTTGAGTGTCATTTGGAGCTAAATCTCTCACTTTCACCACAACCCGCATAAAAAATTCTTTCATTTTTGAAATTTCTGTGTGATTTGAAGCTAAATCTCGCATTATCACTACAACCCATTGTATATTGACCTCTAAACGAGCCTTAATGTGTTAAAATTATTCTTTATTGGATTTAGGGCTCCGATCTCATTCCGAAAAGGTATTGTGGGCGAAAATCAGACAACCAGATTAAAAGTTACGGATGTTTAAAGCTTAGGTCTCATTTTGAGCTAAATACCTAATTACCAACCCGCTGTATGTTGACCACTAAACAAACTGGAATGGGTAAAACTTGTTCTCCATTGGATGTAGGGCTCCGATCTCATTCCAAAAAAGTGTTTTGCGCAATAATCGTACAACCAAATCAAAAGTTATGGATGTTATAGTTTATGTGTCAATAGGAGCTAAATCCCTCATTACCACTGCAACCCGCTGTATATTGACAACTAAAATGAGTCATGATGGTTTAAAATGGTTTTTCATTCGATGTATGGCTCCGAGCATATTCTGAAAAGGTGTTGTGGGAAAAAATGAGACAACCGGAAGAAAAGTTGTAGATGTTTGAAGTTTAGGTGTCATTTGGAGCTAAATCCCACAAAACCACTTTAACTCAATATACATCGAGAACTAAATGAACTAGATTGGTTAAAAATTGGTCTCCAATGAATGTAGGGCTGTTTGAAGGTTATAGGTGTCATTTGGAGCTAAATTTTGCATTACCGCTGCAACCCGCTATATATTGACAACTAAATGAACTACAATGTGTAAAACTTGTGTTTCAATAAATGTAGGGCTCCGAGCTCATTCCTAAAAGGTGTTGTGGGGTAAAATCAGACAATCGGATCAAAAGTTATTGCTGTATAAAGTTTGAGTGTCATTTAGAGCTAAATCTCTCACTTTCACCACAACCCGCATCAAAAATTCTTTCATTTTGAAATTTATGTGTGATATGAAGCTAAATCTCGCATTATCACTACAACCCAATGTATATCGACCTCTAAACGAGCTTTAATGGGTTGAAATTATTCTCCATTGGATTTAGGGCTCCGATCTCATTCCGAAAAGGTATTGTGGGCGAAAATCAGACAACCGGATCAAAAGTTACGGATGTTTAAAGTTTAGGTCTCATTTTGAGATAAATACCTTATTACCAATGCGCTGTATATTGACCACTAAACAAACTAGAATGGGTAAAACTTGTTATCCATTGGAGGGAGGGCTCTGAGCTCATTCCAAAAAGGTGTTTTGCGCAAAACTCGTACAACCAGATCAAAAGTTATGGTTGTTACAGTTTATGTGCCAATAGGAGCTAAATCCCTCATTACCACTGCAACCCACTGTATATTGACAACTAAAATGAGTCGGGATGGTTTAAAATTGTTTTTCATTGGCTGTATGGCTCCGAGCATATTCTGAAAAGGTGTTGTGGGCAAAAATGAGACAACTGGAAGAAAAGTTATAGATGTTTGAAGTTTAGGTGTCAATTGGAGCAAAATCCCACAAAACCACTGTAACTCAATTTATATCGAGCCCTAAATGAACTAGATTGGGTAAAAATTGGTCTCCATTGAGTGTAGGGCTCTGAACTCTTTTAGAAGCGGTGTTGTTGGCAAGAATCAGACAACCTCATCAAAAGTTATGGCTGTTTGAAGGTTATAGGTGTCATTTGGAGTTAAATTTTGCTTTAGCGTTGCAACCCGCTATATATTGACAACTAAATGAACTGCAATGTGTAAAACTTGTGCTTCAATAAATGTAGGGCTACGAGCTCATTCCTAAAAGGTGTTGTGGGGTAAAATAAGACAATCAGATCAAAATTTATTGCTGTCTAAAGTTTGAGTGTAATTTGGAGCTAAATCTCTCACTTTCACTACAACCCGCATCAAAAATTCTTTCATTTTGAAATTTATGTGTGATTTCAAGCAAAATCTCGCATTATCACTATAACCTAATGTATATCGACCTCTAAACGAGATTTAATGTGTTAAAATTATTCTCCATGGATTTAGGGCTCCGATCTCATTCTGAAATGGTATTGTGGGCGAAAATCAGACAAGCGGATCAAAAGTTACGGATGTTTGAAGTTTAGGTCTCATTTTGAGCTAAATACCTTATTACCAACCCGTTGAATATTGACCACTAAACAAACTGGAATGGGTAAAACTTGTTCTCCATTGGATGTAGGGCTCCGAGCTCATTCCAAAAAGGTGTATTGCGCAAAAATTGGACAACCAGATCAAAAGTTTTGGCTGTTACAGTTTATGTGTCAATAGGAGCTAAATCCCTCATTACCACTGCAACCGGCTGTATATTGACAACTAAAATGAGCTGGGCTGCTTTAAAATTGTTTTTCATTGGATGTATGGCTCCGAGCATATTCTGAAAAGGTGCTGTGGGCAAACAATGAGACAACCGGAAGAAAAGTTATAGCCGTTTGAAGTTTAGGTGTCAATTGGAGCTAAATCCCACAAAACCACTGTAACTCAATGTACATCGAGCACTAAATGAACAATATTGGTTAAAAATTGGTCTCCATTGAGTGTAGGGCTCTGAACTCTTTTCGAAGCGGTGTTGTTGGAAAAAATCAGACAACCACATCAAAAGTTATGGCTGTCTGAAGGTTATAGGTGTCATTTGGAGCTAAATTTTGCATTACCGCGCAAACCCGCTGTATATTGACAACTAAATGAACTGCAATGTGTAAAACTTGTGCTTCAATAAATGTAGGGCTCCGAGCTCATTCCTAAAAGGTGTTGTGGGGTAAAATCAGATAATCGGATCAAAAGTTATTGCTGTTTAAAGTTTGATTGTCATTTGGAGCTAACTCTCTCACTTTCACTACAACCCGCATCAAAAATTCTTTCATTTTGAAATTTATGTGTGATTTGAAGCTAAATCTCGCATTATCACAACAAACCAATGTCTATCGACCTCTAAACGAGCTTTAATGGGTTAAAATTATTCTCCATTGGATTTAGGGTTCCGATCTCATTCCGAAAAGGTATTGTGGGCGAAAATCAGACAACCGGATCAAAAGTTAAGGATGTTTGAAGTTTAAGTCTCATTTTGATCTAAATACCTTATTACCAACCCATTGTATATTGACAAATAAACAAACTGTAATGGGTAAAACTTGTTCTCCATTGGATGGAGGCCTCTAAGCTCATTCCGAAAAGGTGTTTTGCGCAAAAATCATACAACCAGATCAAAAGTTATGGCTGTTACAGTTTATGTGTCAATAGGAGCTAAAACCCTTATTACCACTGCAACCCGTTGTATATTGACAACTAACATGAGTCGGGATGGTTTAAAATTGTTTTTCATTGGATGTATGGCTCCGAGCATATTCTGAAAAGGTGTTGTAGGCAAAAATGAGACAACCGGAAGAAAAGTTATAGATGTTTAGGTGTCAATCGGAGCGAAATCCCACAAAACCACTGTAACTCAATGTACATCGAGCACTAAATGAACTAGATTGTTTAAAAATTTGTCTCCATTGTGTGTAGGGCTCTGAACTCTTTTCGAAGCAGTGTTGTTCGCAAAAATCAGACAACCTCATGAAAAGTTATGGCTGTTTGAAGGTTATAGGTGTCATTTGGAGCTAAATTTTGCATTGCCGCCGCAACCCGCTATATATTGACAACTAAATGAACTGCAATGTGTAAACCTTTTGCTTCAATAAATGTAGGGCTCCGAGCTCATTCCTAAAAGGTGTTGTGGTATAAAATCAGACAATCGGATCAAAAGTTATTGCTGTCTAAAGTTTGAGTGTCATTTGGAGCTAAATCTCTCACTTTCACCACAACCCGCATCAAAAATTCTTTCATTTTTGAAATTTCTGTGTGATTTGAAGCTAAATCTCGCATTATCACTACAACCCAATGTATATCGACCTCTAAACGAGCTTTAATGTGTTAAAATTATTCTTTATTGGATTTAGGGCTCCGATCTCATTCCGAAAAGGTATTGTGGGCGAAAATCAGACAACCAGATCAAAAGTTACGGATGTATAAAGCTTAGGTATCATTTTGAGCTAAATACCTTATTACCAACTCGCTGTATATTGACCACTAAACAAATTGGAATGGGTAAAACATGTTCTCCATTGGATGGAGTGCTCCGAGCTCATTCCAAAAATGTGTTTTGCGCAAAAATCGTACAACCAGATCAAAAGTTATGGCTGCTACAGTTTGTGTCAATAGGAGCTAAACCCCTCATTACCACTGCAACCCGCTGTATATTGACAACTAAAATGAGTCGGGATGGTTTAAAATTGTTTTTCATTGTCTATATGGCTCCGAGCATATTCTGAAAAGGAGTTGTGGGCAAAAATGAGACAACCGGAAGAAAAGTTATAGATGTTCGAAGTTTAGGTGTCAATTGGAGCTAAATCCCACAAAACCACTGTAACTCAATGTATATCGAGCACTAAATGAACTAGATTGGTTAAAAATTGGTCTCCATTGAGTGTAGGGCTCTGAACTCTTTTCGAAGCGGTGTTGTTGGCAAGAATCAGACAACCTCATCAAAATTTATGGCTGTTTGAAGGTTATAGGTGTCATTTGGAGCAAAATTTTGCATTACCGCTGCTACCCGCTATATATTGACAACTAAATGAACTACAATGTGTAAAACTTGTGCTTCAATAAATGTAGGGCTCCGAGCTCATTCCTAAAAGGTGTTGTGGGGTAAAATTAGACAATCAGATCAAAAGTTATTGCTATATAAAGTTTGAGTGTCATTTGAAGCTAAATCTCTCACTTTCACCACAACCCGCATCAAAAATTCTTTCATTTTGAAATTTATGTGTGTTTTCAAGCTAAATATCGCATTATCACTACAACCCAATTTATATCGAGCTCTAAACGAGCTTTAATGGGTTAAAATTATTCTCCATGGATTTAGGGCTCCGATCTCATTCCGAAAAGATATTGTGTGCGAAAATCAGACAACCGGATCAAAAGTTACGGATGTTTGAAGTTAAGGTCTCATTTTGGGCTAAATACCTTATTACCAACCCGCTAAACATTGACCACTAAAAAAACTGGAATGGGTAAAACTTGTTGTCCATTGGATGTAGGGCTCCGAGCTCATTTCAAAAAGGTGTTTTGGGCAAAAATAGGACAACTAGATCAAAAGTTATGGATGTTACATTTTATGTGTCAATAAGAGCTAAATCCCTCATTACCACTGCAACCCGTTGTATATTGACAACTAAAATGAGCCGGGCTGGTTTAAAATTGTTTTTCATTGGATGTATGGCTCCGAAAATATTCTGAAAAGGTGTTGTGGGCAAAAATAAGACAACCGGAAGAAAAGTTATAGATGTTTGAAGTTTAGGTGTTAATTGGAGCTAAATCCCACAAAACCACTGTAACTCAATGTATATCGAGCACTAAATGAACTAGATTGGGTAGAAATTTGTCTCCATTGAGTGTAGGGCTCTGAACTCTTTTCGAAGCGGTGTTGTTGGCAAGAATCAGACAACCTCATCAAAAGTTATGGCTGTTTGAAGGTTATAGGTGTCATTTGGAGCTAAATTTTGCATTACCACTGCAACCCCCTATATATTGACAACTAAATGAACTACAATGTGTTAAACTTGTGCTTCAATAAATGTAGGGCTCCGAGGTCATTCCTAAAATGTGTTGTGGGGTAAAATCAGACAATCAGATCAAAAGTTATTGCTGTCTAAAGTTTGAGTGTCATTTGGAGCTAAATCTCTCACTTTCACCACAACCCGCATAAAAAATTCTTTCATTTTGAAATTTATGTGTGATTTCAAGCTAAATCTCGCATTATCACTACAACCCAATGTATATCGACCTCTAAACGAGCTTTAATGGGTTAAAATTATTCTCCATGGATTTAGGGCTCCGATCTCATTCCGAAAACGTATTGTGGGAGAAAATCAGACAACCGGATCAAAAGTTACAGATGTTTGAAGTTTATGTCTCATTTTGAGCTAAATACCTTATTACCAACCCACTAAATATAGACCACTAAACATACTGGAATGGGTAAAACTTGTTCTCCATTGGATGTAGGGCTCCGAGCTCATTCCAAAAAGGTGTTTTGCGCAAAAATCGGACAACCAGATCAAAGGTTAAGGCTGTTACAGTTTATGTGTCAATAGGAGCTAAATCCCTCATTACCACTGCAACCCGCTGTATATTGACAACTAAAATGAGCCGGGCTAGTTTAAAATTATTTTTCATTGGATGTATGGCTCCGAGCATATTCTGAAAAAGTGTTGTGGGCAAAAATGAGACAACCGAAAGAAAAGTTATAGCTGTTTGAAGTTTAGGTGTCAATTGGAGCTAAATCCCACAAAACCACTATAACTCAATGTATATTGAGCACTAAATGAACTAGATTGGGTAAAACATGGTCTCCATTGAGTGTAGGGCTATGAACTCTTTTCGAAGCGGTGTTGTTGGCAAAAATAAGACAACCTCATCAAAAGTTATGGCTGTCTGAAGGTTATAGGTGTCATTTGGAGCTAAATTTTGCATTACCAGTGCAACCCGCTATATATCGACAACTAAATGAACTGCAACGTGTAAAACTTGTGCTTTAGAAAATGTAGGGATCCGAACTCATTCCTAAAAAGTGTTGTGGGGTCAAATCAGACAATCGGATCAAAAGTTATTGTTGTTTAAAGTTTGAGTGTCATTTGGAGCTAACTCTCTCACTTTCACTACAACCTGCATCCAAAATTCTTTCATTTTGAAATTTATGTGTGATTTGAAGCTAAATCTCGCATTATCACAACAACACAATGTATATCGACCTCTAAACGAGCTTTAATGGGTTAAAATTATTCTCCATTGGATTTAGGGCTCCGATCTCATTCCGAAAAGGTATTGTGGGCGAAAATTAGACAAGCGGATCAAAAGTTACGGATGTTTGAAGTTTAGGTCTCATTTTGAGCTAATTACCTTATTACCAACCCACTGTATATTGACCAGTAAACAAACTGGAATGGGTAAAACTTGTTCTCCATTGGATGGAGGGCTCCAAGCTCTTTCCGAAAAGGTGTTTTGCACAAAAATCGTACAACCAAATCAAAAGTTATGGCTGTTATAGTTTATGTGTCAATAGGAGCTAAATCCCTCATTACCACTGCAACCCGCTGTATATTGACAACTAAAATGAGTTGGGATGGTTTAAAATTGTTTTTCATTGGATGTATGGCTCCGAGCATATTCTGAAAAGGTGTTGTGGGAAAAAATGAGACAACCGGAAGAAAAGTTATAGCTGTTTGAAGTTTAGGTGTCAATTGGAGCTAAATCCCACAAAACCACTATAAATCAATGTACATTGAGCACTAAATGAACTAGATTGGTTAAAAATTGGTCTCCATTGAGTGTAGGGCTCTGAACTCTTTTCGAAGCGGTGTTGTTGGCAAAAATCAGACAACCTCATCAAAAGTTATGGCTGTCTGAAGGTTATAGGTGTCATTTGGAGCTAAATTTTGCATTACCGCTGCAACCCACTATATATTGACAACTAAATGAACTGCAATATGTAAAACTTGTGCTTCAATAAATGTAGGGCTCCGAGCTCTTTCCTAAAAGGTGTTGTGAGGTAAAATCAGACAATCAAATCAAAAGTTATTCTGTTTAAAGTTTGAGTGTCATTTGGAGCTAACTCTCTCACTTTCACTACAACCAACATAAAAAATTCTTTCATTTTGAAAATTATTTGTGATTTGAAGCTAAATCTCGCATTATCACAACAACCCAATGTATATCGACCTCTAAATGAGCTTTAATGGGTTAAAATTATTCTCCATTGGATTTAGGGCTCTGATCTCATTCCGAAAAGGTATTGTGGGCGAAAATTAGACAACCAAATCAAATGTTATGGATGTTTGAAGTTTAGGTCTCATTTTGAGCTAAATACCTTATTATTAACCCACTGTATATTGACCAATAAACAAACTGTAATGGGTAAAACTTGTTCTCCATTGGATGGAGGGCTCCAAGCTCATTCCAAAAAGGTGTTTTGCGCAAAAATCGTACAACTATATCAAAAGTTATGGCTGTTACAGTTTATGTGTCAATAGGAGCTAAATCCCTCATTACCACTGCAACCCGCTGTATATTGACAACTAAAATGAGTCTGGATGGTTTAAAATTGTTTTTCATTGGATGTATGGCTCCGAGCATATTCTGAAAAGGTGTTGTGGGCAAAAATGAGACAACCGGAAGAAAAGTTATAGATGTTTAGGTGTCAATTGGAGGTAAATCCCACAAAACCACTATAACTCAATGTACATCGAGTACTAAATGAACTAGATTGGTTAAATATTTGTCTCCATTGAGTGTAGGGCTCTGAACTATTTTCGAAACGGTGTTGTTGGCAAAAATCGGACAACCTCATCAAAAGTTATGGCTGTTTGAAGGTTATAGGTGTCATTTGGAGCTAAATTTTGCATTACCGCTGCAACCCACTATATATTGACAACTAAATGAACTGCAATGTGTAAAACTTGTGCTTCAATAAATGTAGGGCTCCGAGCTCATTACTAAAAGGTGTTGTAGGGTAAAATAAGATAATCGGATCAAAAGTAATTGCTTTCTCAAGTTTGAGTGTCATTTGGAGCTAAATCTCTCACTTTCACCACAACCCGCATCAAAAATTCTTTCATTTTGAAATTTATGTGTGATTTGAAGCAAAATCTCGCATTATCACTACAACCCAATGTATATCGACCTCTAAATGAGCTTTAATGGGTTAAAATTATTATACATTGGATTTAGGGCTCCGATCTCATTCCGAAAAGGTATTGTGGGCGAAAATTAGACAAGAGGATCAAAAGTTATGGATGTTTGAAGTTTATGTCTCATTTTGAGCTAAATACCTTATTACCAACTCGCTGTATATTGACCACTAAACAAACTGGAATGGGTAAAACTTGTTCTCCATTAGATGGAGGGCTCCAAGCTCATTCCAAAAAGGTGTTTTGCACAAAAATCGTACAACCAAATCAAAAGTTATGGCTGTTACAGTTTATGTGTCAATAGGAGCTAAATCCCTCATTACCACTGCAACCCGCTGTATATTAACATCTAAAATGAGTCGGGATGGTTTAAAATTGTTTTTCATTGGCTGTATGGCTTCGAGCATATTCTAAAAAGTTGTTGTGGGCAAAACTGAGACAACCAGAAGAAAAGTTATAGATGTTTGAAGTTTAGGTGTCAATTGGAGCTAAATCCCACAAAACCACTGTAACTCAATGTATATCGAGCACTAAATGAACTAGATTGGGTAAAAATTGGTCTCCATTGAGTGTAGGGCTCTGAACTCTTTTCGAAGCGGTGTTGTTGGCATGAATCAGACGACCTCATCAAAAGTTATGGTTGTTTGAAGGTTATAGGTGTCATTTGGAGCTAAATTTTGCATTACCGCTGCAACCCGCTATATATTGACAACTAAATGAACTACAATGTGTAAAACTTGTGCTTCAATAAATGTAGGGCTCTGAGCTCATTCCTAAAAGGTGTTGTGGGGTAAAATCAGACAATTGGATCAAAAGTTATTGTTGTCTAAAGTTTGAGTGTCATTTGGAGCTAAATCTATCACTTTCACCATAACCCGCATCAAAAATTCATTCATTTTGAAATTTATGTGTGATTTCAAGCTAAATCTCGCATCATCACTACAACCCAATGTATATCGACCTCTAAACGAGCTTTAATGGGTTAAAATTATTCTCCATTGGATTTAGCGCTCCGATCTCATTCCGAAAAGGTATTGTGGGCGAAAATTAGACAACCGGATCAAAAGTTACGGATGTTTCAAGTTTAGGTCTCATATTGAGCAAAATACCTTATTACCAACCCGCTGTATATTGACCACTAAACAAACAGGAATGGGTAAAACTAGTTCTCCATTGGATGGAGGGCTCTGAGCTCATTCCAAAAAAGGTGTTTTGCGCAAAAATCGTACAACCAGATCAAAAGTTATGGTTGTTACAGTTTATGTGTCAATAGGAGCTAAATCCCACATTACCACTGCAACCCGCTGTATATTGACAACTAAAATGAGTCGGGATGGTTTAAAATTGTTTTTCATTGGCTGTATGGCTCCGAGCATATTCTGAAAAGTTATTGTGGGCAAAAATGAGACAACCGAAAGAAAAGTTATAGATGTTTGAAGTTTAGGTGTCAATTGGAGCTAAATCCCACAAAACCACTGTAACTCAATGTATATCGAGCACTAAATGAACTAGATTGGGTAAAAATTGGTCTCCATTGAGTGTAGGGCTCTGAACTCTTTTCGAAGCGGTGTTGTTGGCAAGAATCAGACAACCTCATCAAAAGTTATGGCTGTTTGAAGGTTATAGGTGTCATTTGGAGAAAAATTTTGCATTACCGCTGCAACCCGCTATATATTTACAACTAAATGAACTACAATGTGTAAACGTTGTGCTTCAATAAATGTAGGGCTCCGAGATCATTCCTAAAAGGTGTTGTGGGGTAAAATCACACAATCAGATCAAAAGTTATTGCTGTCTAAAGTTTTAGTGTCATTTAGAGCTAAATCTCTCACTTTCACAACAACCCGCATCAAAAATTCATTCATTTTGAAATTTATGTGTGATTTCAAGCTAAATCTCGCATTATCACTACAACCCAATGTATATCGACCTCTAAACGAGCTTTAATGGGTTAAAACTATTCTCCATTGTATTTAGGGCTCCGATCTTATTCCGAAAAGGTATTGTGGGCGAAAATTTGACAACTGGATCAAAAGTTACGGATGTTTAAAGTTTAGGTATCATTTTGAGCTAAATACCTTATTACCAACCCGCTGTATATTGACCACTAAACAAACTGGAATGGGTTATGTTTGCCCGGAAAATCGCTTCTCGGGTTGGACCATTAGCAGACCGCTCGAACTCCTGGGTCAGGCCACTGGGTCCCGGGATCAGCGGTTCCCAGTTCAAGAAGGGCCAGGCCGGGCGGCCTGGTGTCATTTCCGGATCGCCCCCAAAGGGAGAAGATCGTCAAGAGCTAAGGCAAAAAGTTCATCCGCAGTCTCAGCTAGAAGGCCGCGCGGGTTGTCCCATAGAAACTCGAGGTTCCAGCCCCGAAGAACAGGCCGGGGCTCCAGATCAAAGGCTATCCGAGTTACCTTGTGAAAAACGGCTAAGTCATGACCAGAAGGCAGACCGCGGCCTCAATCTCCAGGCCGCTCGGTCTGCATCATTGACTTAGTCCCGGTATCCTCAGCCTCAAGTCAGACGGGTAGGGAAGGCAGGCCGTCAGGTCGCGCGGCCTCTTTCTTTTTTCTTCTTTATGCATCCCGTCACCGCCTGCCCGTTTCTCCTGTACCCGGGCAGGGGGTTATTTTATCCCTGCCCATTCGGGCAGGCCCCCAAGCCTATAAAGAGGGGGCAGCACTGTTCACAAGACACGCACACTCGAATCGAAGAGCTCGCTTGTCGGAGCTCCGGTCTCGAGTTTCTGGTCTCGCGAACTGTTTGACCGGCCGGCTTCTGCTTTCCAGCACTTGTAACCGCTACTTTTCAATCAAAGGAAAGCCCGTCGCAAGAGTGGCATTTGCCGCGGCGGGCGAAGTCCGGCCTCGACCGCTGCTAGCGGTCTAAATTCTCTAACCAAATAGTAACCGATAATCCGCAGCCCTCGATTTTCTTCGTGAGCGCACTTTTGAATCGAACAGAAACACGCGACCTTCAGATCGCGGACTATCAGCGAAATCTTTGGTTCAGAATGTCAGACCGCCAGTTCCCTCCAAGAGACCGGTCCGATCATAGCGATGACTCCCTGTGGGAGGCTCTGGAGCAAACTAAGAGAGAAGCCGACCAGGCTCAGAAAGCAACTGATCAGCGTCTGGACGCGATCAGTCAGGCTCTAGCTCTGCTAACCAAGCGGTTAGCCCCCCAACAGGCCGCGGTTAACCCGGCCATGACCCCTGTTCTACCTCCTCCACCTCCATACTCATTTGCGCAGGTCGCTCACTCCCAACCGCCACCAGAAGGTTCTGCGGATCGGCAGAATTTCTACCAAGAGGCCGCGCGCTGTATGCCGGCTCGAGTCCTTGACTTCCAGGGGGCGGCTTCTCAGGCCGCTCGCTTTTCCTATCCGCCTGAGGTCGCCGCCTACCAGTCCTACCCGGCCGGAGCACCTGCCCGCTCCTATCAGGCGGCCTGTCCGCAAATGACCGCAGCAGAGATCCCCTACCACCCTGCTTTTTCTCTATACGAGGATGCCGAGGAGAGTTCTCCCTTCACGGATGAGATCCGGGGAGAGCCGGCTCCGAATAACTTTCGAGAACCACGCTTATCAACATATGGTGGGGAGTCCGATCCGGCAATTCATCTCCAAGCGTTTAAATCGGTTGTTGCTCTGAGGACCATCACCGATGCAACTAAGTGTAAGCTCCTGGTGACGTCCTTCGATGGACAAGCCAGAGAATGGTTCTATGGATTGCATCCTCGATCCATTAGATGTTTTGCAGAACTGCGTAGAGAATTTCTGCTTCGATTCTCTACCTCGAAAAAGAGGAAGAACGGTCCGGCAGCCCTATTTGAGATACGGCAGCAGGAAAACGAAACGTGGGCCCGCTTCGTTGACCGTTTCCAAAGGGAGATAATGGAGGTGCAAAACGTCGATCCAGAGTTATATAGGGTCGCTCTGATGCATGGCCTTAGGGAGGGGCCGCTGAAATTTGAAGCTCAAATCAGGGAGCCAAAAACATACCAGGAGATGATTAGTCTGGCTAACAAATTTATCAGGGGAGAAAAGACTAATCCTGGTTATGTTGCCAAATTGCTCAGCAATAACGATCAGTTTAATCCCGCATCAACTCATCAGCAACATTACAATCATCCATCTCGGCCTGATTTCGAACCCCGGGCTCAGAGGGGGAGGAATCTTAAGCCTAAACAACCATTCCTCGGCCATCAACGGTTTCAAGATCAGAAACCGCCGCTGGCCATCGCACCCACTCAACCCATGGGAGCTCCGCAAATAATGCCTGTATATCTGCCGCAGTACATCGCACAACCATCCCCAACTATCCCATCCATCCGATATGATGAATCTCAGGAGTCGTTCACCCCTCTCAACGTCACCATGAACGAGGTCGTGCAGATTCTCCAAAAGAGGCCTGACTTCAAGAGGCCTCCTCCCTTGAAATCAGAAGTTCGCAACCGGAACCCTAACTTTTATTGTGAATATCATAAAGAGGAAGGGCATCAGACTGAGGATTGCCGGGCCCTCCGGTGGTTGATAGAGAAGCACCTGAAAGAAGGGAAGCTCCGAGGGTTGATTCGGCAAGAAACCCCGGTTGAGCCGCAAACCGAGAAGAAGAAGGAAGTGGTCGAAGTGACCTGGGAGTGTGCTGATGTGGAAGAGGCAGGTTGTTATGGGGATATACATCCCACAACCGAGTGTATAGAGGTGAATGGCGTTGGCCCTCTTGGCAACGTCTATTGCATTCATGGTGGGGCAGGAGTAGAATCTTCTCGGAAATCTAGCATCGGGAGAGTTACGAAGCAAGAAGTGGCAGTCGCCTCCACTTCTACTCCAGAAAGGGCGGTCGTTACCTTCGGCCAAGAAGATCTTTCCCCAAATGCAAATCCTTTTGATGATGCAGTGGTGATAAAGGCGGTTATTGAAAACTACACCGTGCACAAAATTCTGATTGATACCGGCAGCTCAGTCAATCTCATTTTCCGTGAAACATTCGAAGCCCTTAAAACTGGAAAGTCTTTACTCTCCACGGAAGGGCCCCTCTATGGCTTCTCGGGAGAGAAGAAGGAAGTGGAGGGGTGCGTAAAGCTTTTGGTATCGCTGGGGGGTATAACAAAGCTGATAAACTTCGTGGTGGTGGAAGCCCCAAGCAGCTACTGTGCAATTTTCGGAAGGCCAATTCTGAACGCTTACAGAGCGGTAGTATCTACTTTCCATTTGGCCTTGAAGTTCGCCGCTGAGGGGCATCAATATCGGATCCGGAGTGATCCAAGGGTTGCTCGCGAATGCTATGTAAAGACAGTTAATGTGATCACCGAGACACCACTTCACAAGGCTCAGAATGACATCTACGAGGTGTCCAAGCTCCCTGAGGAAATCAAAGAAAGCACAGAGCGGAAAGGAGTTTACCTGGAACCTGCCCAGGAGATCCAAGAAGTCCCCATTGCTGAAGGGGAAGAGAAGAAGCTGATCATCAACGCCGAGCTGTCGGAAGAGGAAAAAGCACAACTAACCTCCTGCCTGTTGGAGAACTTGGACATCTTCGCCTGGTCAGCGGAGGACATGCCTGGGGTAGATCCAGACGTAGCATGCCATCACCTCAACGTCTCTCCTGAATTCAAGCCGATCCAACAAAAGAAGAGGGAGGTGGCAACAAAGCTGGCATTGCCCATCAGAGAGGAGGTTTCCAAGCTCCTAAAAGCGGGTTTTATTTCTGAAATTCAATATCCAACGTGGATGTCAAACATTGTAATGGTTCCAAAACCTGGTGGGAAGTGGCGCATGTGCGTGGACTTCACAAAGCTCAATAAAGCGTGCCCCAAAGATTGCTATCCCTTGCCTCGGATAGATGTTTTAGTAGATTCCGCGGTAGGATATAATTTCATGAGCTTTCTAGATGCATTTTCTGGTTATCACCAGATTAAGATGCATAAACCTGATATCCCGCATACATCCTTCATTACCAATGATGGATGTTATTGTTATCTTGTCATGCCCTTCGGGCTCAAAAATGCGGGGGCGACATATCAGAGGATGATGGACACAGTATTCAAAAAACAGAAAGGGAGAAATCTTGAAGTATATGTAGACGATCTTCTTCTAAAAAGTAAAACTTTTTCAATCCATCTGAAAGACCTCGTAGAGACGTTCGCTACTCTGCGGAGGTTCAAATTAAAACTAAATCCTTTGAAATGTGTGTTTGGGGCCAACAAAGGAAAATTTCTGGGACACCTTCTCACTCCTAATGGCCTCGCGCCAAACCCAGATAAAGTAAAGGCCATCCTAGACATGACCCCTCCTCGCAATCCGAAGGAAGTGCAGCAACTTGGGGGGAGGTTGGCAGGATTGAGCCGATTCATTTCCAAGTCAGGGGATAAAAGCGCTCCATTTTTCAAAACACTTAGGGGAGGATCTAAGTTCGAATGGAGTGAAGAGTGCGATAATGCTTTCGAACAGTTGAAAAAGCAGTTAACCTCAACCCCTCTTCTTCAAAGCCCTCGCGAAGGGGAAACACTATTCTTATACTTGGGAGTGGGCCCAGATGCGATAAGCTCTGTCCTGGTGCGGGAAGAAAAAAAGAAGCAGTTTCCTATATATTATGTCAGCCACATCCTCAAAGATGCGGAAACTAGATATTCAATCTTGGAGAAATTAGCCTTGGCTTTGGTCATGTCATCACGAAGGCTCCGCCCCTATTTTCAGGCTCATCCCATTCAGGTGGTCTCGGACCATCCACTAAAGAGCATCTTGGAAAAGCCGGATCATTCAGGAAGGTTAGCCAAATGGGCAATCGAGCTAAGCGAGTTCGAAATATTATACATTCCCAGAACGGCAATAAAGGCACAAGTATTGGCAGATTTCTTGGTAAACACGATGGAGTCTAATCCAGAACAAGTAGTGCAATCTCCCTTGGCTTGGATCATTTATGTGGATGGGGCTTCTGGCAGAAACTCCGTGGGAGCCGGAGTGGTTCTGATCAGTCCAAATGGCATCAGGCTGGAGCAGGCTATCAAATTCTTCTTTTCAGTTACAAATAACCAGGCCGAATACGAAGCATTCTTGGCCGGCTTGAGACTCGCGAAGGAGCTTGGGATAGAACACGTTCATGTGAAAACTGATTCTCTTGTGATGGCTTCGCAGGTTCTAGGGAATTATGAAACAAGAGAACCGATATTGAGAAAGTATCTATTTTTAGCTAAGAAAGAAATTGGGAGATTCAAATCCTTCATTATCGAACACATTCCGAGAACACAGAATGAAGAGGCAGACGAATTGTCAAAGTTTGGTCTTCCATCAGGAGGGGTGACCTCAGAACTCTTTCGTCCGGCAATAGATGAGACAGAGGAAGAGGAGCTCATGCAGATCGATCAGCATCCTTCCTGGAAAGACCCCTATGAATTGTTTCTGTCAAAAGGAGAGTTTCATTCATCAATCAGGGACAGAAATAGATTCAAAAGAAAGGCAGCCTACTACTACTTGATGGCAGGAGTCCTGTATAGGAAAACTCTGATTTCTCCCTCAGCGCGATGTGTCTCAGAAGAAGAAATTCCGATCATACTTCAGGAAATTCATTCAGGAGAGTGTGGTAGTCATTCAGGAGCGAAGACTTTGGAGAAAAGGATCTTGCGGCAGGGATATTTCTGGCCGACCATGAGGAAAGATGCTGAAGCATTTGCCAGGCGATGTGTCCAGTGCCAAAAGTTCGCTCCTCTTCAACATTTGCCTGCTCAGTCGCTCAGGTCGATAACCGCGCCGTGGCCCTTTGCAGTATGGGGAATGGATCTTATGGGACCCTTTCCGATGGCCAGCGGTCAACGCCGTTTCATCCTTGTAATGATCGACTATTTCAGTAAGTGGATTGAGGCAAAAGCGCTGGCGAAAACAACAACTCAAATTGTCAAAAACTTCATCTGGGGGGAAATAATCTGCCGGCATGGAATTCCGTTAGCAATTGTTACCGATAACGGTCCACAGTTCAACAATTCCGAGATGAAAAGCTTCTGCGATCAGGCGGGAAATGATCTGCGATTTTCCTCAGTACATCATCCCAGGACCAATGGTCAGGTGGAAACAGCGAACAGGCAAATCCGGCAGCTCTTGATGAAAAGGGTCTTAAATCAAAAAGGGAATTGGGCGGACCAGCTTCCTTCCATCCTTTGGACTCTTCGTACTACGCCATCTTCAGCTACAGGGGAGACGCCGTTCAAACTATCCCATGGCTCAGAGGCTGTTGTTCCCGTAGAATTTGAAGTGGTCACTCCAAGGGTTATGTATGCAAAAGAGGGAGGAGAATCATGGATGGATGAAAATGATGAGGCTATGAGGTATAGTCTGGATCTGATCGAGGAGCTTCAAGACGAGGCAACTATCAGACAGGAGGAAGTCAAAAGGAGGATGGCAAAATATTTTGATAAGAATGTCAGAGTAAAGCAGTTCGCAAGCGGTGATTTGGTATTAAAGAAGGTAGATGCTGCAGCCAGGTCTGGTAATGTTGGAAAGCTGGATCCTAATTGGGCAGGACCTTTTATCATCAAAGAAGTATTAAAGAACGGGGCCTACCGTCTCCACACCAGTGAAGGGGAAGACATCCCGCGTACTTGGAGCGGTGACGATCTTAAACGATTCTATCCTTGAATTATCTCTTTTATTCTCTACATCTCTTTTGGTATTAAATGAAAAGCCCTATACTGACACCTCTTCTTGTCTGATGGTTCTCTACATTGTGAATGTAAATATACATATCTCACTCCCCAAACCTCTGAGATATCGCCACCCCCTCGGATTGTAGTCGTAGCGTAAAACCCACCAAGACCATGTGATGCGGGGAGTTTTCGCACACGTGTAGTGGTAGCTTGCCAATTCCGCTGCGGAGGTCTTCAGAATTTTGGATCCCGGCCGATATCTGACACACCCCTGCATCAAGGGAGGTCTAGGTGATTGTCAGCTCTATCATGCCCCGAAGGGATATAGTTACAACTTTGATGATCTTTCTGAGGAAAGCAATGTTCGCCGCCGAGGCCCACCTGCCCAACTGATCATCATAGTCTGTGACCATCGGATACTCTTAGGTACTCTCGAAACGGTGCCTAGTTGGGCCCACAACTGAGTTGATCTCTCTGAGGAAAGCAATGTTCGCCGCCGAGGCCCACCTGCCCAATTGATCAACTCGGCTTGTAACCCTAGGCAAGAGAGCGGATGAGTCGTTTACAGCTCTTATGACCACTTGAGGAAAGCAATGTTCGCCGCCGAGGCCCACCTGCCCACTTGGTCATTTGAGTCTGTACATACCTTTTTTATTCTTTCTCTACAGGGAGGCATTTGCCTCTTATGGTTTCTTGTATAAGAACAATTCGAGGAAGATTTGGTTAAAACAGGTGCTGGTGTTCGTCTACCCTAATAAAGGGTTATGATATTAAGACCATGCGGTCTGAACATCCAAACCGAACGGTCTGATTGGATATAAGTTGGGATATTTCCTGGCAATTATATAATGACCCGAGTGGTTATCCAACCGGGCGACCTTATCAATTTTTTAATTGGGTATCTCCGGAACCGATCATCTATTACCCGGGTGGCATTCAAGCCGGGCGGGTCCATTCATCTTTTATAAGTTGATGTTTCGGGAACTAATATATGTTGAGGCTGAGATCGCTCCTCCGAAGGAAACCGGAGGCTGCGGGTTGTCGGTTACTTTTTGAGTAGAAAAAAGGGAGACCGCTGGCAGCGGTCAAAACCAGACTTCGCCCGCCGCGGCGAATACCACTCTTGCGACGGGCTTTCCTTTGATCACAGAAAAGAGGTTACAGCGGGCTGCAAGTGCAGGAAAAAAGAAACCGGCCGGTCAGACAGTCCGCAAGACGGGAAACTTGAGTCCGCAGCTCAAACAAGCGAGCTCCAAGATTCAAGTGTGCGTGTCTTGTGAACAGTGCCGCCCCCTATTTATAGGCTTGGGGGCCTGCCCGAGCGGGCAGGGATAAAATAACCGCCTGCCCGGGTACAGGAGAAACGGGCAGGCGGTGACGGGATACACAAAAAAGGAGAAGTAAATAAGCCGCGCGACTTGGCGGCTTGCCCTTCCGACTTGTCTGATCAGTAGCTAGAGATGAGGAGGCCAAGGCGATGAGGCTACCCGCTCGGTCTCTGCTATGAAACCGCGGCTTGTTCTTTGACTTTGGACCTTGGCTGCCTTTATTGCATAGGCCGCGCGACTTCCGACTTGAGACCGCGGCTTGTCCTGTTGGACTTAGGCTCTGATTACCTTTAGTACTTGGAGGCGGCCTGAGTTGTCACAGACCGCCCGGCCTGTGCTAGCCGGAGCCGATAGACCTCGTTTGACCTGAACCGGGCGACTTAGACCCGCAAACCGCGCGGTCTGGGAGTAACTCTTCTGGAAGCGGTTTCCCGGGTAAACATAATCCCCGCATATTTTTAAATTTCCGTGAAGATTTCGAAAATATCAGTGCTAGCCGGAGATCGCGCCGACTTCACCCTGCTGGTTATAAATGCTCCAGAAGCTTCGACTCTGGCATAACTCTATTGTTACCACGAGTCACTATTCGCCTGTTGCGGTTAGAACTTTCGGTTTGCTCAACTCGAGAAAGATGGTGAACCTGATGGCTGAACTCGAGCTTCTTGAGAAGTCCGGAAAGAACCGTGATAGAGACCGCTCGAAAGAGAAGAAGAAGAAGACGAAGCGGCCTGATAAGACGGTAACAATTGCCTTTACGAATAAACCGACCGACCTGCCTGTAGGTTTAACAATTGCTTTATCATCTAAACAGGAGGATAGACCGACCGAACTGCTCCCTGAGCCAGCAGTTGTTCCGCCGACTAAAGATGGAGCGGGCAGCTCGAACCCGCCCCCAATCTTCTCTGTCCAGGGAAACAACCCGCCTTCTCCGCCGGGTAGGACAGACCTGGAAGCTGCTTCCTCGAAAGGCGATGGGGATGAGTCCTTCAAGATGGAAGTTACCCCGTCAGGGGTCTTTCATTTGAAGATAAGGGATGAAGCGGGAGAAGCAGTTGACTCCCCCAAGCCGGACGGTCTGGAGTCTCCCATAATCAATGTTGAGGACAGCCCGGACAAGCCAACTGTCCCGAAGTCGAAGAAGAGGAAGATGGAGGAGTCCGCTGCGGACAGGCTCCTCCAAAAAATGAAGAAGCTTAAGTCCAAGAATAAGGCGGCCTCTGGTAAATCGAGAGCGGTCAGGCTGCAGGGCAAATTGCGTGAGAATGAGGTCTCGGAAGGCCTGACCACTCCCTCCCCTCAGCCGAACGACCAGGCTCTGGTTGATGCGCATAGTATTTCTGTGAGCGACCTTCTCAAAGATTTTGACTCTTTTCAGAAGCAGGATGACCAGCTGGGAACTTCCGCCGAACTGCAGGCTGCCAACCCGCCAGGGGAAAAAAGATCCGCTCTGTCCGAGGATGCGACCAGCCTTAAGGAGACCATCCTCCCTAAGGTCGTGGCTGCAGAATCCATACCGGCCTCTGTCGATCCCGTGATTGCCGGTCTGTGATTTATGCAGGTGAAGGCAGAGCGGGTAAGAGATCAACTCGCCAGGCCGCCCCCGCCGCAGCCCAACCTCTTGCTTCAAGGTAAAAAGGCAGCGGATTTCCATTCCGTTCGTTTTTTCATGCCGCGACCTCGAAACAAGTCGCGCGCTGCGTTATTGAATCCATCGCCTAGCTTCTTTCCCTCCGCTACTCAATTCTCTGCTGCTAAGCGGAGGCAAAGTGAAAGATCGTGGAGAGAACAACGCAGGAAATTCGATACCGAGCTAACAAGGCGACCTGCCCGCCCAAGTTCAATTCAAACCGCCGCGGCTTGTAAGCGAGGAGAATTTAATGAAAGCGGTTTCATGTTGAACAATTTTTGATTGTTTCTCTTTTTGTAGATGATCGTGATTCCATCCCGGAGTCGGGCGAACTGGTGTCCTACCTTCCTCCCTTTGAACCACCTCTACTGCGCTCCCCTCTCCCGGATACTCGGATGGAGACCGAGATGTCCCAGCTTCAGAAGAATCTGGAGACGCTTGCCAAGCAGCTGAGGGCAGTGGAGGAGAGGGAGAAAGTCGCCCAGGACGAGAAAGTCGCGATTCGGGTAGAGCTGGAAGCCGAGCGGAGAGAGCGCCGGGAGAAAGAGAAGGAGCAGCAGGACCAGGTGGCAGCGCTGACCGCCCGGATTGATCGCGGGAAGAAGGAAGTCCGCAAGCTCGAAGATGACTGTGCCTACTATAGGGACAAATACCTGCATCTGGCCAAGGAAGCCGGCGGAAGTCGGCGCCCTTTAAACACGGTTGATGAAGGCCGGCGAGGGTCAATCCGCCCGGATGCAGGGACGAGCTTGTCTCTTCCTGCAGCCGGGACAATCCGCCCAGTTGCTAGTGTTCATGAGTCCGCAACGAACTTACCTACTCGCACGATTCCTGCGTCGCGAGTGGAGAGAGACGCCGCGCGGATTCATAGCATGATCAACCGCCTTAATCATAATATGAACCAAATGCAGGGGACTGTCCTTCAGATTGGCGATCATGTCGCGCGGCTTCACATAGAGGACGAACCGAACGATACCCGCCAGTAATGAGCGGTGTTAGGATACAACTTTGTAATATGGTTTCAATTCAGTTCTTTGGATAATTCGCCTGAATCTGATTTTGTGATATTCGACCTGTTTACTCAGGCCGTGCGGCTTCAATATTTAATTTTACTTTTTTAGCCTTCATGCTGTTGATTGATGCCTGAGTTATTTTTCATAAGCCGCTCGGCTTGCCTTCGTGGCTTTGTAATTCGCTTTTTTCAATTTGTGCAATCTATCGCTGACTTTTGTGATGATATATTCGCGCGGGTTGATCATCTAGCCGCGATTTGACTTTTGCTAAGTGCAGATCATCCGTTCTTATAAGTAGCGTCCTTCCGAAGTTCTTCTTACCAGAATTTCGAGATGGGAGCAAAGCGCCAGTCGAAGCGACCTGCGAAGACCCCATCTACCCGCTCTGAAGCCGCCGTTGCCTTCCACTCTGCTGATCTTGAGGAGTGTCGATTAACGAAAGCCGAATTGGACGAGTTCGTTGAAAAACATATGGTCGACAGCCCGTTGCTTGCGCGACTTCCGCTCCGTGATGAGCGGATGAACTCGTCCGGTCCAAACCTCATCGCGATCCCAATCGATCACTTCGATTGCGGATTCAAATTCCCGATCCCAATGGAGCTCGCCATGGTCTTCGACCACTATGGAGTTGTTCCGGGCCAGATTTCTCCCAACTCGATGGCCGGGATATGCAGCTTTATCTCTTACCTTCGATCTGAGAGAGTCCGCTTCTCCATGGATCTTTTCAGAAAGATATTCTCAGTTCGGGCCATCCCGGACTCCGAATCGGACGTCTTCAAAGGCCACCTCTACTTCGGTTGCCGCGGGTTGAAGATGGTCAACCTGGCGAACAAGGTAACCGCCTGGTCGGAGAGGTACCTGATCTTCGAAGGCCGGCTGGGCCTGTTGAACCCGAACCCGCAGGTGCGGCCTGAGGAGGCTTTTCAGCCAGTGCCAATCAGCGAGGTGGAGAAAGGGATCTGTAAGCTCCTCAAGGATGAGCGGCTTAACATAAGCTACTACATCCCTCTGCTTGCCGAACTGGAGAACGTTCGGCTTGAAGATAGTAAGCTTCTCTTTGCCTCCGACTTGAATGCTAACCGCTTGATTTCTTGTGCTGACTCTTCTTGTTTTATAGCCCAAGCCGTGGTTCCTGTTAACAAGCCGGTCAGTCCGTCCGGTCTGGTCCTGACCCAGACGGAGAAAAGAAAGAGGCAAGCCAGGAACAAGCCGCTGCCATCTGATGGGGAGGATTCGGGCTCCTTGGGCGACTTCGCCGCCCTCCGATCTTTCAGCAAGGTGAAGGACCTGAAGGGCTGCCCGGTTTTGACCTAGCACCCGAACAGCGATAGCGTCCAGATCTCTACCGCGCTTCCCCACTGGGCGAGCGAGAAGTCGGGTCGGCATGCTGAGGCCGCCAGCATTGGCATGTTCGGCCGGCGGAACTTCAGGAGGCTAAGGAAAGTTCCTGTGGAGGAGCTCGCCAGGGAGGCCGCGCGGGTAGCTGCCGAGAGTTTTACCACAAACGCCTTTATGGGGATGACCCTGAAAAGGTTGATCAGAGATAACAGCCTTCAAGAGAAGGAAATCGCCGAATTAAGAAAGGAGAATGAGCGGTTAAAGGAAGCCGAGTTGGTAAGTTATCACCTGGCCAGCTTTAATACCGATGTTCTCAAACCGCCCGGTCTTACCTTACTCTCTTCTTTTGCAGGCTAAATATGATGAGACCGACCCGGTTTATCAGCAAGAACTCTTCCCTCATGTCGCCGAGGGAATTGAAAATGCTTTTAACCGCTTGCGGGAGCTCAAAGGGTTCGCGCCCGGTTTTGAGCATTTCACCTTTTCGGATGCTTATCCGACCTTGCAGAAGAAGCTGGAAAAGATCAGGCGGAAGGCCAAGGGGAAGAACAAGGTCGATGGATCCAGCTCGGAAGAGAGTGAAGATGAGGACGTCGAGGCCGAAGAACCCGAAGCGGCCAAGAGTGGTGAAGGTAGCTCAGAGTCCGAACCCAGCGATTCTGAAGAAGATGCTGGTCGCAAGTCGGGCGAGTTGAGCAGCTCATCCTCGTCGGGCAGCGAAGGCTATTCTCCCGATGTTTCGGTCGACGGCAGCGAACATTCAAGTGCTCCTGCATCTAAGAAACTCAAGTCGCACGATCAATAGATGTATTTTGTTTTTTATTTTGAATAGCCGCCGGCTTGATGTTGTTAGCCGGACGGCTTAAAATACAATGTAAACAGCGTTTTATTGAAATGAAAAGTTTTTACTTATCTGTCCGTCTACCTTCTGCGACTTATTTGTATTTGCTTGTGATTTCTCTGTATTGAATCTTACCAAGCCGTGCGCCTTAGTGTTTAATCTATCCGGTTTGGATAGCGACCTCTCCGAGACTCCGTTAAAGTATCTGAAAAATACTGGCACAGCCCGCTCCTGTTAATCCGCGTCGAATTTATTTGATTCGTTCTGAAGAAGAGCCGACTTATTTCGAATGTGTACATTCCGGAAACCGGGCGCAATCAAGCCGCGTGGTTGCTACTAGACCCGGCATACTTGCTTTCCAGGATAGAGGGCAAGTCTTCGCGAATGCAATCAGATAACTGATCCAGTATTTTGAAATAACCGAGTCGTGCGACTACAAAGAGAATATCCGATCTCAAGAAGACCAATCGATAGATCATTCGGTTAGTACTTAATCCGCAAACTGTATATTGAATTTGTACGATTAGCAGGCATAATACTTGTAGTGAAAATTATAACCGTCTTGAACAACAAGCCGCACGAACTGTGCATTAAATTCGTATGATGAGCAGGCATAATACTTGTAGTTAAAATTATAACCGTCTTGAACAACAAGCCGCACGAACTGTGCATTAAATTCGTATGATGAGCAGGCATAATACTTGTAGTGAAAATTATAACCGTCTTGAACAACAAGCCGCACGTACTGTGCATTAAATTCGCATGATGAGCAGGCATAATACTTGTAGTGAAAATTATTACTGCCTGATTTAAAAGATCCTGTGATTATCCGATCGGATTGAATGGAAACTCGTAAGGATGATAAAATTCATAATCCGGAGGATAAGATCGGCCGATCATGATTATGCTTGCTCCCCTGATATTCAGCTTGATACCTTAATGATACCCAGTTTTATTTCAAGCCTTCCGGTTTGAAAGATTGAGCCGCATGACAACCTCGGAACCTGCTAATTTTGAGACCGCCTGGTTTAATTACCAGACCGCCTGGTTTATTAACCAGACCGCCTGAAAGGCTTGGTATCTGCTTATTTCAAACCGCACGGTTTGATCATCAAGTCGTCCGGTTTGTGTTATATGTATAGGAATCCTGCTTTCTTCTCCAAACGGTCTATAGTGACCATATGGAATGAGATAATCTCTTATAATGTTATAAAGATGACTACAGACTCAGATGACCAAGTGGGCAGGTGGGCCTAGGCGGCAAACATTGCTTTCCTCAAGCGGTCATAAAAGCTGTATAAATAAAGAGAAGAAAGTACAGACCCAGACGACCAAGTGGGCAGGTGGGCCTAGGCGGCGAACATTGCTTTCCTCAAGTGGTCATAAGAGCTGTAAGCGACTCGGCTGCTCTCTTGCCTAGGGTTACAAGCCGAGTTGATCAATTGGGCAGGTGTGGTTATGCCGCGGGGGCTATACCGACATTGCTTTCCTCAGAGAGATCAACTTAGTTGTGGGTCCCGCCTAGGCATCGCTCGAGAGTACCTTGGAGTATTCGATAGTCACAGACTAAGATGATCAGTTGGGCAGGTGTGGTTATGCCGCGGGGGCTATACCGACATTGCTTTTCTCAGAAGGATCATCACAGCTGTAATTATATCCCCTCGGGGCATGATAGAGCCAACATTCACCTAGACCTCCCTTGATGCAGGGGTGTGTCGGATATCCGCCGGGATCCAAGGTTCTGAAGACCACCGCTCGGGAATTGGCAAGCCACCACTACATGTGTGCGAAAACTCCCCGCTACACACGATCTTTATGGTTTTACGCTAATGACTACAATCCGAGGGAGTTCAAGCAGAACTTGGCGATGTCTCCGCGGTTCAGTGAGTTTGATAGATATGAGAGAATACAAAGAGGAAAATATCAGACATGGAGAAGTGTCAGTATGGTGCTTTTTTATTAAAATATCTCAAAAAACTGCAGGAATAAAAAGGACATTTCAAGGATAGAACCGTTTGAGGTCGTCGCCACTCCAGGTGCGCGGGATGTCTTCTCCGTCACTTGTTTGGAGGTGATAAGCTCCACTTTTTAGTACCTCCTTGATGATGAAAGGTCCAGCCCAATTCGGATCTAGCTTCCCGACGCTACCCGTTCGGGCCGCTGCATCAACTTTCTTTAACACAAGGTCGCCGACCGCAAAATGTTTTACCCTGACATTTTTGTCAAAGTACTTTGCCATCCTTCTTTTGACCTCTTCTTGCCTGATTGTAGCCTCATCCTGAAGTTCTTCGATTAGGTCCAAACTACACTTGAGAGCCTCGTCATTGCATTCTACCCATGCTTCTCCTCCTTCTCTTCCGAACATAACTCTTGGAGTGACCACCTCAAACTCTACAGGAACGACGGCCTCCGAGCCATGAGACAACTTGAATGGTGTCTCCCCTGTGGCTGAGGACGGGGTAGTACGAAGAGTCCAAAGAATGGAAGGAAGCTGATCCGCCCAGTTTCCTTTTTGATTTAGGACTCTTTTCATCAAGAGTTGTCGGATTTGCCTGTTTGCTGCTTCTACTTGCCCATTTGTTCTCGGATGATGTACCGAGGCGAACCGAAGATCAATCCCGACCTGATCACAAAAATTTTTCATCTCTGGATTATTGAACTGTGGACCATTATCGGTGACGATTGCCAACGGTATTCCATGCCGGCAAATTATTTCCCCCCAGATGAAGTTTCTGACAATTTGGGTAGTAGTTTTCGCTAATGCTTTGGCCTCGATCCACTTACTGAAATAGTCGATCATTACAATGATAAAGCGTCGCTGACCACTGGCCATTGGAAAAGGCCCCATAAGATCCATCCCCCATACTGCAAAAGGCCACGGCGCGGTTATCGACCTGAGTGACTGAGCAGGCAAATGCTGAAGAGGAGCGAACTTTTGACACTGGACACATCGCCTGGCAAATGCTTCAGCATCTTTCCTCATGGTCGGCCAAAAATATCCCTGCCGCAAGATCCTTTTCTCCAAAGTCTTCGCTCCTGAATGACTACCGCACTCTCCCGAATGAATTTCCTGAAGTATAGCCGGGACCTCCTCTTCTGAAACGCACCGTGCTGAGGGAGAAATCAGAGTTTTCCTATACAAGACTCCTGCTATCAAGTAGTAGTACGCTGCCTTTCTTCTGAATCTATTTCTGTCCTTGATTGACGAATGAAACTCCCCTTTTGACAGAAATAGATCATAAGGATCTTTCCAGGAAGGATTTTGATCGATCTGCATGAGCTCCTCTTCTTCCGTCCCATCTGTTGCTGGATGAAAAAGTTCTGAGGTCACCCCTCCGGACGGAAGACCAAACTTTGATAATTCGTCTGCCTCTTAATTCTGTGTTCTCGGAATGTGTTCGATGATGAAGGATTTGAATCTCCCAATTTCTTTCTTCGCTAGGAATAGGTATTTTCTCAACATCGGTTCTCTTGTTTCATAATTCCCCAGAACCTGCGAGGCCATTACAAGAGAATTAGTTTTCACATGAACATGTTCTATCCCAAGCTCCTTCGCGAGTCTCAAGCCAGCCAAGAATGCTTCGTATTCGGCCTGGTTATTTGTAACTGAAAAGAAGAATTTGATAGCCTGCTCTAGCCTGACGCCATTTGGACTGATCAGAACCACTCCAGCTCCCACGGAGTTTCTGCCAGAAGCCCCATCTACATAAATGATCCAAGCCAAGGGAGATTGTACTCTCTGTTCCGGATTAGACTCTGTCGTGTCTACCAAGAAATCTGCCAATACTTGTGCCTTTATTGCTGTTCTGGGAACATATGATATTTCGAACTCGCTTAGCTCAATTGCCCATTTAGCCAACCTTCCCGAATGATCCGGCCTTTCCAAGATGCTCTTTAGTGGATGGTCCGAGACCACCTAAATGGAATGAGCCTGAAAATAGGGGCGGAGCCTTCGTGATGACATGACCAAAGCCAAGGCCAGCTTCTCCAGGATCGAATATCTGGTTTCTGCATCTTTAAGGATGTGGCTAACGTAATATATTGGAAACTGCTTCCTCTTTTCCTCCCGAACGAGGACAGAACTTACTGCATCTGGTCCGACTCCCAGATATAAGAAAAGATTCTCCCCCTCACGGGGACTTTGAAGTAACGGAGTTGAAGTTAATTGCTCCTTTAACTGCTCGAAAGCCCTGTCACATTCTTTGCTCCATTCGAATTTCGATCCCCCTCGTAGTATTTTGAAGAATGGGGCACTTTTATCTCCAGATTTAGAGATAAACCTGCTCAATCCTGCCAGTCTTCCCCCAAGTTGTTGAACTTCTTTAGTATTTTGAGGAGGGGTCATATCAAGGATAGCTTTCACTTTATCCGGGTTTGGCGCAAGGCCATCAGGAGTTAAAAGATGCCCGAGAAACTTTCCTTTGCTTGCTCCGAATACACATTTTAATGGATTTAGTTTTAACTTGAACCTCCGTAGAGTAGCGAACGTCTCTACGAGGTCTTCCAAGTGTAACGAGAATGTTTTGCTTTTTAGAAGAAGGTCATCAACGTAGACTTCGAGGTTCCTGCCCTTTTGATTTTTAAAAACGGTATCCATCATTCGTTGGTATGTTGCGCCCGCATTTTTGAGACCGAAAGGCATTACGAGATAACAGTAACACCCATCGTTCGTGATGAATGAGGTATGCGGGATATCAGGTTTATGCATTTTGATTTGATGATATCCAGAGAAGGCATCGAGGAAACTCATAAAACCATACCCAACCGCGGAATCAACTAAAACATCTATCCGAGGCAAAGGGTAACAATCTTTAGGGCACGCTTTATTGAGTTTGGTGAAGTCTACGCACATGCGCCACTTCCCACCAGATTTTTTGACCATTACAACGTTCGACATCCACGTGGGATATTGAATCTCAGAAATAAAACCAGCTTTTAGGAGTTTGGAAACCTCCTCTCTGATGGGCAACGCCAGCTTGGTCGCCACTTCTCTTTTCTTCTGCTGGACGGGCTTGAACTCAGGAGACACATTGAGATGATGGCAAGCCACGTCCGGATCCACCCCTGACATGTCCTCCGCTGACCAAGCGAAGACATCCAGATTCTTCAGCAGGCAGGAGATTAGCTCCGCTTTCTCCTCCTCTTGCAATTCAGCGTTGATGACTAGTTTCTTTTATGTCTCCTCAGCAACAGGAACTTCTTGGGTCGCTTGGGCAGGTTCCAAGTGAGCCCCTTCTCGATCCTTCTCTTCCTCTGCAGGCCCTGAAGATTCAGCAATCATCAAAACCTCAGCCTCGGCCTCGGGAAGTGGAACGTCAGTGATCACGTTGACAGTTCGGACGTAGCACTCCCGAGCCACCTTTGGGTTGCTCCTGACCCGATATTGTTTCCCTTCTGCGGCGAACTTGAGAGCGAGGTGAAAAGTAGATACTACCGCTCTGTATGCGTTGAGAATCGGCCTCCCGAAGATAGCACAGTAGTTGCTCGGGGCGTCCACCACCACAAAATTGACCAACTTTATCACCCCTCCAAGAGAGACCAGGAGCTTCACTGAACCCTCTACTTCCTTCTTCTCCCCAGAAAAGCCATAGAGGGGCCCATCGGTGGAAAGCAGCTGCTTTCCAGTCTTCAGGACCTCGAAAGTTGGGCGGAAAAGGAGGTTGACGGAGCTGCCAGTATCAACCAGAATCTTGTGGACCGTGTAGTTTTCGATGACGGCCTTGATGACCACCGCGTCATCGAAAGGATTAGCATTAGGGGGAAGATCATCCTGACCAAACGTGACGACAGTGCTTTCGGGAGGAGAACTTGTTGTGGCTGCCACTTCCTGTTTTAGAACTCTTGCAATACTGGATTTGCGAGATGATTCCGCTCCAGCTCCCCCATGGATACAATAGATGTCCCCCAAGGGGCCCACATCATTGACTTCGATGCATTCGGTAGAGGGATGGATGTCACCATAACAGCCGGCATCCTCGACGTCGGCACACTCCCAGGTCACTTCTACTGTTTCTTTCTCCTTTCTCTTCTCGGTGGCCGGCTCAGCAATTTTATCTTTCTGAATCAGACCCCGGAGCTTTCCTTCTCCCAGGAGCCTTTCTATAAGCAGACGAAGGGCCCGACAATCATCAGTCAAATGTCCCCTCTCTTTATGGTATTCACAATAAAGGTTCGGATTTCGACTATGAACATCCGACTTCAGAGGAGCAGGCCTTTTGAAATCCGGCCTCTTTTGCAGAATTTGGACTACCTCGTCCATGGTGACATTCAGGGGGGTGAACGAGTCTTGCGAATTATCGTATTGAGTTGATGGAAGGACTGGAGGTGGCTGCGCGGCATACTGTGGTAAGTATACCGGCATGATCTGCGGAAGGAGAGCGGATGGAGCGGGAGCGATGGCCAGCGGTGGTTTCTGATCTTGAAATCGCTGATGGCCCATAAATGGTTGTTTATTTTTGAAGTTCCTCCCCCTTTGGGAGCGGGGTTCGAAGTGGGACTGATTTGATGGTGGACGATGGAAGGATGTACTTGATGGCTCCTTGTCGCTTACCAACTTCGCGACGTAATCTGGATTGCTCTTTTCTCCTCTGATAAACATATTTGCCAGACTTATCATCTCTTGATAAGTCCTGGGCTCCCTTATATTTGCTTCAAACTTTAGGGGGCCCTCTCTCAGGCCATGGATGAGGGCAACCCTATACAGTTCCGGGTCCACATTCTGGACTTCCATGATCTCTCTTTGGAATCGATCCACAAAATGGGCCCATGTTTCGCCTTCCCGTTGTTTTATATCAAAGAGGGCCGCCGGGCCACTCTTTCTTTTCTTCGAGGTGGAGAATCTTAGCAGGAATTCTTTTCGCAGCTCCGCGAAACAATGGATCGACCTGGGGTGCAATCCATAGAACCATTCCCTCGCTTGTCCTTCAAAGGAGGTTACGAGAAGCTTGCATTTGGTGGCATCGGTCAGGGTTCTGAGAGCAACGGCTGACTCAAAAGCCTGCAAATGAACCGTTGGGTCAGTCTCTCCATTGAACGCTGGCAGGCGAGGTTCCCTGAAATTATTAGGGGCAGGTTCCCCCCTGACTTCGTCCACAAAGGGAGAGGTCTCTTCCATGTCTTCCATTGTGTAGGGTAATAAGCCGCTGGAGCTGCGGCTATTTGCGGACAGGCCGCCTGATGAGAAGACCGGGCGGCTGCTTCTGGCGGGTAGGAGTGATGGATGGGCACTTCAGGCGGGTAGGAAAGACGAGCCGCGCCTTCCGGTGGGTAGGAAAGACGGGCAGCATGGGAAGTCGCTCCCTGGAAGTCGAGGACTCGAGCTGGCATGTTGTGTGCGGTTTGATAGAAGCTTTCCCTAGCCACAGGGTCTTCTTGATGGAGCTGGAAGTTAGCGACTTGCGGTAGCGAGTAGGGAGGAGGTGGAGGAAGGACCGGGGTACCCGCCCGATTAGTCGCGGCCTGTTGCGGGACTAATCGCTCAGTCAGTATTGCTAAAGTCCGACTGATCTCTTCAAGTCGCTGATCAGTGGCCCGCTGAGCCCGCTCGGCTTCTCTCTTTGATTGCTCCAGGGCTTCCCATAGAGAATCCTCGCTATGATCGGAGCGGTCTCCAAGGGGGAACTGACGGTCTGACATTATAGTGGAAAAGGGATTTCGCCGACAATCCGCGATCTGAAGGTCGCGTGTTTCTGTTGAGGCTGAGATCGCTCCTCCGAAGGAAACCGGAGGCTGCGGGTTGTCGGTTACTTTTTGAGTAGAAAAAAGGGAGACCGCTGGCAGCGGTCAAAACCAGACTTCGCCCGCCGCGGCGAATACCACTCTTGCGACGGGCTTTCCTTTGATCACAGAAAAGAGGTTACAGCGGGCTGCAAGTGCAGGAAAAAAGAAACCGGCCGGTCAGACAGTCCGCAAGACGGGAAACTTGAGTCCGCAGCTCAAACAAGCGAGCTCCAAGATTCAAGTGTGCGTGTCTTGTGAACAGTGTCGCCCCCTATTTATAGGCTTGGGGGCCTGCCCGAGCGGGCAGGGATAAAATAACCGCCTGCCCGGGTACAGGAGAAACGGGCAGGCGGTGACGGGATACACAAAAAAGGAGAAGTAAATAAGCCGCGCGACTTGGCGGCTTGCCCTTCCGACTTGTCTGATCAGTAGCTAGAGATGAGGAGGCCAAGGCGATGAGGCTACCCGCTCGGTCTCTGCTATGAAACCGCGGCTTGTTCTTTGACTTTGGACCTTGGCTGCCTCTATTGCATAGGCCGCGCGACTTCCGACTTGAGACCGCGGCTTGTCCTGTTGGACTTAGGCTCTGATTACCTTTAGTACTTGGAGGCGGCCTGAGTTGTCACAGACCGCCGGGCCTGTGCTAGCCGGAGCCGATAGACCTCGTTTGACCTGAACCGGGCGACTTAGACCCGCAAACCGCGCGGTCTGGGAGTAACTCTTCTGGAAGCGGTTTCCCGGGTAAACAATATATATAATTGCTCGGATCTCATTCTGGCCGGACGGTTTTATCTATCTATCCATCCTTTAATAAGTTGGATGTTTTTTAGATTTAGTCATATGATTATCCGGATTGTGTTCTAGCCGGGCGAATCTGTCTGTCTTTAAACTAAGTTGGATATCTCCAAAGCTGATTATCTGATTGTCCGGGTTGCATTCAAACCGGGCGGGATCATCCATCCTTTATAAAGTTGAATATTTCTGGAGCTAATTATATGATCGCTCGGGTTACATTTTGACTGAATCGGATCTATCTATCTCTCCATTCTATCTAGTTGTATTTCTGGATCTGGCTATATGATCCGGGTTGAATTTTAAACCGGCCGGGCACTATCTATTCCTGAATGAATAGTCGAAATTGGATATTTCTGGATCTGAATATATGGTCGCTCGGATTGTGCTCTAACCGATTAGGTTAAGCTATTTCTTAGCGAAAATTATCTCTAGACACAATGGATTACTCGCCAGGACTGAATTCGAACCGCGTGAAAGTTGTTCATTATTTATAGCAGCAAGTATAAAGTATCTTCAAATGAAAAGAAGCCGCGCGGTCCGAATTTTAGTCGCATGAATCTATCTGTTATGGTCTATACCGATTAGAAATCGAATATCCTGAGATCCAAATAAATAATCGTGCGGGTTGGACAAAGGATCGTCGAAGACAATCAATCATCACTTATGCTCGGACCAGGATGTCCGCGCGGTTAGAACGAAAAGAGCAAAAGAAAAGAAAAAGGGAAAAGACAAGGTATCAATCACAAGTAAGTAGTAACAGAAGGACGGCCAGACAGGTAAAAATTTCTATTCATTTCTTCAAAATATGTTAAAACAAAATATTGACCGCCCGGCTAACAAAAAGAAACCGGCGGTTACAAAAGTTAAAATAAAAACGAAAGCACTAGTCTGCCGACTTTCTCTTCTTCTTGACAGGAGAATTTGGGTACACACCATCGATGTCAACCTCCGGCGAATAACCTTCGCTTAATGAGGAGGAGCCGGATGAACTGCTGTCACTAGACCGCCCGGTCTTGCTTGCAGAACCGGTGGTCCCGGAGGACAAGTCATCCTCATCATCCTCATCAGCATCACCGACTTCATTATCCGCGTCGACCTCGTCGGCGGCTTCACCACTTCCATCGCCTCCTTGATGGAGCACGATCTCCCTGCCCGCGTCGGCCTCGGCCTCCTCGCCTACCTTGGATTTTCCTTTTTTCTTTCGGCTGATTTCGTCAAGTTGGACCTTCAAGGCGGGGAAGAGGTCGGAGAAGGTGGTTCCATCGAATCCTTCACACAGACCGCCCCGGTCACCTATGAGACCCAAGGCTTTGTCGATCCCCTGGGCCACATGAGGCAGCACCTCATCTTGGAAGGCCGGGTTGGTCACCTCATATTGCTTCTGCAAGAAGAGGAAAAATGAATTAGGCCGCTCGGGCTAAACAAAGGGAACCGCGCTGTCTTTTGAGAAACTCACCGCCACAACTTCTTGAAGCCGCGCGTTCTCCTCTCGAAGCCGCGTATTCTCCGCAGCCTGCTCCTCATACTTCTTCTCCAGGTGTTTCTGAACAGAAACTAGCCGCTTATACGCCAGGGCCATGAAGTGGTTGGCCGAAAACCCCCAGGCGCCGGCTTGAGCCGCTAGCCGGGGGAGCTCTTCTTCAGGGGTTCTCATCAGCTTCCTTAAAGTCTTTCGACCATACAAGGCGGTCCCGGCGGCTAGGGCATGGCGTTCAATTTTGTCGCTCCCCCATGGAGGAAGAGCGGTGGATACCCGGATCCGGCTTCCATCCCTATGCCAAAGGACGGTCGGATTGCCCTGCAGATCGGGCGGGTTCCCACAAGAGCGAAGGAGCTCGTAGTCATCAGGAGAAGCCGGGCCTTCTTCCTCAGACGATAGCGATCTGTTTCGCTTCAGCCTCTTCTCCCTTTGAGTCAAAACCGGGACGACTGGCATGACCGGCTTGTTCGCAGGGACGGCGTGGGCAGCTGTAAAGAGAAAACAAAAGTGTAAATAACGAAGTCCGCGCGGTTACATACAGGCGGTCTAAAAGAACTTACTATGCTCAGGGAGGATATCCTCCAGCTCCGAGAACAGCGGGATGTAGTGGTTGATATCCAACCGCTCGTTCTCAAGGAACGCGAAGGTGTCCGCCTCAATCTTTCCGACCTGAGGGATCTGGAAAACTTCTTCCCCTCGGACTTGCGGGTTGGTCTGCAACAGTCCGAAGTTGCCTTCGAGCATTACGAACCGCTCTGACCAGTCGGAGACTTTGTTCGCCAAATTGACGATCTTCAACCCATGGCAGCCGAAGTAGAGGTGCCCCCTGTAAGTTGAAGTCCCCGAGTCGGAGGCAGCCCGCACCGAGAAGAACTTTCTGAATAGGTCGAGGGAGAACCTGATCCGCTTGAACCGCAGGTACGAGATGAAACTATATATGGAGGCGATGGAGTTCGGTGGAAGTTGACCGGGTACGACCCCGTAATGGTCGAAGATGGCTATGACTTCAAGCGGCAGTGGAAACTTGAAGCCATATTCGAAGTGGTCGACCGGGATAGCTATCTGGTGCGGATTGGAAGAGTTAATCCGCTCATCGCGTAGAGGAAGCCGCGCGAGTAGATTACTCCCTGCCATGTGTTTTGCGATGAAATCGTCCAGTTCGCTCTGAGTAAGGCGGCATTCCGGATGGTCCCCCGAATGGAATGCTAAGGCCGCATCAGCTCGGACGGCTTTAACTTTAACAGGTCACTGCGACTTGTTCTTGGATCGCGCCATCCGGAAATCGTGAGAATGACTTCGAAGAATTCCCTACTTATAGATTTCTATGATCTGTGAATAGTAAAATCATATCGCGACTATACATTCTAACCGCGCGGTCAATGACCTAAATGGTTAGATTCACCAGAAAAATAAAAGAAGCAAAGGCATCCAGGAAAACAGAAGCAAGCATACATCACAGATCGAGCGACCTGAAGTCGGTTCGAATAAAGCATGAGATCTAAAACAGAACACAAAGTATAGCGGTTAAATAAGAGACCGCACGAGTTATCCAGAATACAAGACAAAGAACATTGTTCAAACCAATAAGCCACGCTTATAGTACAAATTGTTCTCAAAGGCCGGTCACGGCTGACGGCGTTCTGGGGAGACATCCTCTCTGTGAAGTCGCGCGACCTGGTCACTGGTTGTGTTCAGGAGAGAGTAAATCTGGCTTGTATGATAATGAAGGTGGTTGATTGTGCTATGAAGCCGCCCGGCATCCCTTTCGACCCGCGTAGCGGCAATCATACGGGGGGTTGCGGCGGCCTCGTCAATCATTGGATCAGCCGCCCGGACTGGGGGAGGATTCGAGCCCGCTCCAATAGTCGGGCGGCTAACAGCTACCACCCCATCGTTCATATTTCGCCGACCAGCGGCGACTTCTCTGGTTAACCGCAGGAATTTATCCTGGTAATATTTCGAGTCACTCTCAAATTTAGCAGAGGCTCTCTTCTCCTTCTCCAGTTGAGCGGTTAGAGCAGCTCGCGTAGCCACCACTGCTGCCCGCGCGGCCTCAAGCTGAGTCTCCAGGACTTTCTCCTTTTCTGAGCCGGATTTCCTGTTGATCTCCGACTGCGCCTTCAGCGCCTCTTCAGCCTTCTTCCTCGCAATCTGCTCAGCCTCCAGAGCGGTCCGAGTGGCGGCCTCCCGGTCTTCTACCTCCTTCAAGCGGGCTCTCAGGTTGACCAGATCTTCCTCGAGATGGTCAAACAGCTGCAGTCCTTCCGGCAAAGTCGTTGCACTGGTTGGAATCAGTGGAACTAATGGAGGCGGGTTGGCCTCAAGGTCGCCCGGCTTCGTAACCTGATCCACGCTATCTGAAAGAAGCCGCTCGGTTATGAAAAGTAAGAGCATGCAACGCCATATATATATATACAAATGAACATAAATACAAGAGCAGTGCCTGGACGGACAGGCCACTTAGACCGTTCCGGATTCATCCTCTGACATTGCTCACGCCAGAGTCTTTCCGTACTTTGTCTAACAGAAGGGAACCGGGCCGCTAAAGAAAGGAGGATCGGCGGCGGGTTCACTAATTTATTATGGCGAGGCCGCGGAATGGAGAAGCGGACAGCTTTATAGTCCGTGGAGCCCTTACCTGCCACAAGAGGATCAGGCCGCGACGGCTTGCTCAAAGTTCGTTCCGCCCCCTCCTTCTTCACCATCATTATTTCTTCCCCGGTCATCGCTGGGGGAACTTCCTCCCGCGCTTTCAGCATTTCTTCAAGCTCCCTCGTTCTCTCTTCGACCTCCAAGGCAGTCCGGGCGGCAGCTTCTCGTTCTTCGGCCTCCGTCCGAGCGGTCTCTTCAGGCCGGACTGTATTATCAGTGGCAGAGAGATTTTGTCTGGAAACAATCGGGCTGTCAGGAAGCTGATCTCGCTTCACCAGCTCATCCATACCCCTGAAAATCCCATTAAAAGATAAGCTGCTCGCCGAGTCCGGAGGCAGTTCGCCCGGTTTCGTATCAGGGGTAGCCGGTGATTCATTTGACTTGTTGGGTGGAGGAGTCGCAAGGCCTAGCTCCTCCTTTAGTCGCGAATTGGTCTGGAGGAGGGATTCGGTCGGTTTCTTAAGAGCCGCCCTTTCCTTAGCGGCTAACCTCTTGACCTTCTTCGTTATCCGCTCGGTCACGGACCCGGTCTTCTTCCTTTTCCTCTCCTTCTTGCTCGGAGCTGGGCTAACTTCTTTGGAAGGGCTGGGGTAGTCGTCCACGGACAAAGGGGTATTCAGATCGCCCGCCCTTGGGGAGTTGACCGCCTCTTCCTCCAAGTTTCTAACTAGCAGATGGGGGTTCCCAGAAGGAGTAATCTCCATGCCAAACGAGTCGTTTTCGCCGGTCTTCTTCGAAGGGCTACCGGTATCAGCTTTTTCAGGAGGAGCGGTCTCCTCTTTGTTCAGCGGGTTGGCGACCTGTTGACCAGGGTCTTCTGAAGGAATCAGCGGGTCACCAAGAAGAGGCCTCGAACTGTTCGCCACGGGCTCTGCAGGAGTCTTGGGAGTTGTTAAGTCCACGACCGGTTTGGGGCTATCCGCTGCGGCCTTCTCGGCCCGCTTTCTCTTTTTCCGGTCCTTCCGGTCTTGCTTTTCCTTCTCCTTATTCGATTTCTCCGACGATTCGCGCTTCTTATCTTCCACCCTCTTCAGATCTCCGCTGGGATCCACGCGGTCTAGCACAGCGTCCAGGAAGTCCATTGCGGAAGAATTGTCGGTCTTAAAAATTCTAACCGCAACTGGCGAGTAATACCCCGTGATTTCAGGAAAAACTCCGCAGAATGAATTCTCTGGCTCTCTTATAGAATTTAAGGCAGGTCGGATGCGGTCTCCCGGTCAAAGCTAATATTTTCGAAATTCTCTTGAGATTTGAAAATATGCGGGGATTATGTTTGCCCGGAAAACCGCTTCTCGGGTTGGACCATTAGCAGACCGCTCGAACTCCTGGGTCAGGCCGCTGGGTCCCGGGATCAGCGGTTCCCAGTTCAAGAAGGGCCAGGCCGGGCGGCCTGGTGTCATTTCCGGATCGCCCCCAAAGGGAGAAGATCGTCAAGAGCTAAGGCAAAAAGTTCATCCGCAGTCTCAGCTAGAAGGCCGCGCGGGTTGTCCCATAGAAACTCGAGGTTCCAGCCCCGAAGAACAGGCCGGGGCTCCAGATCAAAGGCTATCCGAGTTACCTTGTGAAAAACGGCTAAGTCATGACCAGAAGGCAGACCGCGGCCTCAATCTCCAGGCCGCTCGGTCTGCATCATTGACTTAGTCCCGGTATCCTCAGCCTCAAGTCAGACGGGTAGGGAAGGCAGGCCGTCAGGTCGCGCGGCCTCTTTCTTTTTTCTTCTTTATGCATCCCGTCACCGCCTGCCCGTTTCACCTGTACCCGGGCAGGGGGTTATTTTATCCCTGCCCATTCGGGCAGGCCCCCAAGCCTATAAAGAGGGGGCGGCACTGTTCACAAGACACGCACACTCTAATCGAAGAGCTCGCTTGTCGGAGCTCCGGTCTCGAGTTTCTGGTCTCGCGAACTGTTTGACCGGCCGGCTTCTGCTTTCCTGCACTTGTAACCGCTACTTTTCAATCAAAGGAAAGCCCGTCGCAAGAGTGGCATTTGCCGCGGCGGGCGAAGTCCGGCCTCGACCGCTGCTAGCGGTCTAAATTCTCTAACCAAATAGTAACCGATAATCCGCAGCCCTCGATTTTCTTCGTGAGCGCACTTTTGAATCGAACAGGTTAAACTTGTTCTCCATTGGATGGAGGGCTCCGAGCTCATTCCAAAAAGGTGTTTTGCGTAAAAATCGTACAACCAGATCAAAAGTTATGGCTGTTACAGTTTAGGTGTCAATAGGAGCTAAATCCCTCATTACCACTGCATCCCGCTGTATATTGACAACTAAAATGAGTCGGGATGGTTTAAAATTGTTTTTCGGTGGCTTTATGGCTCCGAGCATATTCTGAAAAGTTGTTGTAGGCAAAAATGAGACAACCGGAAGAAAAGTTATAGATGTTTGAAGTTTTGGTGTCAATTGGAGCTATATCCCACAAAACCACTGTAACTCACTGTATATCGAGCACTAAATGAACTAGATTGGGTAAAAATTGGTCTCCATTGAGTGTAGGTGTAACACCCTCCCTATTACATAGCATATAACTGTAGGTCCGGCCGGGACCCCACGCCATATGAAACGAACAGAAGAGCGCGTTACTAAAATTAGTGTGAAATAGTTACAAAAGATAACTATCTCAGCACAAGAGTCGCAACGGAAGCATATGTTTCATTTACTTAAAACCAGTTATAACATGTCCACATCTCTAAAAGGAATGATATACATAAACAGCTAGTTACATTGTGTGTTTACATCATAAAGGTGGCTTCCAGACATCGGCACGCAGGCCGGCCACACATGAACAAAAGGGTAAACAAAACTATGGCCTTCAAGGGCCAGCACAGCACAGCAGCAGGGGATTCAGCGCGCTATTTCCCGCTAGTCTCACCGGGACCTGTATAAGCAAATCCACCAAGTGGTGGGAAAACAAGTAACCGGTCATCTTTAGCTGACCAAGATTTATAACGACCCCACCCCACACTCTTGGCGGCGGTGCTCCTTCCTTACAAGTAAATGTCAGCAGCATATAAATCTATATCCGCAAACAACACCAACGGGGGACATACCGCGCCACCCGCTTCGTGCTCTCAAGGCACACTTTGGCATACTCCCTGAGTTACGCCCTTATGCTAAGTCTTATTTCAACTTAGACAAGTAAATTGAGCTAGCCCGTACACACGAAGTTACGACACTCTTCCATAGCCCGGTGCAACGAGGGGCGACCTCTTCACCACCACTATAGGGGGTTCGGTTCAGCTAGAACCGTGCTCAATCATCGTAGTGTACACGATACGGGTAAGCTTCACCCAATACCCATCTGTTAAAGCTGGGTTTTGCAAGTTCCACAGCTTTTTCTGCTACGTATCCAGTCTACAGGAATTTAGGTAGCACAGAAACACACAGTCTGTATGCTGGGCGCTAGCGCCGGCGCTAACGCTAGCGCCTGACGCTAGCAATAGAACCCAGTTCTGCCCGACACTGGTAACAGAACCCAGTTCTGCTACCTCTAGGAAAAATGCCTCCTGAAATCGACACAAGTAGCTCACTTGGAGCTACCGCCGACGCTAACACTAGCGTCCGGCGCTAGTAACAGAACACAGGTCTGCAACCAAATTCAGGTATTGCTTGGGAAACACCTCCAGGACCCTTTTTCTGTACAAAACCGTACACATGACCCGAATCACCGCACGTACACGGAATCGTTTCCGGCACTTTAAACATCACCAATCCGGCTCGATCTGTCCAGATGGGTTTCACACAGCATGCCTATGCCCGTACTATGTTCCAGACTCTATATGCAATTTGTGGGGGAATACCTTCATCCCACCGAAAGATCCAATCCACTAATTAGTAGAAGTCTCCCGAAATACATGCAAACCAAAGGACATACATGTCCAAGGATTAGGAAAGAGAGTCGTTACCCTCGTAGGCTGTTTCGGTGCCATAGAATTGAGAGGGAAATTGCTGGAATCCGCGGTGGCACACACACGCAGACGCATCTTCACAAATCCCTCCTGGCACGACGAAAGCTCAACTCCAACGAATCTTCTTCCCTACTCCCAGCCCACTGCCCTCAGAACTTCAGAGATTTTCAGAGAGAATGGGCTGAAAAGTCGAGTTTGGGGGTATTTAAGATTTTATTGCTACCGCCGGCGCTAGCTACTAGCGCTGGCGCTAGCCTTAAGTCGGTACCGCTTGGAGCCACTACCGTCGGCGCTAGCGCTAGCACCTGGCGCTAGCTCCCTGACTTCAACTTATTTTCATTTTTGGTATTTTTGAATGCACATGAAATTTGGGGTCTTACAATTCTCCCCCACTTAAAAGAATTTCGTCCCGAAATTCTAATAGTGCAAATACTCAAAAAGATACAAAATACGACTTGTACCTCAACGGAACAGCTCAGGGAACTCCTCACGCAGAGTTTGCTCGCGCTCTCATGAAAGCTCCTCACGACCGCAGTTGTTCTAGCGGACTTTGACCATCTTGATCAATTTATTCCGCAGTTGCTTGACATCAGTGTCTTCGATGCAAATAGGCGTGACCAGCGTCTTCAGCCCATCATTGACCGGCACCTGACTAGTTACAAGCACTTGGCTAGGCTCTGGTACAGCTTTCCTTAATTCCGATATGTGGAATACATCGTGCAGACCACTCAACTCTGTTGAAAGAGCGAGTCGATAGGAAGCTTCGCCAACACGTTCCAGTATCTCAAACGGTCCAAGGTATCTTGGACTCAGCTTTTTCAAGCGTCGAATCCTAGACACACCCTTGAAAGGCTTGAGCTTTAGATAAACCCAGTCGCCCACGGCGAACTCGACATTTCTGTGCTTGGCATTGTAGTACTTTGCCTGCCGATCTTGTGCAATCAACAATCTATCCCGGATTGTTTGAATCGCCGCATTTGCCTCTTCGACTTCCTTTCGCTTAAACAGATTCGTTTCACCTGTCTCCGCCCAAGATAAGGGAGTGCGACAAGCTCTACCATAGAGGGCCTCGAATGGTGCCATCTTTATACTTGCCTGATAGCTGTTATTATAAGCGAATTCGATCATGTAGAGATGATCTTCCCACTTTTTACCGAAATCCAGGACGCACATTTTGAGCATATCCTCCAGAGTTCTGTTCGTACGTTCAGTCTGTCCATCCGTCTGAGGGTGGAAGGCCGTGCTAAAATTCAGCTTTGTACCTAACAACTGGTGGATTAGCCTCAAATCCTTGGAAGTAAAGCGCCCATCTCGGTCACTGACGATGCTACGGGGCACACCGTGCAATCGGACAATGCTATCTACATAAAGTTTTGCCAATTTTTCAACTGAATCGTCCTTCTGGTTTGGAATAAAGTGGGCTACTTTCGTCAAGCGATCAACGATCACCCATACGGCATCATTCCCACTCTGTGATCTCGGCAAACCGTGCACGAAATCCATCGAAATGTCATCAAATTTCCATTCAGGTATAGGCAACGACTTCAGGAAACCTCCAGGTTTCTGACATTCCGCCTTCACCAGTGCGCAAGTTTTGCATTTTGCCACGTACAAGGCGATGTCTTTCTTCAATCCTGGCCACCAAAATAGCTTTTTCAGGTCTTGGTACATCTTTGTGCTCTCTGGGTGAATTGAGTATTTGGTAAAGTGCGCTTCGTACATCAATTCCTCCTGTAACTTACCCACATTTGGGACGCACAACCGACCGTCTTTCCACATCTGACCGTCATCTACTACAAACTCTGCAGCAGTCCCATCCCCAGAATCTGCTAAATAATGTTGCATGCTCGAATCAAGCTCCAAGGCCTGCCGTATTCTGTCGGCGAGGTCATACTGCACCTCCGTCCAGTTTAAACACGCATTCGCACTAGAACTCCTCTCTACACAGAGATCTCCAAGGCTTCCAAGTCCCTGATCAGACGTGGATCATACATCTGAATCCAGTTGGCCTGTGAAAAAGCCCTCCTGCTCAATGCATCTGCGACGACATTCCCCTTTCCGGGAGTATAATGTATCTCAAAAGTGTAGTCCCCCAGGAACTCCATCCACCTTCGTTGTCGCATATTGAGCTCCTTCTGCGTTAACAGATACTTAAGGCTCTTATGGTCTGTAAAGATGTCAACCTTCACACCATATAAGTAGTGTCGCCACAACTTTAGAGCGAAGATCATGACCGCCAACTCCAAGTCGTGGACCAGATAATTCCGCTCATGCACTTTCAACTGACGAGAGCCATAAGCTATTACTTGACCATGCTGAAGAAGTACGCAGCCTAAGCCGCTCCCTGACGCATCACTATAAATTTCATAATCCTCTGCACCAGATGGCAAACACAGAATTGGTGCTGTGGTCAGATGCCTCTTCAGTTCCTCAAAAGCCCGTGCACACTCCGGTGACCAAACGAACTTCTGATCCTTCCTCGTCAAGGTGGTGAGAGGTAGAGCGATCCACGAAAAGTTCTCCACGAAGCGCCGATAGTAGCCGGCAATTCCAAGGAAACTCCTGACTTCCGCTACTGTCGCCAAAATGGGCCACTTCTAGATTGCATCAATCTTTGCCGGATCCACTGCGATACCCTCGCCACTAACAACATGACCAAGGAACGCCACTGAGGCTAGCCAGAACTCGCACTTAGAGAACTTGGCATCTAGTTGACTACGTCGCAGGGTTTCCAAAACTTCACGCAAATGAATCGCGTGCTCTTCTTCAGACTGAGAGTACACCAAGATATCGTCAATGAAGGCAATGACAAACCGATCAAGGTACTCTCAAAAGGTCCTATTCATCAGATCCATAAATACTGACGGCGCATTCATTAATCCAAACGACATTACTGTAAACTCGAAGTGTCTGTAGAGGGTACTGAATGCTATTTTGGGGATATCACAATCTTGAATTCGCAACTGGTAATAGCCGGACTTGAGATCCAACTTTGAATACACAGTTGACCCAACTAGCTGATCGAATAAGTCATCGATTCGAGGAATCGGATACTTGTTCTTCTCGGTCAGCTTGTTCAATTCTCGGTAGTCAATGCATAGACGCAGGCTTCCGTCCTTCTTCTTCACAAAAAGGACCGGAGCGCCCCAAGGGGATGTACTTGGGCGTATGTAATCCTGCTCTAACAACTCCTGTAATTGAACCTTCAATTCTGCCATCTCCTTTGGCGCAATTCGGTACGGAGAGCGTGAAACAGGTTTGGCACCTGGCACTAGCTCTATAGTGAAGTCAATCTCTCGCTGAGGTGGCTCCCCAGGGAGATCTTTCGGAAACACATCTGGATACTCTGAAATCACCGGAACATCACTCAAACTGGGTTGAGGCTTTGCAGCCCCCCACTAGCACAACACATATCTCTGCGCCTTGCCGAACTGCCTTGACCACTTGGACAGCAGACATCAGTGTCTTGCTCGATCCACGCAAACTAGCAAACGTAGTCGCACATTCGTTATTCTGTCCCAGTGTGACCTCCTTAGAAATGCAATCAATGTAGGCATGCTGCGCTGACAGCCAGTCCATACCAAAGATTACATCGAACTCCGTGAGCGGGAGTATCAGTGCTTCCAAGTCAAAGTCTTGACTCCCTATTCGTACCTTTACCACACAACCTCGATCCACGCGCATCGAACAATCATTGGGTAGCAACACATCTAATCGTTCCGGTCTAAACAACGAAGGCACTCCAAGTTGATGTATGAAGGCCTCCGATAGAAAGGAATGTGAAGCACCCGTATCAAATAGTGCTCTCGCCAGATAGTTAAAGATCAGGACAAAGCCTCGGACATCAATGGTTAACAAGCAATGTATAAGGTATGAAGTATAAAAAGCAACAAAAGCTATATACAATCACATACCTGTCAGCACATCATTCTATTTGATGGCCTCCTGTTGGCCAAGGTTATATAGTCTAGGCTGGGCTGGAGCAGCGTGAGATGCGGTTGACTCTGCCGCCTTTCCTTTCTCTGCTGCATAGACCGCAACGAGCTTGTTCCCACTACGACAGTCACGAGCAAAGTGCCCCGGTCTGCCGCAGTTGTAACAGGTGAGTGGACCTCGCCCAGTCACTCCTGATGCTGAAGATTGAGCTGACCCAGATGGTCGCGCTCATTTCTTCCATTTGTCTCGTCCCGACTTTGCCGAGCTCGCTACTTTGAATTCTGGCTTGACCACTGCTAGCTCCTTCCTACTTTGGGACCGCTTCATATCTTTCTCTAAAGAACGAGCCGAGTTGACCAGGGTCATAAACCCCAGCATCATTGGCCCCGACAGAAGGAACCACAACTCTTCTCGCAAGCCTTCGTAAAACCGATTTGGCTTACGAGCTTCATCCGCAAATGTCACGCCTGCATAGCGCCCCAACCGTTTAAACTCATGTAGATAGTCGTCGATCATTCTATCACCCTGAGTCAGACGGTTGACCTGATTTTCCATCTCTATCTGTTGGGCCGGTGGAAGATATCGCGCCAAGAACAGTCTGGAAAACTCATCAAAGGAGATATCTGTCAGCTGCCATCCCGCTAGCTGATGTAACTCCATCTCGTCCCACCACAGCTGCGCCTCCCCATCCAATAGGAAGGTTGCCAAAGTAACTTTTTGCTCTTCCTCTGTATCTGTGGCCTTCAAGGTTTTGCGCACCCTTGTCTGCCAATCCTCCGCTTGCTTTGGGGTTCCTGCCCCCGTAAACGTGGGAGGGTGGAAACTCAAAAGGTATTGCAGCTATTGATCTGGAGCTCTTCGTGCCCTCAACAGCACTGGCGTTTCCACCGCAGGTTCGGCTGCTGGAGCCTGCACTGGAGCCGCTCCCGGAATAGGAGGCTGTCCAGGGACATGCCCTCCTGGTTGCGCCATGAACATCGCAAATACTGCCTCAGCGATCATCCTTACAGTTTCAGCCGAAGGAGGAGTCGGCACCGGAGTTGGTGCACTACTTGCAGTCGAACGAGGGGGTCGAGAAGGCCCCGCTCCACTCCCAGCCGCCTAAACATGTGCACTAAACACAATTAGCAACTAGGAGAAGGCATAAAGCAACAAAGGAACACAGAAGTTCCATCCAAAAGCTACACATATACATGTAATTCATTCCTAAAGTGGACAATTACTGGTTATTTATATGAGTTAAAGGCGACGCACACACGTGCTCACCACCCCTTAAAAGAATTCGACCACGAATTCAGACGGAAAGGGATCGAGACCCGTAGTTGATACCAATTTGTAACACCCTCCCTATTACATAGCATACAATAGGTCCGGCCGGGACCCCATGCCATATGAAACGAACAGAAGAGCGCGTTACTAAAATTAGTGTTAAATAGTTACAAAAGATAACTATCTCAGCATAAGAGTCGCAACCGAAGCATATGTTTCATTTACATAAAACCAGTTATAACATGTCCACATCTCTAAAAGGAATGATATAAATAAACAGCTAGTTACATTGTTTGTTTACATCATAAAGGTGGCTTCCAGACATCGGCACGCAGGCCGGCCACACATGAACAAAAGTGTAAACAAAACTATGGCCTTCAAGGGCCAGAACAGCACAGCACAGCACAGCAGCAGGGGCTTCAGCCCGCTATTTCCCTCTAGTCTCACCGGGACCTGTATAAGCAAATCCACCAAGTGGTGGGAAAACAAGTAACCGGTCAGCTTTAGCTGACCAAGATTTATAACGACCCCACCCCACACTCGGGGCGGCGGTCCTCCTTCCCTGCAAGTAAATGTCAGCAGCATATAAATCTATATCCGCAACAACACCAACGGGGGACATACCGCGCCACCCGCTTCGTGCTCTCAAGGCACACTTTGGCATACTCCCTGAGTTACGCCCTTATGCTAAGTCTTATTTCAACTTAGACAAGCAAATTGAGCTAGCCCATACACACGAAGTTACGACACTCTTCCATAGCCCGGTGCAACGAGGGGCGATCTCTTCACCACCACTATAGGGGGTTCGGTTCATCTAGACCCGTGCTCAATCATCACAGTGTACACGATACGGGTAAGCTTCACCCAATACCCATCTGTTAAAGCTGGGTTTTGCAAGTTCCACAACTTTTTCTGCTACGTATACAGTCTACAGGAATTTAGGTAGCACGGAAACACACAGTCTGTATGTTGGGCGCTAGCGCCGGCGCTAACGCTAGCGCCTGGCGCTAGCAACAGAACCCACTTCTGCCCGGCACTGGTAACAGAACCCAGTTCTGCTACCTCTGGGAAAAATGCCTCCAGAAATCGACACAAGTAGCTCTCTTGGAGCTACCGCCGACGCTAACGCTAGCTCCCGGCACTAGTAACAGAACACAGGTCTGCTACCAAATTCAGGTATTGCCTGGGAAACACCTCCAGGACCCTTTTTTGGACAAAACCGTACACATGACCAGAATCACCGCACGTACACAGAATCGTTTCCGGCACTTTAAACATCACCAATCCGGCTCGATATGTCCAGATGGGATTCACACAGCATGCCTATGCCCGTACTACCGTTCCGGACTCTATATGCAATTTGTGGGGGAATACCTTCATCCCACCGGAAGATCCAATCCACTAATTAGTAGAAGTCTCCCGAAAAACATGCAAACCAAAGGACATACATGTCCAAGGATTAGGAAAGAGAGTCGTTACCCTCGTAAGCCGTTTCGGTGCCATAGAATTGAGAGGGAAATGGCTGGAATCCGCGGTGGCACACGCACACAGACGCTTCTTCACAAATCCCTCCTGGCACGACGAAAGCTCAACTCCAACGGATCTTCTTCCCTGCTCCCAGCCCAATGCCCTCAGAACTTCAGAGATTTTCAGAGAGAATGGGCTGAAAAGTCGGGTTTGGGGGTAATTAAGATTTTATCGCTACCGCCGGCGCTAGCTACTAGCGCTGGCGTTAGCCTTAAGTCGGTACCACTTGGAGCCACTACCGCCGGCGCTAGCGCTAGCGCCTGGCGCTAGCTGCCTGACTTCAACTTATTTTCATTTTTGGTATTTTTGAATGCACATGAAATTTGGGGTCTTACAGTAGGGCTCTGAACTCTTTTCGAAGCGGTGTTGTTGGCAAGAATCAGACAACCTCATCAAAAGTTATGGCTGTTTGAAGGTTATAGGTGTCATTTGGAGCTAAATTTTGCATTACGGCTTCAACCCGCTATATATTGACAACTAAATGAACTGCAATGTGTAAAACTTGTGCTTCAATAAATGTAGGGCTCCGAGCTCATTCCTAAAAGGTGTTGTGGGGTAAAATCAGACAATCGGATCAAAAGTTATTGCTGTCTAAAGATTGAGTGTCATTTGGAGCTAAATCTCTCACTTTCACCACAACCTGCATGAAAAATTCTTTCATTTTGAAATTTATGTGTGATTTCAAGCTAAATCTCGCATTATCACTACAACCCAATGTATATCGACCTCTAAACGAGCTTTAATGGGTTAAAATTATTCTCCATGGATTTAGGGCTCCGATCTCATTCCGAAAACGTATTGTGGGCGAAAATCAGACAACCGGATCAAAAGATACTGATATGTGAAGTTTAGGTCTCATTTTGAGCTAAATGCCTTATTACCAACCCGCTGAATATTGACCACTAAGCAAACTGGAATGGGTAAAACTTGTTCTCCATTGGATGTAGGGGTCCGAGCTCATTCCAAAAAGTTGTTTTGCGCAAAAATTGGACAACCAGATTAAAATTTATGGCTGTTATAGTTTCTGTGTCAATAGGAGCTAAATCCCTCATTACCACTGCAACCCGCTGTATATTGACAACTAAATTGAGCCGGGCTGGTTTAAAATTGTTTTTCATTGGATGTATGGCTCCGAGCATATTCTGAAAAGGTGTTGTTTACAAAAATGAGACAATCGGAAGAAAAGTTATAGCTGTTTGAAGTTTAGGTGTCAATTGGAGCTAAATCCCCAAAACCATTGTAACTCAATGTATATCGAGCACTAAATGAACTAGATTGGGTAAAACATGGTCTCCATTGAGTGTAGGGCTATGAACTCTTTTCGAAGCGGTGTTGTTGGCAAAAATCAGACAACCTCATCAAAAGTTATGGCTGTCTGAAGGTTATAGGTGTCATTTGGAGCTAAATTTTGCAATACCAGTGCAACCCGCTATATATCGACAACTAAATGAACTGCAACGTGTAAAACTTGTGATTTAGAATATGTAGGGATCCGAGCTCATTCCTAAAAAGTGTTGTGGGGTCAAATCAGACAATCGGATCAAAAGTTATTGCTGTTTAAATTTTGAGTGTCATTTGGAGCTAACTCTCTCACTTCACTACAACCCGCATAAAAAATTCTTTTATTTTGAAATTTATGTGTGATTTGAAGCTAAATCTCGCATTATCACAATAACCCAATGTATATTGGCCTCTAAACGAGCTTTAATGGGTTAAAATTATTCTCCATTGGATTTAGGGCTCCGATCTCATTCCGAAAAGGTATTGTGGGCGAAAATCAGACAACCGGATCAAAAGTTACGGATGTTTTAAGTTTAGGTCTAATTTTAAGCTAAATACCTTATTACCAACCCACTGTATATTGACCACTAAACAAACTGGAATGGGTAAAACTTGTTCTCCATTGGATGGAGGGCTTCAAGCTAATTCCAAAAAAGTGTTTTGGGCAAAAATCGTACAACCAAATCAAAAGTTATGGTTGTTACAGTTTATGTGTCAATAGGAGATAAATCCCTCATTACCACTGCAACCCGCTGTATATTGACAACTAAAATGAGTCTGGATGGTTTAAAATTGTTTTTCATTGGATGTATGGCTCCGAGCATATTCTGAAAAGGTGTTGTGGGAAAAAATGAGACAACCGGAAGAAAAGTTATAGCTGTTTGAAGTTTATGTGTCAATTGGAGCTAACTCCCACAAAACCACTGTAACTCAATGTACATCGAGCACTAAATGAACTAGATTGGTTAAAAATTGGTGTCCATTGATTGTAGGGCTCTGAAATGTTTTTGAAGCGGTGTTGTTGGCAAAAATCAGACAACCTCATCAAAAGTTATGGCTGTCTGAAGGTTATAGGTGTCATTTGGAGCTAAATTTTGCATTACCGCTGCAACCTGCTATATATTGACAACTAAATGAACTGCAATGTGTAAAACTTGCACTTCAATAAATGTAGGGCTCCGAGCTCATTCCTAAAAGGTGTTGTGGGGTAAAATCAGATAATCGGATCAAAATTTATTGTTGTTTAAAGTTTTAGTGTCATTTGGAGCTAACTCTCTCACTTTCACTACAACCCACATCAATAATTCTTTTATTTTGAAATTTATGTGTGATTTGAAGCTAAATCTCGCATTATCACAACAACCAATGTATATCGACCTTTGAACAAGCTTTAGTGGGTTAAAATTATTCTCCATTGGATTTAGGGCTCCGATCTCATTCCGAAAATGTATTGTGGGCAAAATTTAGACAACCGGATCAAAAGTTACGGATGTTTGAAGTTTAGGTCTCATTTTGAGCTAAATACCTTATTACCAACCCGCTGTATATTGACCAATAAACAAACTGGAATGGGTAAAACTTGTTCTCCATTGGATGGAGGGCTCCGAGCTCATTCCAAAAAGTTGTTTTGCGCAAAAATCGGACAACCAGATCAAATGTTATGGCTGTTATAGTTTATGTGTCAATAGGAGCTAAATCCCTCATTACCACTGCAACCCACTGTATATTGACAACTAAAATGAGCCGGGCTGGTTTAAAATTGTTTTTCATTGGATGTATGGCTCCGAGCATATTCTAAAAAGGTGCTGTGGGCAAAAATGAGACAACCGGAAGAAAAGTTATAGTTGTTTGAAGTTTAGGTGTCAATTGGAGCTAAATCCCACAAAACCACTGTAAATTAATGTATATCGAGCACTAAATGAACTAGATTGGGTAAAACATGGTCTCCATTGAGTGTAGGGCTATGAACTCTTTTCGAAGCGGTGTTGTTGGCAAAAATCACACAACCTCATCAAAAGTTATAGCTGTCTAAAGGTTATTGGTGTCATTTGGAGCTAAATTTTGCATTACCAGTGCAACCAGCTATATATCGACAACTAAATGAACTACAACGTGTAAAACTTGTGCTTTAGAAAATGTAGGGATCCGAGCTCATTCCTAAAAAGTGTTGTGGGGTCAAATCAGATAATCGGAAAAAAAAGTTATTGCTGTTTAAAGTTTGAGTGTCATTTGGAGCTAACTCTCTCACTTTCACTACAACCTGCATCAAAAATTCTTTCATTTTGAAATTTATGTGTGATTTGAAGCTAAATCTCGCATTATCACAACAACCCAATGTATATCGACCTCTAAACGAGCTTTAATGGGTTAAAATTATTCTCCATTGGATTTAGGGCTCCGATCTAATTCCGAAAAGGTATTGTTGGCGAAAATCAGACAACTGGATCAAAAGTTACAGATGTTTGAAGTTTAGGTCTCATTTGAGCTAAATACCTTATTACCAACCCGCTGTATATTGACCACTAAACAAACTGGAATGGGTAAAACTTGTTCTCCATTGGATGGAGGGCTCCAAGCTCATTCCAAAAAGGTGTTTTGCGCATAAATCGTACAACCAAATCAAAAGTTATGGCTGTTACAGTTTATTTGTCAATAGGAGCTAAATCCCTCATTACCACTGCAACCCGATGTATATTGACAACTAAAATTAGTTTGGATGGTTTAAAATTGTTTTTCATTGGATTTATGGCTACGAGCATATTCTGAAAAGGTGTTGTGGGAAAAAATGAGACAACCTGAAGAAAAGTTATAGCTGTTTTAAGTTTAGGTGTCAATTGGAGATAAATCCCACAAAACCACTGTAACTCAATGTACATCGAGCACTAAATGAACTAGATTGGTTAAAAATTGGTCTCCATTGAGTGTAGGGATCTGAACTCTTTTCGAAGCGGTGTTGTTGGCAAAAATCAGACAACCTCATCAAAAGTTATGGCTGTCTGAAGGTTATAGGTGTCATTTGGAGCTAAATTTTGCATTACCGCTGCAACCCGTTATATATTGACAACTAAATGAACTGCAATGTGTAAAACTTGTGCTTCAATAAATGTAGGGCTCCGAGCTCATTCCTAAGAGGTGTTGTTGGGTCAAATCAGACAATCAGATCAAAAGTTATTGCTGTTTAAAGTTTGAGTGTCACAACAACCCAATGTATATCGACCTCTAAACGAGCTTTAATGGGTTAAAATTATTCTCCATTGGATTTAGGGCTCCAATCTTATTCCGAAATGGTATTGTGGGCAAAAATCAGACAATCGGATCAAAAGTTACGGATGTTTGAAGTTTTGGTCTCATTTTGAGCTAAATACCATATTACCAACCCGCGAATGGGTAAAACTTGTTCTGCATTGGATGGAGGGCTCCGAGCTCATTCCAACATGGTATTTTGCGCAAAAATGGGACAACCAGATCAAAAGTTATGGCTGTTATAGTTTATGTGTCAATAGGAGCTAAATCCCTCATTACCACTGCAACCCGCTGTATATTGACAACTAAAATGAGTCGGGATGGTTTAAAATTGTTTCATTGGATGTTTGGCTCCGAGCATATTCTGAAAAGGTGTTGTGAGCAAAAATGAGACAACCGGAAGAAAAGTTATAGCTGTTTGAAGTTTAGGTGTCAATTGGAGCTAAATCTCACAAAACCATTGTAACTCAATGTATATCGAGCACTAAATAACCTAGATTGGGTAAAACTTGGTCTCCGTTGAGTGTAGGGCTCTAAACTCTTTTCGAAGTGGGGTTGTTGGCAAAAATCAGACAACCTCATCAAAAGTTATGGCTGTTTGAAGGTTAAAGGTGTCATTTGGAGCTAAATTTTGCATTACCGCTGCAACCAGCTATATATCGACAACTAAATGAACTGCAATGTGTAAAACTTGTGCTTCAATAAATGTATGGCTCCGAGCTCATTCCCAAAAGGTGTTGTGGTGTAAAATCAGACAATCAGATCAAAAGTTATTGCTGTCTAAAGTTTGAGTGTCATTTGGAGCTAAATCTCTCACTTTCACTACAACCCGCATAAAAAATTCTTTCATTTTGAAATTTATATGTGATTTGAAGCTAAATATCGCCTTATCACTACAACCCAATGTATATCAACTTCTAAACGAGCTTTAATGGGTTAAAATTATTCTCCATGGATTTAGGGCTCCGATCTCATTCCGAAAAGGTATTGTCGGCGAAAATCAGACAATCAGATCAAAAGTTATTGATGTTTGAAGTTTAGGTCTTATTTTGAGCTAAATACCTCATTACCAACCCACTAAACAAACTGGAATGGGTAAAACGTGTTCTCCATTAGATGGAGGGCTCTGAGCTCATTCCAAAAAGGTGTTTTGCGCAAAAATCGGACAACCAGATCAAAAGTCATGGCTGTTACAGTTTATGTGTCAATAGGAGCAAAATCCCTCATTACCACTACAACCCGCTGTATATTGACAACTAAAATGAGCCGGGATGGTTTAAAATTGTTTTTCATTGGATGTATGGCTCCGAGCATATTCTGAAAAGGTGTTGTGGGCAAAAAATAAGACAACTGGAAGAAAACTTATAGTTGTTTGAAGTTTAGGTGTCAATTGGAGCAAAATCCCACAGAACCACTGTAATTCAATGTATATCGAGCACTAAATGAACTAGATTCGGTAAAACTTGATCTCCATTGAGTGTAGGGCTCTGAACTCTTTTCGAAGCGGTGTTGTTGGCAAAAATCATACAACCTCATCAAAAGTTATGGCTGTTTGAAGGTTATACGTGTCATTTGGAGCTAAATTTTGCATTACCGCTGCAACCCGCTATATATCGACAACTAAATGAACTGCAATGTGTAAAACATGTGCTTCAATAAATGGAGAGCTCCGAGCCCATTCCTAAAAGGTGTTGTGGCGTAAAATTAGACAATCGGATCAAAAGTTATTGCTGTCTAAAGTTTGAGTGTCATTTGGAGCTAAATCTCTCACTTTCACTACAACCCGCATCAAAAAAATTTTCATTTTGAAATTTATGTGTGATTTGAAGCTAAATCTCGCATTATCATTAAAACCCAATGTATATCGACCTCTAAACGTGCTTTAATAGGTTAACATTATTCTCTATTGGATTTAGGGCTCCGGTCTCAGTTTGAGGTAAATACCTTTTACCAACCCGTTGTACATTATTCTCCATTGGATGGAGGGCTCTGAGCTCATTCCAAGAAGGTATTTTGCGCAAAAATCGGACAACCAGATCAAAAGTTATGGCTGTTACAGTTTATGTGTCAATATGAGCTAAATCCCTCATAACCACTACAACCCGCTGTATATTGACAACTAAAATGTGTCGGGATGGTTTAAAATTGTTTTTCATTAGATGTATGGCTCCAAGCATATTCTGAAAAGGTGTTGTGGGCAAAAATGAGACAACCGGAAGAAAAGTTATAGCTGTTTGAAGTTTAGGTGTCAATTGGAGCTAAATCCCACAAAACCACTGTAACTCAATGTATATCGAGCACTAAATGAACTAGATTGGGTAAAACTTGGTCTCCATTGAGTGTAGGGCTCTGAACTCTTTTCGAAGCGGTGTTGTTGGCAAAAATCAGACAACCTCATCAAAAGTTATGGCTGTTTGAAGGTTATAGGTGTCATTTGGAGCTAAATTTTGCATTACCGCTGCAACCAGCTATATATCGACAACTAAATAAACTGCAATGTGTAAAACTTGTGCTTCAATAAATGTAGGGCTCCGAGCTATTTCCAAAAAGGTGTTGTGGGGTAAAATCAGACAATCAGATCAAAAGTTATTGCTGTCTAAAGTTTGAATGTCATTTGGAGCTAAATCTCTCACTTTCACTACAACCCGCATAAAAAATTCTTTTATTTTGAAATTTATGTGTGATTTGAAGCTAAATCTCGCATTATCACTACAAACCAATGTATATCGACTTCTAAACGAGCTTTAATGGGATAAAATTATTCTCCATGGATTTAGGGCTCCGATCTCATTCCGAAAAGTTATTGTGGGCGAAAATCAGACAACCGGATCAAAAGTTACGGATGTTTGAAATTTAGGTCTCATTTTGAGCTAATTACCTATTTACCAACCCGCTGTATATTGACCACTAAACCAACTGGAATGGGTAAAACTTGTTCTCCATTGGATGGAGGGCTTCGAGCTCATTCCAAAAAGGTGTTTTGCGGAAAAATCGGATAACCAGATCAAAAGTTATGGCTGTTACAGTTTATGTGTCAATAGGAGCTAAATCTCTCATTACCACTGCAACTCGCTATATATTGACAACTAAAATGAGCCGGGATTGTTTAAAATTGTTTTTCATTGGATGTATGGCTCCGAGCATATTCTGAAAAGGTGTTGTTGGCAAAAATGAGACAAGCGGAGGAAAAGTTATAGATGTTTGAGGTTTAGGTGTCAATTGGAGCTAAATCTCACAAAACCAGTGTAACTCAATGTATATCGAGCACTAAATTAACTAGATTTTGTAAAACTTGGTCTCCATTGAGTGTAGGGCTCTAAACTCTTTTCGAAGCAGTGTTGTTGGCGATAATCAGACAACCTCATCAAAAGTTATGGCTGTTTGAAGGTTATACGTGTCATTTGGAGCTAAATTTTGCATTACCGCTGCAACCCGCTATATATCGACAACTAAATGAACTGCAATATGTAAAACTTGTGCTTCAATAAATGTAGGGCTCCGAGCTCATTCATAAAAGGTGCTGTGAGGTAAAATCAGACAATCAGATCAAAAGTTATTGCTGTCTACAGTTTGAGTGTCATTTGGAGCTAAATCTCTCACTTTTACTACAACCCGCATCAAAAATTCTTTCATTTTGAAATTTATGTGTGATTTGAAGTAAAATCTCGCATTATCACTACAACCCAATGCATATCGACCTCTAAACGTGCTTTAATGGGTTAAAATTATTCTCCATGGATTTAGGGCTCCGATCTCATTCCGAAAAGTTATTGTGGGCGAAAATCAGACAACCGGATCAAAAGTTACGGGTGTTTGAAGTTTAGGTCTCATTTTAAGCTAAATACCTAATTACCAACCCGTTGTATATTGACCACTAAACAAACTGGAATGGGTAAAACTTGTTCTCCATTGGATGGAGGGCTCCGAGCTCATTCCAAACAGGTGTTTTGCGGAAAAATCGAACAACCAGATCAAAAGTAATGGCTGTTACAGTTTATGTGTCAATAGGAGCTAAATCTCTCATTACCACTGCAACTCACTATATATTGACAACTAAAATGAGTCCGGATGGTTTAAAATTGTTTTTCATTGGATGTATGGCTCCGAGCATATTCTGAAAAGGTGTTGTGGGCAAAAATGAGACAAGCGGAAGAAAAGTTATAGCTGTTTGAGGTTTAGGTGTCAATTGGAGCAAAATCCCACAATACCACTGTAACTCAATGTATATCGAGCACTAAATTAACTAGATTGGGTAAAACTTTGTCTCCATTGAGTGTAGGGCTTTGAACTCTTTTCGAAGCGGTGTTGTTGGCGAAAATCAGACAACCTCATCAAAAGTTATAGCTGTTTGAAGGTTATACGTGTCATTTGGAGCTAAATTTTGCATTACCGCTGCAACCCGCTATATATCGACAACTAAATGAACTGCAATGTGTAAAACTTGTGCTTCAATAAATGTAGTGCTCCGATCTGATTCCTAAAAGGTGTTGTGAGGTAAAATCAGACAATCAGATCAAATGTTATTGCTGTCTAAAGTTTGAGTGTCATTTGGAGCTAAATCTCTCACTTTTACTACATCCCGCATAAAAAATTCTTTCATTTTGAAATTTATGTGTGATTTGAAGTAAAATCTCGCATTATCACTACAACCCAATGCATATCAACCTCTAAACAAGCTTTAATGGGTTAAAATTATTCTCCATGGATTTAGGGCTCCGATCTCATTCCGAAAAGGTATTTGCAAAAATCAGACAATCGGATCAAAAGTTATTTATGTTTGAAGTTTAGGTCTCATTTTGAGCTAAATACCATATTACCAACCCGCAGTATATTGACCACTAAATAAACTGGAATGGGTAAAACTTGTTCTCCATTGGATGGAGGGCTCCGAGCTCAATCCAAAAAGGTGTTTTGCGCAAAAATCGGACAACCAGATCAAAAGTTATGGCTGTTACAGTTTATGTGTCAATAGGAGCTGAATCCCTCATTACCACTACAACTCGCTGTATATTGACAACTAAAATGAGCCGGGATGGTTTAAAATTGTTTTTCATTGGATGTATAGCTCCGAGCATATTCTGAAAAGGTGTTGTGGGCAAAAATGAGACAACCGGAAGAAAAGTTATAGCTGTTTGAAGTTTAGGTGTCAATTGGAGCTAAATCCCACAAAACCACTGTAACTCAATGTATATCGAGCACTAAATGAACTTGATTGGGTAAAACATGGTCTCCATTGAGTGTAGGGCTCTGAACTCTTTTCGAAGCGGTGTTGTTGGCGAAAATCAGACAACCTCATCAAAAGTTATGGCTGTCTGAAGGTTATACGTGTCATTTGGAGCTAAATTTTGCATTACCGCTGCAACCCACTATATATCGTCAACTAAATGAACTGCAATGTGTAGAACATGTGCTTCAATAAATGTAGGGCTCCGATCTCATTCCTAAAGGGTGTTGTTGTTAAACCGCCAAAATTCGATCAAATGTGATATTCCAAGAAGAAATTAGGGCATTTAGAACGCTTCAAATTGTCCCAATTTACACGCACTTGACCGCAACCTAGCTCTGATACCACTGTATGGTTTTATATATCCCTAACGGGATGACATATCGAATATGCGTAGCGGAAATAATAACAAGAACAACCCAAAAGAAGCTAACGGATCTTGCGGTTTTTAATGATTCAAGAGAATAATCAAATCAAAATACAAAGTACCTTTGCGGGATTGAGTCAACACTCAACCAAGGTGCTCCAAAGAGAAATCCAAAAATCTGCCTTTGAGTTCTTCAAGAATCGAAATGAATCGATCCCTCTACAGAAGTCCACACAAGTAAAAGGAGAACCCTAGCTTCTTGTCGTACGAAAACTAGGTCGAAGAAGGAAGCTCTCAACGTCCCCACGGACTGCTAGGTCCAATCCAGGGGAGGCGGCGACCGACGACGGTGACTAGCGGCAGCGGAAAATGATCGGCGGATGGGAAGAACGAGATGCCCTCACGCGGAACAGTTCCGGTCGGTTATTCTTGTCTAAATTGCGAAAAGATCAAGTCTATGTAAACCTAAATCGCATGCCCTTTTATACTAAAATGCATAAATCAGGCTATCCGGAGACTAGAGGAAAAACAGAACATTTCTCTCCAGATTTACATTCGCCGAATTCGACTAAACAATATAACCGAATTCGACTCAGATTCGGCGAAACTATTTCGACGAATTCTTTGATATAAATTTGGCGATATAATTTCGTCGAAAACATTTCGTCGAACTGACATATTTCGGCTAAACCCTTTAGTCGAATCTGTTACAATTCGGATAATCACATTAGCCGAATCTCATTTGTCGAAAACAACATAATTCGGTTAATCACATTAGCCGAATTTGACTCAGTTCGGTTAAACCCTTTAGCCGAATTTGTCTAGTATAAACACATTTGTTTAAACCCTTTAAACGATTTCCCGTTGAGACATTCTCAACTTAATTCCAAGCAGTCATAGGATTGGTCCTCCACTCATATCCAATATGAGTAAGGCCAACACAATCCTTTCTCCAATTTCTCCAAACACTTTTATGTGCGACCCTATAGGCTCATATTGCGTTGGCAGTAAGACTAACTACTTGATTGCTTTGAGATCACCTAGGAAACTCCAACAGTTATGTGGTAAAATCAGACAATCAGATCAAAAGTTATTGTTGTCTAAAGTTTGAGTGTCATTTGGAGCTAAATCTCTCACTTTCACTACAACCCGCATAAAAAATTCTTTCATTTTGAAATTTATGTGTGATTTGAAGCTAAATCTCGCATTATCACTACAACCCAATTTATATCGACCTCTAAACGAGCTTTAATGGGTCAAAATTATTCTCCATGAATTTAGGGCTCCGATCTCATTCCGAAATGGTATTGTGGGCGAAAATCAGACAATCAGATCAAAAGTTACGGATGTTTGAAGTTTAGGTCTCATTTTGAGCTAAATACCATATTATTCTCCATTGGATTTACGGCTCCGATCTCCATTGAGTGTAGGGTTATGAACTCTTTTCGAAGCGGTGTTGTTGGTAAAAATCAAACAACCTCATCAAAAGTTATGGCTGTTTGAAGGTTATAGGTGTCATTTGGAGCTAAATTTTGCATTACCGCTGCAACACGCGTTATATCGACAACTAAATGAACTGCAACGTGTAAAACTTGTGCTTCAACAAATGTAGGGCTCGGAGCTCATTCCTAAAAAGTGTGGTGGGGTAAAATCAAACAATCGGATCAAAAGTTATTGTTGTTTAAAGTTTAAGTGTCATTTGGAGCTAAATCTCTCACTTTCACTACACCCCGCATCAAAAATTCTTTCATTTTTAAATTTATGTGTGATTTGAAGCTAAATCTCGCATTATCAATACAACCCAATGTATATCGACCTCTAAACGAGCTTTAATGGGTTAAAATTATTCTCCATTGGATTTAGGGCTCCGATCTCATTCCGAAAAGGTATTGTGTGCGAAAATCAGACAACCAGATCAAAAGTTACGGGTGTTTGAAGTTTAGGTCTCATTTTGAGCTAAATACCTTATTACCAACCCGATGTACATTGACCACTAAATAAACTGGAATGGGTAAAACCTGTTCTCCATTGGATGGAGGGCTCCGAGCTCATTCCAAAATGGTATTTTGCGCAAAAATCCGACAACCAGATCAAAAGTTATGGCTGTTACAGTTTATGTGTCAATAGGAGCTAAATCCCTCATTACCACTACAACCCGCTGTATATTGACAACTAAAATGAGCCGGGATGGTTTAAAATTGTTTTTCATTGGATGTATGGCTCCGAGCATATTCTGAAAAGGTGTTGTGGGCAAAAATGAGACAACTGGAAGAAAACTTATAGTTGTTTGAAGTTTAGGTGTCAATTGGAGCTAAATCCCACAAAACCACTGTAACTCAATGTATATCGAGCACTAAATGAACTAGATTGGGTAAAACTTGATCTCCATTGAGTGTAGGGCTCTGAACTCTTTTCGAAGCGGTGTTGTTGGCAAAAATCAGACAACCTCATCAAAAGTTATGGCTGTTTGAAGGTTATACATGTCATTTGGAGCTAAATTTTGCATTACCGCTGCAACCCGCTATATATCGACAACTAAATGAACTGTAATGTGTAAAACTTGTGCTTCAATAAATGGAGGGCTCCGAGATCATTCCTAAAAGGTGTTGTGGGGTAAAATCAGACAATGGGATCAAAAGTTATTGCTGTCTAAAGTTTGAGTGTCATTTGGAGCTAAATCTCTCACTTTCACTATAACCCGCATCAAAAATTTTTTCATTTTGAAATTTATGTGTGATTTGAAGCTAAATCTTGCATTATCACTACAACCCAATGTATATCGACCTCTAAACGAGCTTTAATGGGTTAACATTATTCTTCATTGGATTTAGGGTTCCGATCTCATTCCGAAAAGGTATTGTGGGCGAAAATCAGACAACCGGATCAAATGTTACGGATGTTTGAAGTTTAGGTCTCATTTCGAGGTAAATACCTTAGCAACCCGTTGTATATTGACCACTAAATAAGCTGGAATGGGTAAAACTTGTTCTCCATTGGATGGAGGGCTCCGAGCTCATTCCAAAAAGGTATTTTGCGCAAAAATCGGACAAACAGATCAAAAGTTATGGTTGTTACAGTTTATGTGTCAATAGGAGCTAAATCCCTCATAACCACTGCAACTCGCTGTATATTGACAACTAAAATGAGTCGGGATGGTTTAAAATTGTTTTTCATTAGATGTATGGCTCCCAGCATATTCTGAAAAGTTGTTGTGGGCAAAAATGAGACAACCGGAAGAAATGTTATAGCTGTTTTAAGTGTAGGTGTCAATTGGAGCTAAATCCCACAAAACCACTGTAACTCAATGTATATCAGGCACTAAATGAACTATATTGGGTAAAACTTGGTCTCCATTGAGTGTAGGGCTCTGAACTCTTTTCGAAGCGGTGTTGTTGGCAAAAATCAGACAACTTCATCAAAAGTTATGGCTGTTTGAAGGTTATAGGTGTCATTTGGAGCTAAATTTTGCATTACCGCTTCAACCAGCTATATATCGACAACTAAATAAACTGCAATGTGTAAAACTTGTGCTTCAATAAAGGTAGGGTTCCGAGCTATTTCCAAAAAGGTGTTGTGGGGTAAAATCAGATAATCGGATCAAAAGTTATTGCTGTCTAAAGTTTGAATGTCATTTGGAGCTAAATCTCTCACTTTCACTACAACACGCATCAAAAATTCTTTCATTTTGAAATTTATCTGTGATTCGAAGTTAAATCTCGCATTATCACTACAAACCAATGTATATCGACCTCTAAACGAGCATTAATGGGTTAAAATTATTCTCCATGGATTTAGGGCTCCTATCTCATTCCGAAAAGGTATTGTGGGCGAAAATCAGACAACCGGATCAAAAGTTACGGATGTTTGAAGTTTAGGTCTCATTTTGAGCTAAATACCTAATTACCAACCCGCTGTATATTGACCACTAAACAAACTGGAATGGTAAAACTTGTTCTCCAATGGATGGAGGGCTCCGAGCTCATTCCAAAAAGGTGTTTTGCGGAAAAATCGGACAACCAGATCAAAAGTTATGGCTGTTACAGTTTATGTGTCAATAGGAGCTAAATCTCTCATTACCACTGCAACTCGCTATATATTGACAACTAAAATGAGCCGGGATGGTTTAAATTTGTTTTTCATTGGATGTATGGCTCCGAGCATATTCTGAAAAGGTGTTGTGGGCAAAAATGAGACAAGCGGAAGAAAAGTTATAGTTGTTTGAGGTTTAGGTGTCAATTGGAGCAAAATCCCACAAAACCACTGTAACTCAATGTATATCGAGCACTAAATTAACTAGATTGGGTAAAACTTGGTCTCCATTGAGTGTAGTGCTCTGAACTCTTTTCGAAGCGGTGTTGTTGGCGAAAATCAGACAACCTCATCAAAAGTTTTGGCTCTTTGAAGGTTATACGTGTCATTTGGAGGTAAATTTTGCATTACCGCTGCAACCCGCTATATATCGACAACTAAATGAACTGCAATGTGTAAAACTTGTGCTTTAATAAATGTAGGGCTCCGAGCTCATTCCTGAAAGGTGTTTGAGGTAAAATCAGACAATCAGATCAAATGTTATTGCTGTCTAAAGTTTGAGTGTCATTTGGAGCTAAATTTCTCACTTTTACTACAACCCGCATCAAAAATTCTTTCATTTTGAAATTTATGTGTTATTTGAAGTAAAATCACGCATTATCACTACAACTCAATGCATATCGACCTCTAAACGAGCTTTAATGGGTTAAAATTATTCTCCATGGATTTAGGGCTCCGATCTCATTCCGAAAAGGTATGGGCAAAAATCAGACAATCAGATCAAAAGTTATTGATGTTTGAAGTTTAGGTCTCATTTTGAGCTAAATACCATATTACCAACCCGTTGTATATTGACCACTAAACAAACTGGAATGGGTAAAACTTGTTCTCCATTGGATGGAGGGCTCCGAGCTCATTCCAAAAAGGTGTTTTGCGCAAAAATCGGACAACCAGATCAAAAGTTATGGCCGTTACAGTTTATGTGTCAATAGGAGCTAAATCCCTCATTACCACTGCAACTCGCTGTATATTGACAACTAAAATAAGCCGGGATGGTTTAAAATTGTTTTTCATTGGATGTATAGCTCCGAGCATATTCTGAAAAGGTGTTGTGGGCAAAAATGAGACAACCGGAAGAAAAGTTAACTAAACAATATAACCGAATTCGACTCAGATTCGGCGAAATCATTTCGACGAATTCGTCTATATAAATTCGGCGATATAATTTCATCGAAACCATTTCGTCGAACTGACATATTTCGGCTAAACCCTTTAGTCGAATCAGTTACAATTCGGATAATCACATTAGCCGAATCTCATTTGTCGAAAACAACATAATTCGGTTAATCACATTAGCCGAATTTGACTTAGTTCGGTTAAACCCTTTAGCCGAATTTGTCTAGTATAAACCCATTCATTTAAACCCTTTAAACGATTTCCCGTTGAGACATTCTCAACTTAATTCCAAGAAGTCATAGGATTGGTCCTCCACTCTTATCTAATATGAGTAAGGCCAACACAATCCTTTCTCCAATTTCTCCAAACGCTTTTATGTGCGACCCTATAGACTCATATTGCGTTGGCAGTAAGACTAACTACTTGATTGCTTTGAGATCACCTAGGAAACTCCAACAATTGTGTGGTAAAATCAGACAATCGGATCAAAAGTTATTGTTGTCTAAAGTTTGAGTGTCATTTGGAGCTAAATCTCTCACTTTCACTACAACCCGCATCAAAAATTCATTCATTTTGAAATTTATGTGTGATTTGAAGCTAAATCTCGCATTATCACTACAATACAATGTATATCGACCTCTAAACAAGCTTTAATGGGTTAAAATTATTCTCCATGAATTTAGGGCTCCGATCTCATTCTGAAATGGTATTGTGGGCGAAAATCAGATAATCAGATCAAAAGTTACGGATGTTTGAAGTTTAGGTCTCATTTTGAGCTAAATACCTTATTATTCTCCATTGGATTTACGGCTCCGATCTCCATTGAGTGTAGGGCTATGAACTCTTTTCGAAGCGGGGTTGTTGGAAAAAATCAAACAACCTCATCAAAAGTTATGGCTGTTTGAAGGTTATAGGTGTCATTTGGAGCTAAATTTTGCATTACCGCTGCAACACGCGATATATCGACAACTAAATGAACTGCAACGTGTAAAACTTGTGCTTCAACAAATGTAAGGCTCCGAGCTCATTCCTAAAAAGTGTGGTGGGGTAAAATTACACAATCGGATCAAAAGTTATTGCTGTTTAAAGTTTGAGTGTCATTTGGAGCTAAATCTCTCACTTTCACTACAACGCATAAAAAATTATTTCATTTTTAAATTTATGTGTGATTTGAAGCTAAATATCACATTATCACTACAACCCAATGTATATCGACCTCTAAACGAGCTTTAATGGGTTAAAATTATTCTCCATTGGATTTCGGGCCTCGATCTCATTCCGAAAAGGTATTGTGGGCAAAAATCAGACAACCGGATCAAAAGTTACGGATGTTTGAAGTTTAGGTCTCATTTTGAGCTAAATACCTTATTACCAACCCGATGTACATTGACCACTAAATAAACTGGAATGGGTAAAACTTGTTCTCCATTGGATGGAGGGCTCCGAGCTCATTCCAAAATGGTATTTTGCGCAAAAATCAGACAACCAGATCAAAAGTTATGGCTGTTTCAGTTTATGTGTCAATAGGAGCTAAATCCCTCATCACCATTACAACCCGCTGTATATTGACAACTAAAATGAGTCGGGATTGTTTAAAATTGTTTTTCATTGGATGTATGGCTCCGAGCATATTCTGAAAAGGTGTTGTGGGCAAAAATGAAACAACTGGAAGAAAACTTATAGTTGTTTGAAGTTTAGGTGTCAATTGGAGCTAAATCCCACAAAACCACTGTAACTCAATGTATATCGAGCACTAAATGAACTAGATTGGGTAAAACTTAATCTCCATTGAGTGTAGGGCTCTGAACTCTTTTCGAAGCGGTGCTGTTGGTAAAAACCGACAACCTCATCAAAAGTTATGGCTGTTTGAAGGTTATACATGTCATTTGGAGCTAAATTTTGCATTACCGCTGCAACCCGCTATATATCGACAACTAAATGAACTGCAATGTGTAAACTTGTGCTTCAATAAATGGAGGGCTCCGAGCTCATTCCTAAAAGGTGTTGTGGGGTAAAATCAGACAATGGTATCAAAAGTTATTCCTGTCTAAAGTTTGAGTGTCATTTGGAGCTAAATCTCTCACTTTCACTACAACACGCATCAAAAAATTTTTCATTTTGAAATTTATGTGTGATTTGAAGCTAAATCTCGCATTATCACTACAACCCAATGTATATCGACCTCTAAACGAGCTTTAATGGGTTAACATTATTCTCCATTGGATTTAGGGCTCCGATCTCATTTCGAAAAGGTATTGTGGGCGAAAATCAGACAACCGGATCAAATGTTACGGATGTTTGAAGTTTAGGTCTCATTTTGAGGTAAATACCTTATTACCAACCCGTTGTATATTGACCACTAAATAAACTGGAATGGGTAAAACTTGTTCTCCATTGGATGGAGGGCTCCGATCTCTTTCCAAAAAGGTATTTTGCGCAAAAATCGGACAACCAGATCAAAAGTTATGGCTGGTACAATTTATGTGTCAATAGGAGCAAAATCCCTCATAACCACTGCAACCCGCTATATATTGACAACGAAAATGAGTCTGGGTGGTTTAAAATTGTTTTTCATTAGATGTATGGCTCCTAGCATATTCTGAAAAGGTGTTGTTGGCAAAAATGTGACAACCGGAAGAAAAGTTATAACTGTTTGAAGTGTAGGCGTCAATTGGAGCTAAATCCCACAAAACCACTGTACCGCAATGTATATCGAGCACTAAATGAACTAGATTGGGTAAAACTTGGTCTCCATTGAGTGTAGGGCTCTGAACTCTTTTCGAAGCGGTGTTGTTGGCCAAAATCAGACAACCTCATCAAAAGTTATGGCTGTTTGAAGGTTATAGGTGTCATTTGGAGCTAAATTTTGCATTACCGCTGCAACCAGCTATATACCGACAACTAAATAAACTGCAATGAGTAAAACTTGTGCTTCAATAAATGTAGGGCTCCGATCTATTTCCAAAAAGGTGTTGTGGGGTAAAATCAAATAATCGGATCAAAAGTTATTGCTATCTAAAGGTTGAATGTCATTTGGAGCTAAATCTCCCACTTTCAATACAACCCGCATCAAAAAAATTTTCATTTTGAAATTTATGTGTGATTTGAAGCTAAATCTCGCATTATCACTACAACCCAATGTATATCGACCTCTAAATGAGCTTTAATGGGTTAACATTATTCTCCATTGGATTTAGGGCTCCGATCTCATTTCGAAAAGGTATTGTGGGCGAAAATCAGACGACCGGATCAAATGTTACGGATGTTTGAAGTTTAGGTCTCATTTTGAGGTAAATACCTTATTACCAACCCGTTGTATATTGACCACTAAATAAACTGGAATGGGTAAAACTTGTTCTCCATTGGATGGAGGGCTCCGATCTCATTCCAAAAAGGTATTTTGCGCAAAAATCGGACAACCAGATCAAAAGTTATGGCTGGTACAATTTATGTGTCAATAGGAGCAAAATCCCTCATAACCACTGCAACCCGCTGTATATTGACAACTAAAATGAGTCTGGGTGGTTTACAATTGTTTTTCATTAGATGTATGGCTCCTAGCATATTCTGAAAAGGTGTTGTTGGCAAAAATGAGACAACCAGAAGAAAAGTTATAACTGTTTGAAGTGTAGGCGTCAATTGGAGCTAAATCCCACAAAACCACTGTACCGCAATGTATATCGAGCACTAAATGAACTAGATTGGGTAAAACTTGGTCTCCATTGAGTGTAGGGCTCTGAACTCTTTTCGAAGCGGTGTTGTTGGCAAAAATCAGACAACCTCATCAAAAGTTATGGCTGTTTGAAGGTTATAGGTGTCATTTGGAGCTAAATTTTGCATTACCGCTGCAACCAGCTATATACCGACAACTAAATAAACTGCAATGAGTAAAACTTGTGCTTCAATAAATGTAGGGCTCCGATCTATTTCCAAAAAGGTGTTGTGGGGTAAAATCAGATAATCGGATCAAAAGTTATTGCTGTCTAAAGTTTGAATGTCATTTGGAGCTAAATCTCCCACTTTCAATACAACCCGCATCAAAAATTCTTTCATTTTGAAATTTATGTGTGATTTGAAGCTAAATCTCGCATTATCATTACGAACCAATGTATATCGACCTCTAAACGAGCTTTAATGGGTTAAAATTATTCTCCATGGATTTAGGGCTCCGATCTCATTCCGAAAAGGTATTGTGGGCGAACATCAGACAACCGGATCAAGAGTTACAGATGTTTGAAGTTTAGGTCTCATTTTGAGCTAAATACCTAATTACCAACCCACTGTATATTGACCACTAAACAAACTGGAATGGGTAAATCTTGTTCTCCATTGGATGGAGGGCTCCGAGCTCATTCCAAAAAGGTGTTTTGCGGAAAAATCGGACAACTAGATCAAAAGTTATGGCTGTTACAGTTTATGTGTCAATAGGAGCTAAATCCCTCATTACCACTGCAACTCGCTATATATTGACAACTAAAATGAGCCGGGATGGTTTAAAATTGTTTTTCATTGGATGTATGGCTCCGAGCATATTCTGAAAAGGTGTTGTGGGCAAAAATGAGACAAGCGGAAGAAAAGTTATAGCTGTTTGAGGTTTAGGTGTCAATTGGTGCTAAATCCCACAAAACCACCGTAACTCAATGTATATCGAGCACTAAATTAACTAGATTGGGTAAAACTTGGTCTCCATTGAGTGTAGGGCTCTGAACTCTTTTCGAAGCGGTGTTGTTGGCGAAAATCAGACAACCTCATCAAAAGTTATGGCTGTTTGAAGGTTATGCGTGTCATTTGGAGCTAAATTTTGCATTACCACTGCAACCCGCAATATATCGACAACTAAATGAACTGCAATGTGTAAAACTCGTGCTTCAATAAATGTAGGGCTCCGATCTCATTCCTAAAAGGTTTTGTGAGGTAAAATCAGACAATCAGATCAAAAGTTATTGCTGTCTAAAGTTTGAGTGTTATTTGGAGCTAAATCTCTCACTTTTACTACAACCCGCATCAAAAATTCATTCATTTTGAAATTTATGTGTGATTTGAAGTAAAATCTCGCATTATCACTACAACCCAATGCATATCGACCTCTAAACGAGCTTTAATGGGTTAAAATTATTCTCCATGGATTTAGGGCTCCGATCTCATTCCGAAAAGGTATGGGCGAAAATCAGACAATCAGACCAAAAGTTATTGATGTTTGAAGTTTAGGTCTCATTTTGAGCTAAATACCGTATTACCAACCCGCTGTATATTGACCACTAAACAAACTGGAATGGGTAAAATTGTTCTCCATTGGATGGAGGGCTTCGAGCTCATTCCAAAAAGGTGTTTTGCGCAAAAATCGGACAACCAGATCAAAAGTTATGGCTGTTATAGTTTATGTGTCAATAGGAGCTAAATCTCTCATTACCACTGCAACCCGCTGTATATTGACAACTAAAATGAGCTGGGATGGTTTAAAATTGTTTTTCATTGGATGTATAGCTCCGAGCATATTTTGAAAAGGTGTTGTGGGCAAAAATGAGACAACCGGAAGAAAAGTTATAGCTGTTTGAAGTTTATGTCTCAATTCGAGCTAAATCCCACAATACCATTGTAACTCAATGTATATCGAGCACTAAATAAACTTGATTGGGTAAAACATGGTCTCCATTGAGTGTAGGGCTCTGAACTCTTTTCGAAGCAGTGTTGTAGGCGAAAATCAGACAACCTCATCAAAAGTTATGGCTGTTTGAAGGTTATACGTGTCATTAGGAGCTAAATTTTGCATTACCGCTGCAACCCACTATATATCGACAACTAAATGAACTGCAATGTGTAGAACACGTGCTTCAATAAATGTAGGGCTCCGATCTCATTCCTAAAGGGTGTTGTTGTTAAACTGCCAAAATCCGATCAAATGTGATATTCCAAGAAGAAATTAGGGCATTTAGAACGCTTCAAATTGTCCCAATTTACACGCACTTGACAGCAACCTAGCTCTGATTCCACTGTTTGGTTTTCTATATCCCTAACGGGATGACATATCGAATATGCGCAGCGGAAATAATAACAAGAACAACCCAATAGAAGCTAACGGATCTTGCGGTTTTTAATGATTCAAGAGAATAATCAAATAAAAATACAAAGTACCTTTGCGGGATTGAGTCAACACTCAACCAAGGTGCTCCAAAGAGAAATCCAAAAATCTCCCTTTGAGTTCTTCAAGAATCGAAATGGATCGATCCCTCTACAGAAGTCCACACAAGCAAAAGGAGAACCCTAGCTTCTTGTTGTACGAGAACTAGGTCGAAGAAGGAAGCTCTCAACGTCCCCACGGACTGCTAGGTCCAATCCAGGGGAGGCGGCGACCGACGACGGCGACTAGCAGCGGCGAAAAAACGATCGGCGGATGGGAAGAACGAGATGCCCTCACGCGGAACAGTTCCGGTCGGCTGTTCTCGTCTAAATCGCGAAAAGATCAAGTCTATGTAAACCTAAAATAGCATGCCCTTTTATACTAAAATGCATAAATCAGGCTATCCGCAGACTAGAGGAAAAACAGAACATTTCTCTCCAGAGTTACATTCGCCGAATTCGACTAAACAATATAAACGAATTCGACTCAGATTCGGCGAAACCATTTCGACGAATTCGTCTATATAAATTCGGCGATATAATTTCGTCGAAACCATTTTGTCGAACTGACATATTTCGGCTAAACCATTTAGTTGAATCTGTTACAATTCGGATAATCACATTAGCCGAATCTCATTTGTCGAAAACAACATAATTCGGTTAATCACATTAGCCGAATTTGACTCAGTTCGGTTAAACACTTTAGCCGAATTTGTCTAGTATAAACCCATTCGTTTAAACCCTTTAAACGATTTCCCGTTGAGACATTCTCAACTTAATTCCAAGCAGTCATAGGATTGGTCCTCCACTCATATCCAATATGAGTAAGGCCAACACAATCCTTTCTCCAATTTCTCCAAACGCTTTTAAGTGCGACCCTATAGGCTCATATTGCGTTGGCAGTAAGACTAACTACTTCATTGCTTTGAGATCACCTAGGAAACTCCAACAGTTGTGTGGTAAAATCAGACAATCGGATCAAAAGTTATTGTTTTCTAAAGTTTGTGTATCATTTGGAGCTAAATCTCTCACTTTCACTACAACCCGCATCAACAATTCTTTCTTTTTGAAATTGATGTGTGATTTGAAGCTAAATCTCGCATTATCACTACAACCCAATGTATATCGACCTCTAAACGAGCTTTAATGGGTTAAAATTATTCTCCATGATTTAGGGCTCTGATCTCATTCCGAAATGGTATTGTGGGCGAAAATCAGACAATCAGATCAAAAGTTACGGATGTTTGAAGTTTAGGTCTCATTTTGAGCTAAATACCTTATTGTTCTCCATTGGATTTACGGCTCCGATCTCCATTGAGTGTAGGGCTATGAACTCTTTTCGAAGCGGTGTTGTTGGCAAAAATCAAACAACCTCATCAAAAGTTATGGCTGTTTGAATGTTATAGGTGTCATTTGGAGCTAAATTTTGCATTGTCGCTGCAACACGCGATATATCGACAACTAAATGAACTGAAACGTGTAAAACTTGTGCTTCAACAAATGTAGGGCTCCGAGCTCATTCCTAAAAAGTGTGGTGGGGTAAAATCTGACAATCGGATCAAAAGTTATTGCTGTTTAAAGTTTAAGTATCATTTGGAGCTAAATCTCTCACTTTCACTACAACCCGCATCAAAAATTCTTTCATTTTGAAATTTATGTGTGATTTGAAGCAAAATCTCGCATTATCACTACAACCCAATGTATATCGACCTCTAAACGAGCTTTAATGGATTAAAATTATTCTCCATGAATTTAGGGCTCCGATCTCATTCCGAAATGGTATTGTGGGCGAAAATCAGATAATCAGATCAAAAGTTACGGATGTTTGAAGTTTAGGTCTCATTTTGAGCTAAATACCTTATTATTCTCCATTGGATTTACGGCTCCGATCTCCATTGAGTGTAGGGCTATGAACTCTTTTCGAAGCGGTGTTGTTGGGAAAAATCAAACAACCTCATCAAAAGTTATGGCTGTTAGAAGGTTATAGGTGTCATTTGGAGCTAAATTTTGCATTACTACTGCAACATGCGATATATCGACAACTAAATGAACTGCAACGTGTAAAACTTGTGCTTCAACAAATGTAGGGCTCCGAGCTCATTCCTAAAAAGTGTGGTGGGGTAAAATCAGACAATCAGATCAAAAGTTATTGCTGTTTAAAGTTTTAGTGTCATTTGGAGCTAAATCTCTCACTTTCACTACAACCCGCATCAAAATATCTTTCATTTTTAAATTTACCCAATGTATATCGACCTCTAAACGAGCTTTAATGGCTTAAAATTATTCTCCATTGGATTTAGGGCTCCGATCTCATTCCGAAAAGGTATTGTGGGCGAAAATCAGACAACCGGATCAAAAGTTACGGATGTTTGAAGTTTAGGTCTCATTTTGAGCTAAATACCTTATTACCAACCCGATGTACATTGACCACTAAATAAACTGGAATGGGTAAAACTTGTTCTCCATTGGATGGAGGGCTCCGACTCATTCCAAAATGGTATTTTGCGCAAAAATCAGACAACCAGATCAAAAGTTATGGCTGTTACAGTTTATGTGTCAATAGGAGCTAAATCTCTCATTACCACTACAACCCGCTGTATATTGACAACTAAAATGAGCCGGGATGGTTTAAAATTGTTTTTCATTGGATGTATGGCTCCGAGCATATTCTGAAAAGGTGTTGTGAGCAAAAATGAGACAACTGGAAGAAAACTTATAGTTGTTTGAAGTTTAGGTGTCAATTGGAGCTAAATCCCACAAAACCACTGTAACTCAATGTATATCGAGCACTAAATGAACTAGATTGGGTAAAACTTTAACTCCATTGAGTGTAGGGCTCTGAACTCTTTTCGAAGCGGTGTTGTTGGCAAAAATCAGACAACCTCATCAAAAGTTATGGCTGTTTGAAGGTTATACATGTCATTTGGAGCTAAATTTTGCATTACCGCTGCAACCCGCTATATATCGACAACTAGATGAACTGCAATGTGTAAAACTTGTGCTTCAATAAATGGAGGGCTCCGAGCTCATTCCTAAAAGGTGTTGTGGGGTAAAATCAGACAATGGGATCAAAAGTTATTGCTGTCTAAAGTTTGAGAGTCATTTGGAGCTAAATCTCGCATTATCACTACAACCCAATATATATCGACCTCTAAACGAGCTTTAATGGGTTAACATTATTCTCCATTAGATTTAGGGCTCCGATCTCATTCCGAAAAGGTATTGTGGGCGAAAATCAGACAACCGGATCAAATGTTACGAATGTTTGAAGTTTAGGTCTCATTTTGAGGTAAATACCTTATTACCAACCCATTGTATATTGACCACTAAATAAACTGGAATGGGTAAAACTTGTTCTCCATTGGATGGAGGGCTCCGAGCTCATTCCAAAAAGGTATTTTGCGTAAAAATCGGACAAACAGATCAAAAGTTATGGCTGGTACTGTTTATGTGTCAATAGGAGCTAAATCCCTCATAACCACTGGCAACCCGCTGTATATTGACAACTAAAATGAGTCGGGGTGGTTTAAAATTGTTTTTCATTAGATGTATGGCTCCGAGCATATTCTGAAAAGGTGTTGTGGGCAAAAATGAGACAACCGGAAGAAAAGTTATAACTGTTTGAAGTGTAGGCATCAATTGGAGCTAAATCCCACAAAACCACTGTAACTCAATGTATATCGAGCACTAAATGAACTAGATTGGGTAAAACTTGGTCTCCATTGAGTGTAGGGCTCTAAACTCTTTTCGAAGCGGTGTCAGACAACCTCGTCAAAAGTTATGGATGTTTGAAGGTTATAGGTGTCATTTGGAGCTAAATTTTGCATTACCGCAGCAACCAACTATATATCGACAACTAAATAAACTGCAATGTGTACAACTTGTGCTTCAATAAATGTAGGGCTCCGAGATGTTTCCAAAAAGGTGTTGTGGGGTAAAATCAGATAATCGGATCAAAAGTTATTGTTGTCTAATGTTTGAATGTCATTTGGAGCTAAATCTCCCACTTTCACTACAACCCGCATAAAAAATTCTTTCATTTTGAAATATATGTGTGATTTGAATCTAAATCTCGCATTATAACTACAAACCAATGTATATCGACCTCTAAACGAGCTTTAATGGGTTAAAATTATTCTCCATGGATTTAGGGCTCCGATCTCATTCCGAAAAGGTATTGTGGGCGAAAATCAGACAACCAAATCAAAAGTTATGGATGTTTGAAGTTTAGGTCTCATTTTGAGCTAAATACCTAATAACCAACCCGCTGTATATTGACCACTAAACAAACTGGAATGGGTAAAACTTGTTCTCCATTGGAAGGAGGGCTCCAAGCTCATTCCAAAAAGGTGTTTTGCGGAAAAATCGGACAACTGGATCAAAAGTTATGGCTGTTACAGTTTATGTGTCAATAGGAGCTAAATCCCTCATTACCACTACAACTTGCTATATATTGACAACTAAAATGAGCCGGCATGGTTTAAAATTGTTTTTCATTGGATGTATGGCTCCGAGCATATTCTGAAAAGGTGTTGTGGGCAAAAATGAGACAAGCGGAAGAAAAGTTATAGCTGTTTGAGGTTTAGGTGTCAATCGGAGCTAAATCCCACAAAACCACTGTTACTCAATGTATATCGAGCACTAAATTAACTAGATTGGGTAAAACTTGGTCTCATTGAGTGTAGGGCTCTGAACTCTTTTCGAAGCGGTGTTGTTGGCGAAAATCAGACAACCTCATCAAAAGTTATGGCTGTTTGAAGGTTATACGTGTCATTTGGTGCTAAATTTTGCATTACCGCTGCAACCCGCTATATATCGACAACTAAATGAACTGCAATGTGTAAAACTTGTGCTTCAATAAATGTAGGGCTCCGAGCTCATTCCTAAAAGGTGTTGTGAGGTAAAATCAGACAATCAGATCAAAAGTTATTGCTGTCTAAAGTTTGAGTGTCATTTGGAGCTAAATCTCTCACTTTTACTACAACCCGCATCAAAAATTCTTTCATTTTGAAATTTATGTGTGATTTGAAGTAAAATCTCGTATTATCACTACAACCCAATGCATATCGACCTCTAAATGAGCTTTAATGGGTTAAAATTATTCTCCATGGATTTAGGGCTCCGATCTCATTCCGAAAAGGTATGGGCGAAAATCAGACAATCGGATCAAAAGTTATTGATGTTTGAAGTTTAGGTCTCATTTTGAGCTAAATACCGTATTACCAACCCGATGTATATTGACCACTAAACAAACTGGAATGGGTAAAACTTGTTCTCTATTGGATGGAGGGCTCCGAGCTCATTCCAAAAAGGTGTTTTGCCCAAAAATCGGACAACCAGATCAAAAGTTATGGCTGTTATAGTTTATGTATCAATAAGAGCTAAATCCCTCATTACCACTGCAACCCTCTGTATATTGACAACTAAAATGAGCCAGGATGGTTTAAAATTGTTTTTCATTGGATGTATAGCTCCGAGCATATTCTGAAAAGGTGTTGTGAGCAAAAATGAGACAACCGGAAGAAAAGTTATAGCTGTTTGAAGTTTAGGTGTCAATTGGAGCTAAATCCCACAATACCACTGTAACTCAATGTATATCGAGCACTAAATGAACTTGATTGGGTAAAACATGGTCTCCATTGAGTGTAGGGCTCTGAACTCTTTTCGAAGCGGTGTTGTGGGCGAAAATCAGACAATCTCATCAAAAGTTATGGCTGTTTGAAGGTTATACATGTCATTAGGAGCTAAATTTTGCATTACCGCTGCAACCCACTATATATCGACAACTAAATGAACTGCAATGTGTAGAACATGTGCTTCAATAAATGTAGGGCTCCGATCTCATTCCTAAAAAGCGTTGTTGTTAAACCGCCAAAATCCGATCAAATGTGATATTCCAAGAAGAAATTAGGGCATTTAGAACGCTTCAAATTGTCCCAATTTACACGCACTTGACCGCAACCTAGCTCTGATACCACTGTTTGGTTTTCAATATCCCTAACGGGATGACATATCGAATATGCGCAGCGGAAATAATAACAAGAACAACCCAAAAGAAGCTAACGGATCTTGTGGTTTTTAATGATTCAAGAGAATAATCAAATCAAAATACAAAGTACCTTTGCGGGATTGAGTCAACACTCAACCAAGGTGCTCCAAAGAGAAATCCAAAAATCTGCCTTTGAGTTCTTCAAGAATCGAAATGGATCGATCCCTCTACAGAAGTCCACACAAGCAAAAGGAGAACCCTAGCTTCTTGTCGTACGAGAACTAGGTCGAAGAAGGAAGCTCTCAACGTCCCCACGGACTGCTAGGTCCAATCCAGGGGAGGCGGCGACCGACGGCGGCGACTAGTGTAACGCCCCAGTTTTTTCTATAGTGTGTTAAGCGGGAATATGAAATTGGTAATGTCCTAAATACTAAATTTATCGTTGCGGAGTGTTAGTGCTAGAGGGCGTTACCGTTTTGGAAACGTCATCGTCGTCGTCCGATGAGTTACCTTTTTATGGGGGCGCAAATGTGGATATATGAATGTAAATGTGTATATAAATACGTACATATGTATACATATGCGATTATAAGCATGAATGAAAATCCTTATATATAAACATGCCATTATAAGTGTTTACGAATGCATGTATTCCCTTGGGTATGCATGCTTGAAGTTTTATAGGGGAAGAGTTTTGTGTCGGGTGCTACATTTATGCCATTATATATATACACGGGTATAGGGGTATATATAAGCATATATATATATAAAGATCTTGTTCATACAAAACTATATACACATATATACATTATGTATATACTTACTTGAGTGCAGGTCATGCAAAAAAAAGAAGAAGAAGAGAGAGAGATTTTATATGTATATACGTACATACATAAATTACATATAACCTTAGTGCAAAGATTTTATAAGAGCATAAATATATATATATGCTGGGTGTTATTAGGGATCAGGAGCCTCTTTTTTTTCCTCTCTTCATTCTTCCCCTCTCCTCGTGCAAGCCTGGAGCTTTTTAGGAGTGTGAGCTAGGGCTTCGTCACGGTCGCCGGAGGTCAGAGGGCTAGGTCGTCGGAGGGGTCTTGGGTTGTTATCGGGCCCTATCTTCGTCGCCGGGGCATCCCTTTCGCTCGGCCCTCGTCGATCTTGCCGTGATCCGCGGTCGTCGATCGATTCAGGCAAGAAGACTCTTCCCCCTCTTCCCCTCCATCTCCTTCTTCTCGCTTAATTTATCCTGGTCCGATCAAGGTATTTTGCCCAATTTTTTTTCTCTGGTTTTGCATCAAGATCTGGATTCACCTTCCTTTGGTTTACACCGGCTATTTCCTGATTTAATTTCGTGGCTAATATTATGTATTTCCTTCTGGATTTACACGCTTGGTTCGGATCGGTTAGTTCTGGAAGCGTATACTTGTTCTTTTTACATAAACCTGGATTTATATGGGCTTGGTTTTTGCTACCAACCTGGAATCGTATACTTGATCTTTCTTACAAAAACCTGGATCCATGTAGGTTAGATTTTTGCTAAAAATTTGGACTTGTATGCTGATTTTTGCTAACAAAAAAACCTGGAATTTCTTGTGCTCGGTTTTACAAAGAAAGCTGGATTTATATGCTTGGTTTTATGCAAAAATCTGGATTCATACTTGCTTTACAAGTTTGGTATTAGGCCGGCTAGTTCTTGATTCAATCCGCTGGCTAATTCTTGATTCAATTCATGGAAAAATCTGGGATTCTTTTAGGCTTGATTTAAATTATTGGTTCATCTGTGTGTGGATAATCCTGCTGTTATCCTTGCTTCCTTTGTTAATTTGGGTGCTGCCCTGCTGGTTTTCTGTTGGTGAGAGGCTGCTGTGGCTTGCTTTATTTAAGGGTGTTCTGTTGGTCTTCTTCCTTGTGAGGCCGCTGTTCCTTTTAGTGGGGGGGGGGGGGGAGGGCTGCCTCTCATCTTTGTTAATTTGTGGGGGGCTGTTTTCTTATGTTAGGGGTTGCACCTTATTCTTGTCTAAGCAAGGGCTGCTGCTATGTTCTTTTCTTTTGGGCTGCCTTGTACCACTCTTGACGGGTTTCATTACTTGCAAAATAATTCTACGCGCTTCGATTACAAGTAGCTAGAAATGGTCAATATTATGGTGGTTCTATTTGCTAACTCCTCGGCACACTTAATTGGTCCTGTCTTATTATATGCTAGCTTCTATGGTTGGGTGAATCCTTCTATCCCTCTTTTATATGCTAGCTGCTATATGTTTAGCTTTGTTCCGATCCTGTGCTAATCCTTGATGGTTTATTCTGGTTGATTTTGTTCCAGATCATGTTTACTTGGCTAATTCTGCATATTTACTTGGCTAAATATTGATGGACTTGTTTGCACTAGAATGATGGATATAGGGAACGATGGGGTCCCCCATCATAGTTCTGTTAATAGTGGTTGGTAGGGCAATGAGACCACCATCACGACGCCTTTTTATTTGGGGTGAACATCCCCTTTATGTGCGTGGTTAGTGACAATATTTGGGTCCGCCACACTGGTTCATTTTGAACATCCCCTTTATGTGGGTGGATAGTGACATTGTTTTGGGTCCGCCACCACTGGTCCATTTTTGCATTATATGCCAAGTTTAGTCATGCTCTTGCTTATCGGGCTGGTTCTATGCGGGATCTTCCTAACCTTCTATTACTGAAATCTTTATATAAGCATATATATATATATAGTTATATATATATATGGGTATATGTATATATATATATATGTATTTATATACCCCTTTCAGCTTGGATATGTCACTTGTTACTTCTCCTGCTCTTACTTTTAACTATGTTGTTTTCTTGCACCCTTTGGGCTGAGGCATTCTTTTCTTATAGATGCCTCAGGTTCAGGTTCGTAGCTGCCGCAGGTTTTAGAGCAGGGTTGTTCAGTTTCTCGGGTGGAGGGCTTTCCTCCCTATTAGGTAAGGATTTAGTTTCTCTTGTTGTAGCGTTTCTTTTGGCTGTTGACTCTTTTCCTGCGGGTTCGTGTCAGTTGTTGACGCCCGTACGACTTTTGCTTGGTTCACTTGTTGATGCTGCAGCTAGCTTCCTTTACTGCTACTTAGTTATTTTGTATTCGTACACTCTGGGAAAAGCCTATTTTGCTGAATATTAATGCAGTTCTTTTAGCAGATAAAAATTTATTCTTTTAACTGTTTGTCGCATTTATTATTAAGTATCACCTATTTGCAAAGCGTAAAACAGAATATAATGATACTTCCTTATTATATACTAAATTTAGACCGGCGATCGCCCTGGAGACGTCTCTGGTCTTCAGCGCCGTTAGGAATAAAATGAACTTATTTTCTTCCGTTGTGTACGCATGTCTTTTATAAAGTGCGGCTTGGTAAACCGCAGGGCCGAGGGACACGGTCTCCTAACCCAAATGAAATGAATCTTAAAAGATAATCCTTTTTCTTAATTCATACCTTTTTGTAAAAGAAAATGTTCGTTTGAGTGCTCGCCTGAACGTCTGTAGTTGTCCCCTACAGGACGTGGCATCATGACGCGTGTTTTCCCCTTCGCTCTGATAATATAATTTATTTCGGGAAAATACGGGTTGTGACAACTAGCGGCGGCGGAAAACGATCGGCGGATGGGAAGAACGAGATGCCCTCACGCGGAATAGTTCCGGTCGGCTGTTCTCGTCTAAATCGCGAAAAGATCAAGTCTATGTAAACCTAAAATAGCATGCCCTTTTATACTAAAACGCATAAATCAGGCTATCCGCACACTAGAGGAAAAATGGAACATTTCTCTCCAGATTTACATTCGCCGAATTCGACTAAACAATATAAACGAATTCGACTCAGATTCGGCGAAACCATTTCGACGAATTCGTCTATATAAATTCGGCGATATAATTTCGTCGAAACCATTTCGTCGAACTGGCATATTTCGGCTAAACCCTTTAGTTGAATCTGTTACAATTCGGATAATCACATTAGCCGAATCTCATTTGTCGAAAACAACATAATTCGGTTAATTACATTAGCCGAATTTGACTTAGTTCGGTTAAACCCTTTAGCCGAATTTGTCTACTATAAACCCATTCGTTTAACCCCTTTAAACGATTTGCCGTTGAGACATTCTCAACATAATTCCAAGCAGTCATAGGATTGGTACTCCACTCATATCTAATATGAGTAAGGCCAACACAATCCTTTCTCCAATTTCTCCAAACGCTTCTATGTGCGACCCTATAGGCTCATATTGCGTTGGCAGTAAGACTAACTACTTGATTGCTTTGAGATCACCTGGGAAACTCCAACAGTTGTGTGGTAAAATCAGACAATCGGTTCAAAAGTTATTGGTGTCTAAAGTTTGAGTGTCATTTGGAGCTAAATCTCTCACTTTCACTACAACCCGCATAAAAAATTCTTTCATTTTGAAATTTATGTGTGATTTGAAGCTAAATCTCGCATTATCACTACAACCCAATGCATATCGACCTCTAAACCAGCTTTAATGGGTTAAAATTATTCTCCATGAATATAGGGCTCCGATCTCATTCCGAAATGGTATTGTGGGCGAAAATCAGACAATCAGATCAAAAGTTATGGATGTTTGAAGTTTAGGTCTCATTTTGAGCTAAATACCTTATTATTCTCCATTGGATTTATGGCTCCGATCTCCATTGAGTGTAGGGCTATGAACTCTTTTCGAAGCGGCGTTGTTGGCAAAAATCAAACAACCTCATCAAAAGTTATGGTTGTTTGAAGGTTATAGGTGTCATTTGGAGCTAAATTTTGCATTGTCGCTGCAACACGCGATATATCGACAACTAAATGAACTGCAACGTGTAAAACTTGTGCTTCAACAAATGTAGGGCTCCGAGTTCATTCCTAAAAAGTGTGGTGGTGTAAAATCAGACAATCGGATCAAAAGTTATTGCTGTTTAAAGTTTGAGTGTCATTTGGAGCTAAATATCTCACTTTCACTACAACCCGCATCAAAAATTCTTTCTTTTTTAAATTTATGTGTGATTTGAATCTAAATCTCGCATTATCACTACAACCCAATGTATATCGACCTCTAAACGAGCTTTAATGGGTTAAAATTAATCTCCATTGGATTTAGGGCTCCGATATCATTCCGAAAAGGTATTGTGGGCGAAAATCAGACAACCGGATCAAAAGTTACGGATGTTTGAAGTTTAGGTCTCATTTTGAGCTAAATACCTTATTACCAACCCGATGTATATTGACCACTAAATAAACTGGAAAGGGTAAAACTTGTTCTCCATTGGATGGAGGGCTCCGAGCTCATTCCAAAATGGTATTTTGCGCAAAAATCGGACAACCAGATCAAAAGTTATGGCTGTTACAGTTTATGTGTCAATATGAGCTAAATCCCTCATTACCACTACAACCCGCTGTCTATTGACAAGTAAAATGAGCCGGGATGGTTTAAAATTGTTTTTCATTGGATGTATGGCTCCGAGAATATTCTGAAAAGGTGTTGTGGGCAAAAATGAGACAACTGGAAGAAAACTTATTGCTGTTTGAAGTTTAGGTGTCAAATGGAGCTAAATCCCACAAAACCACTGTAACTCAATGTATATCGAGCACTAAATGAACTAGATTTGGTCAAACTTGATCTCCATTGAGTGTAGGGCTCTGAATTCTTTAGGGTTTAGGGTTTAGGGTTTTTAGGGTGGTGGGGTAAAATCAGACAACTAAATAAACTGCAATGAGTAAAACTTGTGCTTCAATAAATGTAGGGCTCCGAGCTATTTCCAAAAAGTTGTTGTGGGGTAAAATCAGATAATCGGATCAAAAGTTATTGCTGTCTAAAGTTTGAATGTCATTTGGAGCTAAATCTCTCACTTTCACTACAACCCGCATCAAATATTCTTTCATTTTGAAATTTATGTGTGATTTAAAGCTAAATCTCGCATTATCACTACAAACCAATGTATAAACACCTCTAAACAAACTTTAATGGGTTATAGTTATTCTCCATGGATTTGGGGCTCCGATCTCATTCCGAAAAGGTGTTGTGGGCGAAAATCAGACAACCAGATCAAAAGTTACAGATGTTTGAAGTTTAGGTCTCATTTTGAGCTAAATACCTAATTACCAAGCCACTGTATATTGACCACTAAACAAACTGGAATGGGTAAAACTTGTTCTCCATTGGATGGAGGGCTCCGAGCTCATTCCAAAAAGGTGCTTTGCGGAAAAATCGGACAACCAGATCAAAAGTTATGGCTGTTACAGTTTATGTGTCAATAGGAGCTAAATCTCTCATTACCACTGCAGCTCGCTATATATTGACAACTAAAATAAGCCGGGATGGTTTAAAATTGTTTTTCATTGGATGTATGGCTCCGAACATATTCTGAAAAGGTGTTGTGGGCAAAAATGAGACAAGCGGAAGAAAAGTTATAGCTGTTTGAGGTTTAGGTGTCAATTGGAGCAAAATCCCACAAAACCACTGTAACTAAATGTATATCGAGCACTAAATTAACTAGATTGGGTAAAACTTGGTCTCCATTGAGTGTAGGGCTCTGAACTCTTTTCGAAGCGGTGTTGTTGGCGAAAATCAGGCAACCTCATCAAAAGTTTTGGCTGTTTGAAGGTTATACGTGTCATTTGGAGCTAAATTTTGCATTACCGCTGCAACCCGCTATATATCGACAACTAAATGAACTACAATGTGTAAAACTTGTGCTTCAATAAATGTAGGGCTCCGAGCTCATTCCTAAAAGGTGTTGTGAGGTAAAATCAGACAATCAGATCAAATGTTATTGCTGTCTAAAGTTTGAGGTTCATTTGGAGCTAAATCTCTTACTTTTACTACAATCCTCATCAAAAATTCTTTCATTTTGAAATTTATGTGTGATTTGAAGTAAAATCTCGCATTATCACTACAACCCAATGCATATCAACCTCTAAATGAGCTTTAATGGGTTAAAATTATTCTCCATGGATTTAGGGCTCCGATGTCATTCCAAAAAGGTATGGGCGAAAATCAGACAATCAGATCAAAAGTTATTGATGTTTGAAGTTTAGGTCTCATTTTGAGCTAAATACCATATTACCAACCCGCTGTATATTGACCACTAAACAAACTGGAATGGGTAAAACATGTTCTCCATTGGATGGAGGGCTCCGAGCTCATTCCAAAAAGGTGTTTTGCGGAAAAATCGGACAACCAGATCAAAAGTTATGGCTGTTACAGTTTATGTGTCAATAGGAGCTAAATCTCTCATTACCACTGCAACTCGCTATATATTGACAACTAAAATGAGCCGGGATGGTTTAAAATTGTTTTTCATTGGATGTATGGCTCCGAGCATATTCTGAAAAGGTGTTGTGGGCAAAAATGAGACAAGCGGAAGAAAAGTTATAGCTGTTTGAGGTTTAGGTGTCAATTGGAGCAAAATCCCACAAAACCACTATAACTCAATGTATATCGAGCACTAAATTAACTAGATTGGGTAAAACTTGGTCTCCATTGAGTGTAGGGCTCTGAACTCTTTTCGAAGCGGTGTTGTTGGCGAAAATTAGACAACCTCATCAAAAGTTTTTGCTGTTTGAAGGTTATACATGTCATTTGGAGCTAAATTTTGCATTACCGCTGCAACCCGCTATATATCGACAACTAAATGAACTGCAATGTGTAAAACTTTTACTTCAATAAATGTAGGGCTCCGAGCTCATTCCTAAAAGGTGTTGTGAGGTAAAATCAGACAATCAGATCAAATGTTATTGCTGTCTAAAGTTTGAGTGTCATTTGGAGCTAAATCTCTCACTTTTACTACAACCCGCATCAAAAATTCTTTCATTTTGAAATTTATGTGTGATTTGAAGTAAAATCTCGCATTATCACTACAACAGAATGCATATCAACCTCTAATCGAGCTTTAATGGGTTAAAATTATTCTCCATGGATTTAGGGCTCCGATCTCATTCCGAAAAGGTATGGGCGAAAATCAGACAATCGGATCAAAAGTTATTGATGTTTGAAGTTTAGGTCTCATTTTGAGCTAAATACCATATTACCAACGAGCTGTATATTGACCACTAAACAAACTATAATGGATAAAACTTGTTCTCCATTGGATGGAAGGCTCCGAGCTCATTCCAAAAAGGTGTTTTGCGCAAAAATCAGACAACCAGATCAAAAGTTATGGCTGTTACAGTTTATATGTCAATAGGAGCTAAATCCCTCATTACCACTGCAACCCGCTGTATATTGACAACTAAAATGAGCCGGGATGGTTTAAAATTGTTTTTCATTGGATGTATAGCTCCGAGCATATTCTGAAAAGTTGTTTTGGGCAAAAATGAGACAACCGGAAGAAAAGTTATAGCTGTTTGAAGTTTGGGTGTCAATTGGAGCTAAATCCCACAAAACCACTATAACTCAATGTATATCGAGCACTAAATGAACTTGATTGGGTAAAACATGTTCTCCATTGAGTGTAGGGCTCTGAACTCTTTTCGAAGCGGTGTTGTTGGCGAAAATCCGACAACCTCATCAAAAGTTATAGCTGTTTGAAGGTTATACGTGTCATTTGGAGCTAAATTTTGCATTACCGCTGCAACCCACTATATATCGACAACTAAATGAACTGCAATGTGTAGAACATGTGCTTCAATAAATGTAGGGCTCCGATCTCATTCCTCAAGGGTGTTGTTGTTAAACCGCCAAAATCCGATCAAATGTGCTATTCCAAGAAGAAATTAGGGCATTTAGAACGCTTCAAATTGTCCCAATTTACACGCACTTGACCGCAACCTAGCTCTGATACCACTGTTTGGTTTTATATATCCCTAACGGGATGACATATCGAATATGCGCAGCGGAAATAATAACAAGAACAACCCAAAAGAAGCTAACGGATCTTGCGGTTTTTAATGATTCACGAGAATAATCAAATCAAAATACAAAGTACCTTTGCGGGATTGAGTCAACACTCAACCAAGGTGCTCGAAAGAGAAATCCAAAAACCTGCCTTTGAGTTCTTCAAGAATCGAAATGGATCGATCCCTCTACAGAAGTCCACACAAGCAAAAGGAGAACCCTAGCTTCTTGTCGTACGAGAACTAGGTCGAAGAAGGAAGCCCTCAACGTCCCCACGGACTGCTAGGTCCAATCCAGGGGAGGCGACGACCGACGACGGCGATTAGCGGGGGCGGAAAATGATCGGCGGATCGGAAGAACGAGATGCCCTCACGCGGAATAGTTCTGGTCGGTTGTTCTCGTCTAAATCGCGAAAAGATCAAGTCTATGTAAACCTAAAATCGCATGACCTTTATACTAAAACACATAAATCAGGCTATCCGCAGACTAGAGGAAAAACAGAACATTTCTCTCCAGATTTACATTCGCCGAATTCGACTAAACAATATAACCGAATTCGACTCAGATTCGGCGAAACCATTTCCACGATTTCGTCTATATAAATTCGGCGATATAATTTCGTCGAAACCATTTCGTCGAACTGACATATTTCGGCTAAACCCTTTAGTCGAATCTGTTACAATTCGGATAATCACATTAGCCGAATCTCATTTGTCGAAAACAACATAATTCGGTTAATCACATTAGCCGAATTTGACTCAGTTCGGTTAAACCCTTTAGCCGAATTTGTCTAGTATAAACCCATTCGTTTAAACCCTTTAAACGATTTCCCGTTGAGACATTCTCAACTTAATTCCAAGCAGTCATAGGATTGGTCCTCCACTCATATCCAATATGAGTAAGGCCAACACAATCCTTTCTCCAATTTCTCCAAACGCTTTTATTTGCGACCCTATAGGCTCATATTGCGTTGGCAGTCAGACTAACTATTTGATTGCTTTGAGATCACCTAGGAAACTCCAACAGTTGTGTTGTAAAATCAGACAATCGGATCAAAAGTTATTGTTGTCTAAAGTTTGAGTGTCATTTGGAGCTAACTCTCTCACTTTCACTACAACCCGCATCAAAAATTCTTTCATTTTGAAATTTATGTGTGATTTGAAGCTAAATCTTGCATTATCACTACAACCCAATGTATATCGACCTCTAAACGAGCTTTAATGAGTTAAAATTATTCTCCAAGAATTTAGAGCTCCGATCTCATTCCTAAATGGTATTGTGGGCGAAAATCAGACAATCAGATCAAAAGTTACGGATGTTTGAAGTTTAGGTCTCATTTTGAGCTAAATACCTTATTATTCTCCATTGGATTTACGTCTCCGATCTCCATTGAGTGTAGGGCTATGAACTCTTTTCGAAGCGGTGTTTTTGGCAAAAATCAAACATCCTCATCAAAAGTTATGGCTGTTTGAAGGTTATAGGTGTCATTTGGAGTTAAATTTTGCATTACCGCTGCAACACGCGATATATCGACAACTAAATGAACTACAACGTGTAAAACTTGTGCTTCAACAAATGTAGGGCTCCGAGCGCATTAATAAAAAGTGTGGTGGGGTAAAATCAGACAATCAGATCAAAAGTTATTGTTGTTTAAAGTTTGAGTGTCATTTGGAGCTAAATCTCTCACTTTCACTACAACCCGCATAAAAAATTCTCATTTTTAAATTTATGTGTGATTTGAAACTAAATCTCGCATTATCACTACAACCCAATGTATATCGACCTCTAAACAAGCTTTAATGGGTTAAAATAATTCTCCATTGGATTTAGGGCTCTGATCTCATTCCGAAAAGGTATTGTGGGCGAAAATCAGGCAACCGGATCAAAAGTTACGGATGTTTGAAGTTTAGGTCTCATTTTGAGCTAAATACCTTATTACCAACCCGATGTACATTGACCACTAAATAAACTGGAATGGGTAAAACTTGTTCTCCATTGGATGGAGGGCTCCGAGCTCATTCCAAAATGGTATTTTGCGCAAAAATCGGACAACCAGATCAAAAGTTCTGGCTATTACAGTTTATGTGTCAATAGGAGCTAAATCCCTCATTACCACTACAACCCGCTGTATATTGACAACTAAAATGAGGCGGGATGGTTTAAAATTGTTTTCATTGGATGTATGGCTCCAAGCAAATTCTGAAAAGGTTTTGTGGGGAAAAATAAGACAACCAGAAGAAAAGTTATAGCCGTTTGAAGTTTAGGTGTCAATTGGAGCTAAATCCCACAAAACCACTATAACTCAATGTATATCGAGCACTAAATTAACTAGATTGGGTAAAACTTGGTCTCCATTGAGTGTAGGGCTCTGAACTCTTTTCGAAGCGGTGTTGTTGGCAAAAATCAGACAACCTCATCAAAAGTTATGGTTGTTTGAAGGTTATAGGTGTCATTTGGAACTAAATTTTGCATTACCGCTGCAACCCACTATATATCGACAACTAAATGAACTGCAATGTGTAAAACTTGTGCTTCAATAAATGTAGGGCTCTGAGCTAAATCCTAAAAGGTGTTGTGGGGTAAAATCAGACAATCGGATCAAAAGTTATTGTTGTCTAAAGTTTGAGTGTCATTTGGAGCAAAATCTCTCACTTTCACTACAACCCGCATCAAAAATTCTTTCATTTTGAAATTTATGTGTGATTTGAAGCTAAATCTCGCATTATCACTACAACCCAATGTATATCGACCACTAAATGAGCTTTAATGGCTTAAAATATTCTCCATCGATTTAGGGCTCCGATCTCATTCCGAAAAGGTATTGTGGGCGAAAATCAGACAATCAGATCAAAAGTTATGGTTGTTTGAAGTTTAGGTCTCATTTTGAGCTAAATACCTCATTACCAACCCGCTGTATATTGACCACTAAAAAATCTGGAATGGGTAAAACTAGTTCTCCATTGGATGGAGGGCTCCGAGCTCATTCCAAAAAGGTGTTTTGCACAAAAATCATACAACCAGATCAAAAGTTATGGCTGTTACAGTTTATGTGTCAATAAGAGCTAAATTCCTCATTACCACTGCAACCCGTTATATATTGACAACTAAAATGAGCCGGGATGGTTTAAAATTGTTTTTCATTGGATGTATAGCTCCGAGCATATTCTGAAAAGGTGTTGTGTGCAAAAATGAGACAAGCGGAAGAAAAGTTATAGTTGTTTGAAGTTTAGGTGTCAATTGGAGCTAAATCCCACAAAACCACTGTAACTCAATGTATATCGAGCACTAAATGAACTTGATTGGGTAAAACATGGTCTCCATTGAGTGTAGGGCTCATAACTCTTTTCGAAGCGGTGTTGTTGGCGAAAATCAAACAACCTCATCAAAAGTTATGGCTGTTTGAAGGTTATACGTGTCATTTGGAGCTAAATTTTGCATTACCGCTACAACCCACTATATATCGAAAACTAAATGAACTGCAATGTGTAGAACATGTGCTTCAATAAATGTAGGGCTCCGATCTCATTCCTATAGGGTGTTGTTGTTAAACCACCAAAATCCGATCAAATGTGATATTCCAAGAAGAAATTAGGGCATTTAGAACGCTTCAAATTGTCCCAATTTACACGCACTTGACCGCAACCTAGCTCTGATACCACTGTTTGGTTTTCTATATCCCTAACGGGATGACATATCGAATATGCGCAGCGGAAATAATAACAAGAACAACCCAAAAGAAGCTAACAGATCTTGCGGTTTTTAATGATTCAAGAGAATAATCAAAGCAAAATAGAAAGTACCTTTGCGGGATTGAGTCAACACTCAACCAAGGTGCTCCAAAGAGAAATCCAAAAATCTGCGTTTGAGTTCTTCAAGAATCGAAATGGATCGATCCCTCTACAGAAGTCAACACAAGCAAAAGGAGAACCCTAGCTTCTTGTCATACGAGAACTAGGTCAAAGAAGGAAGCTCTCAACATCCCCACGGACTGCTAGTTCCAATCCAGGGGAGCCGGCGACCGATGATGGCGACTAGCGGCTGCGGAAAACGATCGGCGGATGGAAAGAACGAGATGCCCTCACGCGGGACAGTTCCGGTCGGCTGTTCTCGTCTAAATCGCGAAAAGATCAAGTCTATGTAAACCTAAAATCGCATGCCCTTTTATACTAAAACGCATAAATCAGGCTATCCGCAGACTAGAGGAAAAACAGAACATTTCTCTCTAGATTTACATTCGCCGAATTCGACTAAACAATATAACCGAATTCGACTCAGATTCGGCGAAACCATTTCGACGAATTCGTCTATATAAATTCGGCGATATAATTTTGTCGAACTGACATATTTCGGCTAAACCCTTTAGTCGAATCTGTTACAATTCGGTTAATCACATTAGCCGAATCTCATTTGTCGAAAACAACATAATTTGGTTAATCACATTAGCCAAATTTGACTCAGTTCGGTTAAACCCTTTAGCCGAATTTGTATAGTATAAACCCATTCGTTTAAACCCTTTAAACGATTTCCTGTTGAGACATTCTCAACTTAATTCCAAGCAGTCACAGGATTGGTCCTCCACTCATATCCAATATGAGTAAGGCCAACACAATCCTTTCTCCAATTTCTCCAAATGCTTTTATGTGCGACCCTATAGGCTCATATTGCGTTGGCAGTAAGACTAACTACTTGATTGCTATGAGATCCCCTAGGAAACTCCAACAGTTGTGTGGTAAAATCAGACAATCGGATCAAAAGTTATTGATGTCTAAAGTTTGAGTGTGATTTGGAGCTAAATCTCTCACTTTCACTACAACCCGCATCAAAAATTCTTTCATTTAGAAATTTATGTGTGATTTGAAGCTAAATCTCGCATTATCACTACAACCCAATGTATATCGACCTCTAAACGAGCTTTAATGGGTTAAAATTGTTGGATCCGTAGGCGCCCTTAGAGGGGGGGTGAATAAGGGTTTTCAAAACTTTAGTGATATTTTAAAAACTTTATAATAATGCAAGATTAAGACAATAGAAAGTCAAGTAAATCAATTGAAATAAAGTAGAGACATGCTTTATTAATATCAAATAAGGTTTTACAAAAGTTGACTTCTATGATGCTAGAAATCGGTGGCGATGAATAGTAAACTCTTTTTGTTTTCTATCCTGACTCGCATCCCCACGAACCGGTGGCCCTAGCATATCCTCCCCGGGTTCGGCCTCAAGCCGCTCTAGCCAACCCTTCCCCGGATGTGGCCTCGAGCACCCCCTAGACCTAGCCTAGATCTAGTCGCCAACACAAGGCGAGTTTCCCCCTAAGTCCTACCCAGACCTAGTCGCCAACACGAGGCGATTTCACTAACCGTTTTACAAGATGAATATGAAATATAAATAAATAGAAACTCCCTTCTGAAGTCCGAGGCGAAGATCCGTTGTAGAATAAGTGTTGTAGAAGAGGACTTCGTTTGGATCCGGCGTGATGAGATTCTCCTTCAGAAGTTTGCAGAACTTTGGTAGGACATCAACTTCGGCCAAGATAGCCTCTAGAATTCTAGCACTCTATCTCTCTCTGATATCTCTCTGATGTGTGTCTAAAACGAGAGGAGAGGAGTCCTTTTTATAGCCTCAGCGCAGGCGCTAGCGCTACCGCCGGCGCTGTCCCATATTAGGACACATTCTGCGCGGCAGAATTTTCAATCCGAGGAGTCAATTCCCCCTTGCCAACTGTGTTCCTTGCTATCGCATGCGCTATCAGATATCGCCTGGCGCAATCTCCTTCTATAAGTTCTCTCGACAATTTCGCTTCGAGCCAAAATTTCATCGAATAGGAATTCGTCGAACGTCGCTAGCGCCTGCGCTAGTACTACCGCCAGCGCTAGTAGATGTATTGGATTTGTTGGCTCAACTTTGGGGGCAACCTTCTTATGTAATCCTTGAGTCATGTGGACTTTGTTACCTGCACACATAAACACACAAGATCAAATACACATGGGATTTGTTATTCACAAACCTAGGAGATGCAGAAGACCATGTTCCAACAAACTCCCCCTTTTGATAATAACAAATCCATTAATGATAAATTAGAGCATTAATATATAAGCATGAAGAAAATACTTGTGTGTGTGTGAGAGTGATGACTTAGGATAATTTTAGCATTTAGCATTTAGAATTGCTCCCCCTAAATACATGCTCCCCCTAAGTGAATGTTCTCCTAATATGTAAGCTATCATCTTAATTAAGCATTATAGTTTGATAGCAGATTAATTTTTATCATGTTAGTGATGACTTAGGATAATTTTAGCATTTAGCATTTAGAATTGCTCCCCCTAAATACATGCTCCCCCTAAGTGAATGTTCTCCTAATATGTAAGCTATCATCTTAATTAAGCATTATAGTTTGATAGCAGATTAATATTTATCATGTTAGTTCTCCCCCTTTTGTTATTAGCAAAAGCGGGTAAGGAGACATCACTAAAAAGTCGATAATAAGATAAAGGCATGATCGAGCTTGTAGAGAATGAAATGAGAAGGAGTTTTAGAATTATTTTAATCACAATATTGTCATAAATCAGAGTTTGTAGCATAACCAAATAGAAGGTAAATGTAAAGTTGCGGAAGACTTAGAAAAACACAAGCAAACATCTTTTATGATAATTAAAAAAATATGGGAGTTTAATTTTATAAAGAAGATGTTTTGTAAACATTTTAAAATCAGTAATAAATTAACCAAGCATGAAATAATGATATCAGAAAGATAGTACTACAATGTTATGTTAATTCATAGTTTCAAAAACATACTAAACATTGTAGAAAGCATGTTAGGTTATCTAGTGCATTTCATAAGTAAAGAATAGTATAGAATTAGCATTAGGATCCAATACTCATGAGAAGAAGTGTTATGGAAGATAATGATGTGCACATAAGTGTATTTTTGAGTAGAGTAAACACATGTTGTAATCAAAAATACAAGTAATATGTAAAGTAAGAGCACAATAAAACACAAATAATTTTACTTCCACAAACTTCAATGCACAAAAAAAATGTACAACTACCAAGGTGCTTTGCACACACAATGCTCATTAAGACTTATCAGGGTGTAAAGTAGTGCTTGGGGGATCACCTAGTTTTATTCTTCAAGATTGATTTTTATTGTGATCCGGTGTACTTAAGAAAAAGTGGTTTTTATTTTGAAAGAAAGTTATGGTTTGCACAAGATACTTGACTATTCTTTCCAAGGTGCTCAACCTCACAACGCTTATTAAGACTTATCAGGAGGTTCAAGTAGTGCTTGGTGGAGTTATCTTTGTCACATTATTTTATGATTTTTGTTTTGTACAAAGTTCTCCGAATACACTTGTTTTTGCAAACCAATAAAATTTATGAAAAAAGATAACCACTTTTCTTAATTTTTAAAAGTGCAAATAAAGGAGTGTAGGTAAGATACTTGTGCAATTTTAATTCATTGTACTAATACAAAACATATACAAGCATTCTTAGATTAAACACAAATGTAGACAATGCCAAAATAAGTGAGTGAATAAAGATCATTATCAAACATAAAACATTTACTCATACTTAGAGGCATGCTACGCATAGTTCTACACAACTTTCAATATAATTGATGCACATGGTACTAGATATATCAAAGCATGATGAAAACAATATTCAAAGACTTTGAAAAAATAAAGTGCAACATTATAGAAGTGCTAAGGAATAGATTAAATCGTTCTTGATTCTCATACGAAAATTCATACAGTTTTTTTTATTCAGTGTTTTATATTTTTTTATTTGAATTTATTTTTCAAAAAGACATAAACTTTAAACAAAAAGCAAGAAATATTCTTTTTGTAATTTGGATTTTGTAAAAATAATAGACTTTAAACAAAACATACATTTATTTTGTAGTTTTACCTTTGGTGATTTTGTATTCAATTTTTCAAAAATAGACTTTAAACAAAGCATATTTTTTTTTGTAATTTTAACTTTTGTATTTTTGTATTTGATTTTTCAAAAATAAAATATAATCAGGAGTGCAAAAACAAGTAGTACATATATATTAATATATTTTTAGGAATATTTCAAAATTTTAAAATTACAAAAAAACCCATAAGTACGCTAGCGCTGGCGTTAGCGCTAGCGCGAGTAACAGTACACGATTTTTCATGATTTTGAAATTTTTGATTTTTGATCTTGATTAAGTGTCCCAATGTAGTTTCATGCTGAAATCTCAGATTTTTAGGAGATGTTTTCGATGGTTAAAACTTGCAAAATTTGTGTTTGGTGAATGTGTTTTAACTCGAAAGATCTAGGACACCTAACTCAAGTCGTAATAATCGAAATCTTACATCGGGAAGAGGTTTAGTAAATATGTCAGCGAGTTGAGAGTCCGTGCCAATGAAGCTTACTTTTACATGCTCATTCTTAATGTGATCCCTAATGAAATGATGACGAACATCGATGTGTTTGGATCTAGAGTGGTGTACGAGATTATATGTGAGGTCATTTGCACTTTTGTTGTCACATTTAAGATCAATGTTTTTAAGATGAAATCCAAAATCCTCTAGTGTTTGACTCATCCATAAAGCTTGTTCACAACAGCTACCAAGTGCGATATATTCAGCCTCCATGGTGGAGAGTGCAACCGAAGATTATTTTCGACTAGACCAAGCTACTAAAGAGGGTCCTAGAAAGTGACAAGTACCGCTAGTGCTTTTTCGATCTAGTGAACACCCGGCATAGTCCGAATCGGAATAGCTGTGGAGTGTAAATGAATCATTGTGTGAGTACCATAATCCTAATTTAGATGACCCTAATAGATAACGAAAAATACGTTTTACCGCTTTTAAATGAGATTCTTTTGGATTGGCTTGAAAGCGAGCACATAAACATATGACAAACATTATATCTGGTCTAGATGCACTTAAGTAAAGAAGAGATCCTATCATTCCTCTATATAGCGTTTGATCAATTGAAATTCCGGATTCATCTTTTCCTAGTTTTAAAGAAGCACTCATGGGAGTAGAAGCTTGTTTGAGATTTTCAAATCCAAATCGTTTAAGCATATCGTGAACATATTTTGTTTGACAAATAAAGATACCATCAGTTTGTTGTGAGATTTGAAAACCAAGAAAATATGATAGTTCTCCTACAAGACTCATTTCAAATTCATTTTTCATTACTAATACTACTTCATTACACAACTCTTCATTAGTGGCTCCAAAATGATATCATCAACATATATTTGTAAAATAATTAGATCATTATTATTATGCTTAATGAAGAGTTTGTTGTCGGCACTTCCCATAACATAACCGTGCTTTAACAAAAATGATGTAAGTCGATCATACCATGCACGGGGCGCTTGTTTTAAACCATAAAGCCCTTTTTCTAATTTGTAAACATGATTAGGGAATTTTTCATTTATGAAACCGGGGGATTGTTCTACATAAACTTCTTCTTTTATAAACCCATTTAAAAAGGCACTTTTAACATCCATTTGAAATAGTTTTATTCGTTTAAAACTCATAAATGCCAAAAATATTCGTATAGATTCTAAGCGAGCAACGGGTGCAAAAGTTTCTTCAAAATCTACCCCCTCAATTTGAGAATAACCTTGAGCAACTAAGCGTGCTTTATTTATTATAATCCTAGATTCACCATCTAATTAATTTTTAAAGATCCATTTTACGCCAATAATTGGATGATTATATGGTCTTTCTACTAGATTCCAAACTATATTTCTTTCAAATTGTCCTAACTCTTCATTTATAGCCAAAAACCAAAATTCGTCATTTAAAGCGGTGGAAACGTTTTTAGGTTCGATTTCAGAAACAAAACAAATATTTGAAAATGTTTCATGAAGAGAGGTTCCCTAATGACTAGCTCTTTTGGATGATTTTTTGAGAAGTTCAACACACTTGGAGGTACATATTCAATTTCATTGGACTTCTCCTCCTCTTCTTTGGACGGTTCCTCTTCGTCGTGCTCCAAAGATGGCAAAGGTTCATCATTTGTACCTGTAGAAGGCTTCTCTGCACATGGAATAAACTCATCAAATTTAACATTAATAGACTCTTCAACCTTACTCGATCTTTTATTAAATATTTTATAGGCTTTAGTGGTTGAAGAATATCCAAGGAATATTCCTTCATCACATTTCTCATCAAATTTTCCTAAAGAATCTTTTGTATTAAGAATAAAACATTTACATCCAAATACTTTAAAATATGATACGTTAGGTTTCTTTTGAAAATATAGTTCATACGGTGTGAGATTTAGTGATGGGCGAAGCATAACTCTATTCATTACATAGCATGATGTGCTTACGGCTTCGGCCCAAAACGACTTAGGTAATTTATATTTAGATAACATGGTGGGTGCTAGTTCTTGGATTGTCCTATTTTTCTGTTCTACAACACCGTTTTGTTGAGGTGTGTGATGCGCGTCGGCAAGTGCACCGGTCGCTGTCAAGTAATAATTGTGGAGAATAAATTCCCCGGATGTCGGTCTCTTGAGGAATGCAGGATGGGTGATCGAATCGCGCAGTGAATATTGTTACACAAGCGTTTCACAAACACAAAGAGGGGTTTTTGGTTGATTTTCCTAATTTTAACAACAATAAAAGAGATGCGGGTCGAGAACACCGCTTCGCAACATGAGGTGGATGCAACGGCCGCGATGCCGTGCTTCGTGAGGCGAATGAAGTGGACTCAGGCGCGAGAGAGTGAGGGTCGCAAACACCTCTTCACAACCGTCGTTAGCTCTTGCCAACACGGAGCAAACACCTTGCGTGCGTGTGTGAGTGAGTGCGCTTGAACGTGGTGAATCACAACCAACCCATGAATAAGAACACAGAAACGTTCATTCTCATCAAGTAAATATCACAATATTCATTTAGTAGAAGATTCAAAGGGGTACAATCAAGGAAAGAGGAAGGAGATAACCGGTGGTGAAGACTAGCGGCCGTTCACGGCCGGAATGGTAGGTTGTCGGGCTACCTCCGGACTCGGGCGGACGATGCTTCCGGCGTAGAGGGCTGTCACAATCTCCCTACGTGCTCCGTCGTCTTCGACTCAAGGTCTCTTCTTCTTCTCACCGGGCGGAAAGCGAAAATGATTGCTTGGAGGCTTGCGGATGATGGAGAACACTCACGGACGATGGAGGATGTCTAGGAATGGACCGAGGAAGCTTCCCCTTGCGTAGGAGATGAAGTAGGGGCGATCCAAGGGGGCGGTCGGCGGCGTACGGAACAGAAATCCCGCTCCCGGAATGAATAATCGCCCTAAAATCGCAACAGGCGCTTAAATAGGCGCTGGATTAAACACTGCGCACGATCATTGGCGCACGACCAGTGGTCGTGCGCACAGGAATCCTGCGAACGTGCGCACTGCCTGGACAGAACCTGCAAGAGATGAAATTATAAAATAAAATGTTCGCACGACCAGTGGCGCACGACCGTTGATCGTGCGCACTAGCGTCGGTGGTCGTGCGCAATAGGTGAGACAGAACTCATAAAATTACTATTAAGTGCGCACGGACAGTGGCGCACGACCGGTGGTCGTGCGCACTGGAGTTGATGGTCGTGCGCACTGCACCAGACAGAACTCGTAAAAAAGGGGTTAAGTGCGCACGATCAGTGGCGCACGACCGGTGGTCGTGCGCACTAGAACAAGTGATCGTGCGCAGTGTTCCTGTGCAGAATTGCACCGGAAACACTTGCACGCCTCCTATTCCAGCACAAACACAGATCTAGCCACCGAAAGTGGCACTTAACAACATATGAGTACTATGAAAGGAAATAAACACGAAAACACACCAAAGTGGGCCAAAATGTGCACCTAGAATGGGTTATCAATTATAAACTATAATAAGGCTAAAATGCGTGATATTGACTAAATAATGGCCCGGATGAGTCCATGAAGGTGTATATAATCAGGACTCATCACACCCCCAGACTTAACTGTTTGAGCGTCCCGAGCAAACGAATCCGGCGGAAGTTGAAAAAGATAATTAAAATAGCGAATTACGCAGGGGAGTACAGTGCGAAGTAACATATGCATGCGAGTAGGAATTCTAGTAGAAGAAGATTCTAGCTATGCTAACTAATTTACGTAAGTACTAAAGCGTAATCAAAGATTTAATTGTACTCAGTGGGTGAATTATGAAGAATTTGACGATCATGCCCGGTATGAAAGTGACGAGACGCTGAGGCGGGTGTTGCAAAAGATCGGGACTTAGGAATAACTCCGCTGAAATCCATCAACGTCGTGAACCATACGCTTGCCCGGTCACACTCTCTCCACGGCGCTAGCAAACTCGCAAATCAAATCAGTAGGACTTATAGGATTAAAACGGGGCTTAGGTTACGGAATGATATGCAAAGATAAACATGACGGCTACGCAACCCAAATGAGCCAACGGCACACTGCACCTTACAAAACCAAACAACTATGCTCGTGTGACACACCCCCAGACTTATCATGAAAACCAGGTGTGCACACAGCCTACTTTACAAATACCAACAGATTTTTCTCTTTAGCTTGGGAGGATTATTTTCAGGATACTCTTCTTTTTTTTCTTTTATATATTTTTCTTCTTTCAAGCAACCTCCAGTTGGTTCAAAATCAGCGGATAGACATTATTTTCTCTTCAAAACACAATGATACCACACACCACACAAGTTGGAAATTATGAGCACAGTTAAAACACTTTTTTTTTTTTGGTTGCGGGCGTAGGATAGGCTTCAGGCTTTGGTGGATGAGGAGGAGCTGAACATAAAAATGGTAGGCACAAATTTGGCTTGCAAAGGTGAATGAAAGGGGCATGGAATAACAAAGCTCAAACTAGCCAAATGGTGGCCTACATCATGCTTGACTCAACAAGTAGCTCTCACCCATGCTTCAAGAGTCGCTTGGGGCAAGTTCTTAGCCCACGAGAAAGATAAACCTTCCTCCCGACTCGAGCAACACACGTTTAGCGACCGCACACACACAACACCGGGTTATCATCAATTTCATTCGAATTCACCACTTGAGTACATTAAATCTAAATTTACGCAGAGATACTACACATAAATTAAATGCATAAGGAAAATCTAATTCTACTCAGGTTCTACTATAGCATGCGAAGCGACTAGAACACTACATGAGTCGACACCGCGCTCCAAATAATAATTCCTGTGTTAATAGCCTATTTCACATTCCAACCAAACTAGTTTAAACGGAACAACACAAAAGAAAGCACGCACTCAAGTGGGTGAAGTGGTGTGTGAAGATGAACGAAACTAAATAACTGAAATTAAAATACTTCTAGTATGCAAATGAGATGAGCATGTGCAGTGGGTGACAAAGAAACGGCTCTCCCCCAGACTTAATCAAAACCATACAACATAATGATATGACAGTGAAAATCAAAATTGAAAGCTAGGGAAGAAGTTACCCAATGCTCAGCACGTGAGCATACCAGAAGAATGGCGTTTAAAATCAAGACAATCCGCAGCATCCACCATCGAACACAAAACCTGCAAGCAAAACTCAAAACAACAAAAGCAAAAACAAAAACTGAACTAGGAAAGGTTGGATAAAAGGAAATATATAAAAAAAAACGGAAATCTGGGTTGTCTCCCAGTAGCGCTTTCATTTAACGTCCTTAAGCTGGACCAAATACCTGTATTAGCATTGTTTATAAAGAGTGCAGGAATTAAGAAGACATACTCAAAAATAGTTCATTACAGCAATTAAAAACACGCATCAACTAAAAGCGCTCTTGTGGTGCGCATCTCCCGTAGCATGTAGGCGGGAGGTGAAGGCTTTAGGGCCAGCACTGGTATTACCCAATGCTCCCCTAACCTCCGCCATCTTGCTACGAAGAGCGGCAGCACGAGCGTCACGCAGAAGTTTTTCTTTTTTCAGTTTGGTGACGGTTGGAGATTGCCACCGTTGTGAACTCTCAGATTTTTCCTCCTTAGAATCAGGTGGCGTCACTTCCGGTGTCACTGTGACCACCGGATCGGCCCAAGAGACGGAACGCTTAAACAGTTTATTACACGATTCATCACAAGAAGAAAAATAATCAGCATTCTTGACTAAATCCACATCATCATTTCCCGGACAGCCGTCATCCTCCTTCTCGGCGTCGAATTCTTTCCAAAAGTCAATCACTTCCTCCTCATCAGATTTGAGCTCCTCCATTTCCCCTTCACCTGTTTCTTGGAAATGCGTCTTCCCTGCACAACTCAGAAGTTCATCAGAAATAACAAGAGGGGGAGGAGTGGATGTGTCGGCTCTAGCTTCGAGATGAATGGGCTGCAGCGCCGTGTTAGGTAAGATGACACACCCCGTGGCAAAGTCAAGGGTGGCGCCGCTCTCTTTCAAGAACGGCACCCCCAAGATAGGGATGGATTGATTTTCCCGGGGGCCCAACACCTGAAAGTCCGCGACCACAGTTGTCCCCTCAACTATTACTTCCACGTTTCTCACCTCTCCCTCGGATTGAATAATGGTGCCGTTAGCGAGAATCAGCGATTTCTTTTCCTCTGTGTTAATCTCCAATTGAAGTTTCGCAACATCTTGCAGCGCAATAACATTGCGAGAGGAACCGGAATCGCATAGAGCCTTTGTTTCAACCTGATTGATGGAACACGAGATTATCAGCTCACTCGGATTGGCATCCACCACATCCCCCAGACTTTTCCCTTGATCAATGGGATTCTTTTCCGTATTACTGGGAAGGGACCCCTGCGAACGCTCAGTTAGCGCTTGGGCCAATTGGCCCAAATGCGTCTCCAAGTTTCGCATAGATGCAGTTTGGTTTGCCATATTCGAGTTAGCTACAAGCATGAATTTTTCCATCATTTCTTCTAAATTACTCTTCTTTTGAGTAGGGGGTGCTTGGTTGTAATCCGGGTGCGGCGGCCTCGGTTGGCTCCCGGAGGCGTAAGCATCATTTTGATGCTGCCCCGGTGACCATCGTTGGCCGGGCGTGTTGGGATTCCACGAGAAGTTCGGATGACTTCTCGCTCCCGGATTATAAGTGTTATTATACGGCGCCCCCTTGGACTGATTTCCAACATAATTCACAGATTCATTTAAAGATAAGTGCACGAAATCACCTACCACTTGGTTCCCCGAGCATTCGTAAGCATGGTGGCCTCCACCTCCACATCCTTCACAAGTAATGATGGCAGCAGATGGAGACGGAGAAGGAAGAGAATCAACCATGAAGAGTCCTCGGCTGCTTCTTGGAGCGTTTCTCCCTGCAGTCCAGAAGGTACTGTGGGAGGCAGTGTCACGCAAAATCCGCAGGGCATCTTCAGGGGTGTGGTTCATCAAGGTACCACCGGCCGCAGCATCGATCATTGCCCTATAATTGGGCTCGATCGCGAAGTAGAACAATTCAACCACGTTCCATGGCTGGAGCTCGTGGCCAGGGCAACGGCGAAGGAGTTCATTGAGGCGCTCCCAAGCTTCCGCAAGAGTCTCTTGATCCAACTGCCGAAATGTGGCGATTTCACGCCGCAAGCTTACAATCTTATCCACCGGGTGGAATTTAGCCAGGAATTTGGATGCAAGGGCATCCCATGTTGCAGCAGTCCCGGGCGGGATGGAATGAAGCCATACTTTTGCTTTATCACGGAGGGAGAAGGGGAACAGTCTCAGTTTGACTGTGTCATCAGCAATGCCCGCTTAGCGGAAAGTTCCGCAAATATCGGAGAATTCTGCCAGATGCAGATGCGGGTCTTCGCTAGCCATCCCCGAAAACTGAGCATGGTTTCGGATAATGTTTAAGATCGCCGGCTTTATCTCAAACTGATTGTTCATGATATTGGGCCCAAAGCCCGGATACACGCTTCCAGCAGTGGGGGTGGTATAATCTCTCATAGTACGAGGCCGAGGTCTCTCCGCCTCCTGTTCATCAGTGGCCGGATTTTGCCCCTCATCGTGCACTCGCGCATCAGCATCATTCGGGTTCACATGATCACCCATGGCTGCTTGCAGAGCCGCAGCACGCCTTCGCGCGCGAGCGGTTCGTTCGATTTCTGGGTCAAAAGGTGCAAGTTCACCTGCAATCTGCCTCTGCATGCACTGTCAACAACAAGAAGAAAATGAAAAGATCAAAAACAACTGCTCGTGTAACGAGAGTCACGACACAAGACGATACACGCCTGCGTTCCCCGGCAACGGCGCCAAAAACTTGATGCGCGTCGGCAAGTGCACCGGTCGCTGTCAAGTAATAATTGTGGAGAATAAATTCCCCGGATGTCGGTCTCTTGAGGAATGCAGGATGGGTGATCGAATCGCGCAGTGAATATTGTTACACAAGCGTTTCACAAACACAAAGAGGGGTTTTTGGTTGATTTTCCTAATTTTAACAACAATAAAAGAGATGCGGGTCGAGAACACCGCTTCGCAACATGAGGTGGATGCAACGGCCGCGATGCCGTGCTTCGTGAGGCGAATGAAGTGGACTCAGGCGCGAGAGAGTGAGGGTCGCAAACACCTCTTCACAACCGTCGTTAGCTCTTGCCAACACGGAGCAAACACCTTGCGTGCGTGTGTGAGTGAGTGCGCTTGAACGTGGTGAATCACAACCAACCCATGAATAAGAACACAGAAACGTTCATTCTCATCAAGTAAATATCACAATATTCATTTAGTAGAAGATTCAAAGGGGTACAATCAAGGAAAGAGGAAGGAGATAACCGGTGGTGAAGACTAGCGGCCGTTCACGGCCGGAATGGTAGGTTGTCGGGCTACCTCCGGACTCGGGCGGACGATGCTTCCGGCGTAGAGGGCTGTCACAATCTCCCTACGTGCTCCGTCGTCTTCGACTCAAGGTCTCTTCTTCTTCTCACCGGGCGGAAAGCGAAAATGATTGCTTGGAGGCTTGCGGATGATGGAGAACACTCACGGACGATGGAGGATGTCTAGGAATGGACCGAGGAAGCTTCCCCTTGCGTAGGAGATGAAGTAGGGGCGATCCAAGGGGGCGGTCGGCGGCGTACGGAACAGAAATCCCGCTCCCGGAATGAATAATCGCCCTAAAATCGCAACAGGCGCTTAAATAGGCGCTGGATTAAACACTGCGCACGATCATTGGCGCACGACCAGTGGTCGTGCGCACAGGAATCCTGCGAACGTGCGCACTGCCTGGACAGAACCTGCAAGAGATGAAATTATAAAATAAAATGTTCGCACGACCAGTGGCGCACGACCGTTGATCGTGCGCACTAGCGTCGGTGGTCGTGCGCAATAGGTGAGACAGAACTCATAAAATTACTATTAAGTGCGCACGGACAGTGGCGCACGACCGGTGGTCGTGCGCACTGGAGTTGATGGTCGTGCGCACTGCACCAGACAGAACTCGTAAAAAAGGGGTTAAGTGCGCACGATCAGTGGCGCACGACCGGTGGTCGTGCGCACTAGAACAAGTGATCGTGCGCAGTGTTCCTGTGCAGAATTGCACCGGAAACACTTGCACGCCTCCTATTCCAGCACAAACACAGATCTAGCCACCGAAAGTGGCACTTAACAACATATGAGTACTATGAAAGGAAATAAACACGAAAACACACCAAAGTGGGCCAAAATGTGCACCTAGCATGGGTTATCAATTATAAACTATAATAAGGCTAAAATGCGTGATATTGACTAAATAATGGCCCGGATGAGTCCATGAAGGTGTATATAATCAGGACTCATCAGTGTGCGTGGAGCAGAGAACTCATGCTTAATACCTAACATTTCACAAAAAGATTTAAAATTTTCATTTTCAAATTCACCTCCATGATCTGAGTTGTTGGAACCCGAATACCGGTCCAACTTGTTCGAGACTGGGGGAGTAGCTTGAGTTACTTCTCTCTTCGTCGGATCCATAGAACTAAGTATTCCGAGCTAAGAAATGACCCTCACAGGTTGGTAGGTAGCTCCCTAAGAATGACCCACTGGTTGCAGCGAGGAGGTCCCGCCACTAACCCAGAAATCTAACTTGATTTCCCCTCCCAAAAACCCGAGGCTGAGCCTGTCTCAGACAGCACAAGGAAGAGAGCACTGGCTCTCTCAAGGGGGGTGGATCTCTGTTGATCTGAGACATAATGGGTCTTATTTATAGGCAAACTCTTATGAGGGTAAAATGGTCCGGATGGCCTGCGGATAGCGTAGTTCCGCTTTACGTTTCCGCTTAGCGCACCCCAAGTTGGTCTGCTGATAGCCGGGCTCCGCTGTTCTGAGGAGCTATGGGCAGACCACTAAGGGCATCCAGGGGATTTTATCTCAAAAGATCTTCCTGGGCGAATTCTCCCGTCCTGGTCTCGCCTGAAAACGGGACCACTCGCCCGGAGGTGTCGGCCTACTCGCCGGACACCCTGGGATCTACTCGCCAGGGGGTGCCAGCCTACTCGCCGGACAACCTGGGCTCTTCTCGCCAGGGGGTGCCAGCCTACTCGTCGGACACCCCGGGCTCTTCTCGCCAGGGGGTGCCAGTCTACTCGCCGGACACCCCGGGCTCTTCTCGCCGGGGGGTGCCAGCCTACTCGCCGGGTGCTCTTCTCGCTAGGGGGTGCTAGCCTACTCGCCGGACACCCCGGGCTCTTCTCGCCGGGGGTGCCAGCCTACTCGCCGGACACCCTGGGCTCTTCTCTGCCGAATAGGGGTTGTACACAATCCCCGCTCTTTGCGAGCTTGTCAGAGGTCGGAAAGAAGAGTCCAACCTCCTATTCGGCGGGGCTGCGCGCTGACAGGGCCTTCTTCTATAAATAGGGTGAGGGTGTACCATGATCCCCTCATTCCAAGATGTCTTCTGGGGCGGGTTCTTCTCGGGATGATAACCGAATTCTTGCGGACGATGAACCCGAGGCGGCCGCGGTCCTAGACATCCTTGGCGAGTTTTCGACGCCTTGCCTCCCGGGTTCCGCGAGAAAAAGGAAGCATAAGAGAAAGAGGGTGGAACCCGAGCTGCGTGAGAAGTCCTCTACCGATCCCGACTCTACGGCCCGGTGTGATCCCCCACTTAAGAGGCCTTCCCCTTCGCCGATCCCTGAAGAGCCCCACGCTGACGTTCCTCGCCGAGAGAATGAGGGTGGGGTCGAAGTCACCACCGGTGGGACTGAGGACGCGAGAGCGCCTCCAGTCCTTACGACCGGCCTGCTGCTCCCCCCTTCTCCTACCGTCCTGACGTTGGGTAAGGCTACGGTTTTCTTCCGATTATATCTACCAGGTCTTGACTTCATACTCCGTGCAGCGCTCTCTACTCGCCCTCCTTCACAAGGGCAACCTGCTGCGGTTATGTCGCTCATGCTTAGGATCAATTTTTACGCATACGCATTTTCCACTCGGCCTTAGGGTGTACTCGCGCGTGGCTGGGACTCGCACAGGAGGGTTCCTTTGTAGATCCGGCGCCCAGGCCCCCCTTCCCTGGCCACCAACGCGAGGAGGCTGGCGGAAGACTCGCCACACTGGTTGCTCACGCGCTCGCACTGGGACATCCTGCGAGGCGGTATGATGGCGGCGGTGTCGAGCTCGCCTCGGAGGGATGTTGATACCACTCGCCTCGCCCACCTGTTCATCCTCCCGTGAGCTGGTAACAAGGTTCTAGTACACTATAGGGCACAACCCTCACTCGAGGGGGCCAGTAGTCAGCCTGCAGGGGAGGAGCCCAGTGCTACGGCCTGGTCTACGGCAACAACACATCTCGAGTACTTAGAACTCACTCGAGGGGGCAAGTAGCCAGCCTGCATGGGAGGAGCCCAGTACTACGGCCTGGTCTACGACAACAACACATCTCGAGGACTTAGATCTCAATCGAGGGGGCAAGTAGCCAGCCTGTAGGGGAGGAGCCCAGCGCTACAGCCTGGTCTACGGCAACAACACATCTCTAGGACTTAGAACTCACTCGAGGGGGCAAGTAGGCAGCCTGCAGGGGAGGAGCCCAGTGCTACGGCCTGGTCTACGACAACAACACATCTCGATGACTTAGAACTCACTTGAGGGGGCAAGTAGCCAGCCTGCAGGGGAGGAGTCCAGTGTTACAGCCTGGTCTACGGCAACAACACATCTCGAGGACTTAGAACTCACTCGAGGGGGCAAGTAGCCAGCCTGCAGGGGAGGAGCCCAGTGCTACATCCTGGTCTACAGCAACAACACATCTCGAGGACATAGAACTCACTCGAGGGGGCAAGTAGCCAGCCTGCAGGGGAGGAGCCTAGTGCTACGGCCTGGTCTACGGCAACAACACATCTCGAGGACTTAGAACTCACTCGAGGGGGCAAGTAGCCAGCCTGCAGGGGAGGAGCCCATTGCTACGGCCTGGTCTACGGCAACAACACATCTCGAGGACTTAGAACTCACTCGAGGGGGCAAGTAGCCAGCCTGCAGGGGAGGAGCCCAGTGCTATGGCCTGGTCTACGACAACAACACATATCGAGGACTTAGAACTCACTCTAGGGGGCAAGTAGCCAGCCTGCAGGGGAGGAGCCTAGTGCTACGGCCTGGTCTACGGCAATAACACATCTCGAGGATTTAGAATTCACTGCTCGATGTCTGTCTCCTAGGTGGTGAGACGTTATAAGTTTGCCATGGAAAGCTTTATTATTTTTAAGCATAACAAGGATCGACTAAGTATTACATTAATGCTAGGAGTAGAAACGCTTCAAGTCGTCTCCACTCCAAGTGTTTCCTAAGAGTTCTCCCTCAACGTTCTGCAGGCGGTACCCGCCGGTTCTCAACATCTCGAACACAATGTAGGGGCCTTCCCAATTGGGGTGGAGTTTGCCCACCGTGGCGGATCTTCCTGCCGCATCCACCTTCTTGAGAACCAGGTCTCCCTTGGTGAACTGCTTGACTCGGACCTGCTTGTCAAAGTGCTTTGCCATCCTTCGCTTGATCTCTTCTTGTCAGATCGTGGCCTGGTCGCGGAGTTCTTCCACCAAATCCAAGGCGAGTCGCTGTGCGTCTTCGTTCTCGAGTCTCTACCCCTCGTCTCCTTCTTCTGCGGCCACCACCCTAGGACTCCGAACTTCGAACTCTATCGGGATGAGGGCCTCCGAGCCGTGTGACAGCTTGAATGGTGTTTCGCCGGTTACCGTGGTGGGGGTAGTCCTTAAGGCCCAGAGGACCGAGGGGAGCTGTTCCACCCAATTTCCCTTCAGATTCTCTACTTTCTTCTTGAGCAGGTTGAGGATGATTTTGTTGGCTGCTTCAACCTGACCGTTGCTTCGTGGGTGATGAACTGAGGCGAAGCGGGGATCGATGCCAAGTTGACTACAAAAATTGGTGAGCAGGCTTGTGAATTGTAGACCGTTGTCGGTGACGATGGCGAGGGGTAAACCATGTCTGCACACGATCTCCCCCCAAATGAAGTTCTTCACCACCAGGGAGGTCGTTTTCGCCAGGGCCTTCACCCCCATCCACTTGGAGAAATAATCGATCATCACCAGGAGATATCTCCTTTGCCCACTCGCCGGGGGGAACGGTCCCACAAGATCCATCCCCCAAATGGCGAAGGGCCAGGGGGTGGTGATCGACCGGAGACGCTGGGCTGGCTGTAACTGGAGCGGAGCGTAGAGTTGGCACTTTGAGCATCTCTTCGCGAACTCTTCCGCGTCCTTCCTGATGGTGGGCCAAAAGTATCCCGCTTGGAGTACTCTCTTATCCAGGGTTCAGCTTCCCGAATGGCTGCCGCACTCGCCTCTGTGAATCTCCTCCAAGACCCGGGAGGCCTCCTCCTCGGACAGGCACCTGGCCAAGGGACCAGATAGAGTCTTCCTGTAGAGTACCCCGTCAGTTAGTAAATAATAAGCGGACTTGTACCTGAACCGCCTCTTGTCCTGAACCTCCGCAGACAAGCATCCTGTGGTTAGGTAGGTGACCAGGGGGTCCATCCACGAAGTGGGTTGATCGATGTCCATCACCTCTCCCTCCTCGATCGAGGGCCGAAACAACTCGGTGATTGTTCCTCCGACCAAGGGGCCATGTTTGGCCAGTCGATCGGCTCGGGCGTTCTCCTCCCTCGGCACGTGCTGTATGGAGAAGGACTTGAAGGCGCCCACCAGGTCTTTGACTTTTACCAGATAGCGTTGCAGTACCGGCTCTTTTGCTTCAAACTCTCCTCGGATCTGGGAGGTGACCACCAGTGAGTCGGAGTGGACCTTGATGTCATGGATTCCTAACTCCTGGGCTAGGCGTAGCCCCGTGATTACGGCCTCATATTCTGCCTGATTGTTGGTAACGGGGAAGCGAATGCTGACGGCCTGCTCAATTCTGGTGCCTTGTGGGCTGATCAGGATGATGCCTCCTCCACATGAGTTCCTCCCCGACGCTCCATCCACAAATACTTCTCACGCCACCTGCTGGGGTAACTCCTCCTTGCCTACTTCTGTGGTATAGTCGACTAGGAAGTCTGCCACCGCTTGGGCCTTCATGGCTAGTCGGGGTACGTAGGTGACGTCGAACTCGCTAAGTTCTACTGACCACTTCGCCATCCTGCCAGAATGCTCTACTCCTTCTAGGACATTGCGGAGAGGGTGGTCGGTCACTACCTTGATCGGGTGGGCCTGGAAGTACGGCCGGAGTCTCCGCGCCGATACAATCAAGGCAAACGCCAATTTTTCCAGGATGGGGTACCGCAGTTCTGCCTTCCGCAGGACCCGACTTACGTAGTAAATGGGGAGTTGGCGCTTCCCCTCCTCACGGACCAGGACCGAGCTTACCGCTTCCGACCCCACCCCTATGTATAGAAAGAGATCTTCTCCCTCTCCAGGCCCTTGTAACAGGGGTACCTGGGCCAACTGGAATTTTAGGCTTTCGAAGGCTCCCTGACACTTTGCCGACCACTCGAACTTTTTGTTGTCTCGGAGGGTTTTGAAGAAAGGTGAGCATTTCTCTCCTGCCCTGGAGATGAACCTGCTCAGCCCGGCTAGGCGACCTGTAAGGCGCTGAACTTCCTTGACGTTCCTGGGTTCTTCCATCTCCATGATCGCCTTCACCTTGTCCGGATTCGGTTCTACTCCAGCCGGAGTCAAGAGGTGTCCCAAGAACTTCCCCTTTCCAGCCCCAAACACGCACTTGGACGGATTTAGTCTCATCTTATACTTCCGCAGTGTGGCGAAGGTCTCCTCCAAGTCATGGAGGTGCTCCCCGACGCTCTTGCTCTTCACCATGAGATCGTCGACGTATACTTCCAAGTTTCGTCCCTTCTGCTCTTTGAACACCCTGTCCATCATGCGCTGATAGGTTGCTCCTGCGTTCTTAAGCCCAAATGGCATCATTTTATAACAATAGCATCCGTCATTGGTAATGAAAGACACGTGCTTCACGTCGGGTGGATGCATGCAGATTTGATGGTAACCGGAAAAAGTATCTAAAAAACTCATGACAGGGAATCCGACGGCCGAGTCTACTAGCTCACCGATTCTAGGCAAAGGGTAACAATCCTTGGGGCAAGCTTTATTAAGGATAGAAAAATCGATACACATGCGCCACTTCCCCTCTCCCTTCCTCACCATTACAACATTGGAGACCCAGCCTGGGTACTGGATCTCCGACACAAACCCTGATTCCAGCAGCTTCTTGACCTCCTCCCTGATGGGCTCGGCTAGGGTGGTGGCGGTTGCTCTCTTCTTCTGTTGGATGGGGTGGACTCCTTTATCCAAGTTGAGATGATGGCAGGCGACGTTCGCGTCGACGCCTGGCATATCGGCTGCGCTCCACGCAAAGATGGCCGCGTTCCTCTGGATGCAGGACATGATCTTCTCCTTGTCTTCCTCTTCCAGCTCCCTGCTGATCTTCACCTTTCCCGGCCTCCCGCCTTCAGCTAGGATCTCCTTCTCCTCCATTTCTTCGGCTGCCTCCAGCCTTGCCGTCTCCTCTGCTTCTTCGGCCGCATCCTGCCTCGCCTTCTCCTCCATCACCAGGTCCACCGCCTCTGCCTCCTCCTTCCAGCTGATCATGTTGACAGCGTTAAGATAACACTGCCTTGCCACCTTAGGATCGCTTCGGATCCGGATCTGCACACCTCCTTGGTTATACTTAAGACACTGGTGGTAGGAGGAGGGCACACACTTGTAGGCGCTGATGAGCGGCCTGCCGAAGATGGCATTGTAACTGCTGGGGGCGTCCACGATGATGAACCTGCAGCACTTGGTGGTTCCTCCCAGCGTCACCACCAACTCCACACCTCCCTCTACTTCCTTTCTTTCTCCCGCAAATCCAAAGAGCTGCCCTTCCGTCGAGGTAACCCTATTCTCTTCCACCTTCATGGCATCAAACGCTTTCTTGAACACGACATTGACGGAGCTCCCGTTATCCACCAGGATGCGAGAGACCGTATAGTTCTCTATCGCGGCCTTGATCACCACAGCATCGCAGAAAGGGTTTTCGTTCCCCAATATGTCTTCCACCGAGAAAGTGATCTCTCCTGACGGTGGCAGAATCTGGGAGGTAGAGGCCACGCTCTTCCGATACACGGCTTTGAGGCTCCCCTTCCGGCTCGCCTCCAACCCTGCTCCTCCGTGGATGACCCCTATCCCCCCATGGGCTCCCAGATCCCCACTATCCTCACACCTCCTTGGGGCGGGGGCTCCTCCCCCTTCGATCCTCAACATGTCTCCTTCTCGCCTCTCATGCCCTTCCTGGGCTCCTCCAGCTCCCCTCCTCAACTCCGAGAACTCAGGGCACGTGGCTGTCGCGTGGCCCTCCAACTAATGGAAGTCGCAGTAGGGCATCGCCCGACTCTCTTCTCCACCTCGAGGCTGTCGCGGCCTTCCTCCTCTTCCTCGTCCTCGTCCTCTCCTGATCACATTAGCTTCTCTGGGCGGTGTTTGGTTTTGCCTCCACTGACCTTGCCTCCGCTCGGGGGAGTGACAACGGTCTCGTCGCTCTGGGGAATACCTCCCTCCCGGTCTCCATTGGTAGCCTCCTCCAGCAGGTCTCCAGGCCGGCCGGCGGGGCGGAGCCTGGAACCTCCTCTCCTGATCTCGCTGATCCCGGTTCTCCCGGGACCCTCCCTCATCTCGCCTCCTCGGCTCACTCCTCTTCTTGGACTCACGTCGGCCGCTCCCCTCTCCTTCTTTCTCCCCTCCCTTCAATCTAGCTAACTTGGCTACGAACTCTAGGCTGGTTGCCTCCCCCACGATCTGCCTTCCGGCGTGATCGACTAACTCCTCGAACGATAGGGGGGATTGCGAGTGATCTCCATCTTGAAAAACCCTGGCTGCAATCCCAGCTTGAATGCCAAGATCAGGGTATGTCCAAGGACCTCTTGGACCAGGAGGATCTCCTCCTGAAAGCGATCCAAATACGACCCGAGCATCTCCTGGGGTCTCTGCTTGACAAGGAAAAGATCTTCTGAACCCTTCCTCTTCTTCTTGGACATGGAGAAGCGGAGCAAATAACTTCTGCGCAGGTCATCGAACCCGTAGACGCTTCCCACCGGTAACTGGTGGAACCAATCTCTGGCTTTTTCCTGGAAGGTTATGGCGAACAACCGACATTTGAAAGGATCCGTCATCGGCTTGATGGAGACCATATCTTCAAACCACTGCAGATGCTTGACAGGATCTTCTTTCCCGGAGTAGAAACTCATGGCGGGCTCCGTGAATCCTGTAGGAATGGGAGCGGACAGCACCAACTCGCAGAACAGACTACGCAGGGCGAGCTGGCGGATGGGACGAACTTGGTCGTACTCGCCCTCTGACTGGCGAGTCTCCGTCGGGTTGGCAAAGAGCACTCGCGCGCGGAGCGGCTGGTCTTCCTCCCCTAGGAGCGCTTCCTTGCCGAGGCGCTGACTAGGACCTGCCTCCGTGGGCGTGGCGACTGCGACAGGGGGGATACTCCCACCTCGACACGAGGTGTGAGTAACCTTCGGATGGTATCCTCCATCGCCTTCATCCCCTGCTCGAAGACACTCTTGGTCACGAACTCGCCCAAAGGCGGCGAGTTCTCCTGGCCGGTTCTCAGCTCGTCACGTTCAGTCATGGGATCGTCAGATGAGATTATCTTCTCTCGCTACAGTCCACGCTCACCGCACCAAAAATGTTGGAACCCGGATACCGGTCCAACTTGTTCGAGACTGGGGGAGTAGCTTGAGTTACTTCTCTCTTCGTCGGATCCCTAGAACTAAGTATTCCGAGCTAAGAACTGACCCTCACAGGTTGGTAGGTAGCTCCCTAAGAATGACCCACTGGCTGCAGCGAGGAGGTCCCGCCATTAACCCGGAAATCTAACTTGATTTCCCCTCCCAAAAACCAGAGGCTGAGCCTATCTCAGACAGCACAAGGAAGAGAGGACAGGCTCTCTCAAGGGGGGTGGATCTCTGCTGATCTGAGACATAATGGGTCCTATTTATAGGCAAACTCTTATGAGGGTAAAATGGTCCGGATGGCCTGCGGATAGCGTAGTTCCGCTTTACGTTTCCGCTAAGCGCACCCCAAGTTGGTCTGCTGATAGCCGGGCTCCGCTGTTCTGAGGTGCTATGGGCAGACCACTAAGGGCATCCAGGGGATTTTATCTCAAAAGATCTTCCTGGGCGAATTCTCCCATCCTGGTCTCGCCTGAAAACGGGTCCACTCGCCCGGAGGTGTCGGCCTACTCGCCGGACACCCTGGGATCTACTCGCGAGGGGTGCCAGCCTACTCGCCGGACACCCTGGGCTCTTCTCGCCAGGGGGTGCCAGCCTACTCGCCGGACACCCCGGGCTCTTCTCGCCAGGGGGTGCCAGCCTACTCGCCAGACACCCCGGGCTCTTCTCGCCAGGGGGTGTTAGCCTACTCGTCGGGCACCCCGGGCTCTTCTCGACAGGGGGTGCCAGCCTACTCGCCGGACACCCCGGGATCTTCTCGCCAGGGGGTGCAGCCTACTCGCCGGACACCCCAGGCTCTTCTCTGCCGAATAGGGGTTGTACATGAGCGAATGCACTTTATTTTTAAATCTAGTTCATTTTGAATACGAGTACATAATTTTGAGAATTCGCAAAACGCATCATATTTGGAAGAGAGAAATAAAGTCCAGCAATATCTTGAGAAATCATCTATTAGAACGAAGGTGTATATTTTACCACCAAGACTTGCGGTGTTAACGGGACCAAAGAGATCCATATGAATTAGTTGTAATGGTTTTGACGTAGAAATTTTGTTTTTGCTTTTAAAAGATGATTATGTAAATTTTTCTTTTTGGCATGGTGAACATAGTGAAGATAAATTTCCATTCAACTTAGGCAATCCTCTAATCATTTCCCTTTTTGCTAGTTTTAAAAGGAGCTTTGTACTAGCGTGACCTAAACGTCTATGTCATAGTTCTAATTCATCATTTTTTGTTATAAAACCTTTTATAGATGATTTGGAAAGATCATGAAATGAAACTATGTAAACATTGTGAATTCAAGGTGCAGTTAGTAACATATCTTTTGTTTTAGGATTAACTAATTTGCAAAGATTAGTGGATGATTCAAATAATACATCTAATCCTTTATCACATAGTTGACTTATAGATATTAAGTTATGTTTCAAACCTTTAACATAAAGAACATTTGAGATAAGAAAAGATTTGTTACCCACTGTACCAACTCCCATGATCCTTCCTTTACCGTTATCACCAAACGTTACGATCCCTCCTTTCTTCTTTTCTAGGCTAAGGAATTTTGCTTTGTTGCCCGTCATGTGCTTGGAGCAGCCTGAGTCCAAGTACCACACGTCCTCCGTTTCCTTAGCCTTCCTGCACATCTAGCGAGAAGATGAGAGTAAAGATCCAGATACCCAAGAGGTACCACTCATAGAGTAAGTGGATTTCTTAGGTACCCAGATTTGTTTTAAAGAACGTTGTTTTATATTCCTGCAAGAGCTAGACGTGTGTCCAAACTTAAGACAATTAGCAAACGAAATAAAGGGAGTTGAGACCCTTTTCTGAGTTTCTAGGTTGCTCTTGTTGGATGATGTTTGAATATTAGAAAAAGCAGAAGATTTTTTAACACTTAAGCTACCGCCGGTGTTAGTGGCTAGCGTTAGGCGGTAGGGTTTACTTTTATATCCGACCCCAAATTTTGCAGAACCATAACATTGGTTTCCCAAATCATATCCAGGGATTTTTGACCAATCCCGAATTTTTTAATGGCTATATTGAGGTCATGATTTTGTTTTTTAAGAAAAGTATTTTCTTGTACAATCATAACACATTTATTTTCAAATCCCTTTTTGTTATTTTGAATTTGTAAAAGAGAGGTTTTTAGTTTTTTCTCTAAATCCCCCTTTTCTTTTGCAATAGTTTTGTTTTGTGAGAGGGCTTTAGAAAGAGAAACTTCGAGTTCTTTTGCCGAAAATAAAGAGTGCTCACACTCTTGACATGAAACCTTTCTCTTTTCAAGGGAATTCACCTTTTTTTGTAAGTTTATGATTTTCTTTGATAATAGATTCATTTTCACGATTTAATATAATATTATCTTTTATACTTTGATCATAGGATTTGCAAGTTAAAACAAATTCATCATAGAGTTCTTCGAAAGTAGGAGGAATTACCTTAGTGTCGCTAAGAACATTGGTGTCGTCATCGTTGCTCTTCGCCATTAAGCATATGTTTGCTTCCTCCTCGCTACTTGACTCAGACTCGTTTGACTCTTAAGAGGAAGAATCATCCCAAGTTGCGGCTTTTAGTACTTTCTTCTTCTCTTTTGCTTTGTGTTGTTCTTTTTGCTCCTTTTGATACTTTGGGCACTGGCTCCGAATGTGCCCGGTCTTTCTGCAGTGGTAGCACTCTGGTGGTGGTCTTTCTTCTTCATCTTCGCTTCCTTTTTCTTTCCTTGATGAAGAGGAAGATCCCTTTCGTCGAGTATCCTTTTGGAAGTATTTGCGGAATGTGTTCCTTCTTTCCGGATTCCTGATGAACTTCCTGAAGTTCTTCACCAGGAGACCTTCTTCATCTTCATCATCATCTTCGATGCTCTCCTTCTTTGACTTTAGTGCTAGATCCTTTTTCTTTGGCTCTTTGTTGTATTCATCGTGTTGATCTAGAGTTCTACCTCATGGGTTTTGAGATTTCCAATAAGGTTCTCGATCTGGAGCGTTCTTAAGTTGTGCGACTCCGAGATGGCTGTCACCTTTGGATTGAACCTTGGAGGTAAGGAACGAAGAATTTTCCTCACCAAGTCCCCGTCTGAGTAGGTCTTTCCAAGTGCCTTTGAAGCGTTGACGATCTTGGTGAAGCGGGTGTACATCGAGTTAATGTCCTCTTCGGTATCCATCCTGAATTTTTCATATTCAGATTCCAGTTGGAATAGCTTTGCATCTTTCACCTGCGATGTAACTTCATGAGTAACTTCCAATTGATTCCAAATATCATAAGCAGTTGTGCATGCAGAAATTCTATTAAACTCAGTCCTATTTAAAGCGCAATATAAAGCGTTCATTGCTTTAGCATTATTTTTACACCTTAGTTTATCGTTATCATCCCATTTATCTTTAGGATTTGCTAATGTCGCCTCTCCCACTACAGTTGTAGGAGGAGAGTACCGAACTTCTACCATGTTCCATACATCTACATCCATGGTCATAAGAAAACACATGATTCGATTTTTCCAGTAGTTAAAATCTGACCCAGTAAAGAGAGGTGGTCGACTAACCCCTTGACCCTCCGGAAAAGCGAGATCATGAGACGTCATTATTCCCGGTTGTTAAGCTGATTGGAATAAAACCCCTCTGATACCACTTGTTGGATCGGTAGGCGCTCTTAGAGGGGGTGAATAAGGGTTTTCAAAACTTTAGTGATATTTTAAAAACTTTGTAATAATGCAAGATTAAGACAATAGAAAGTCAAGTAAAACAATTGAAATAAAGTAGAGACATGCTTTATTAATATCAAATATGGTTTTACAAAAGTTGACTTCTATGACGCTAAAAATCGGTGGCGATGAATAGTAAACTCTTTTTGTTTTCTATCCCGACTCGCATCCCCACGAACCGGTGGCCCTAACCTATCCTCCCCGGGTTCGGCCTCAAGCCGCTCTAGCCAACCCTTCCCCGGATGTGGCCTCGAGCACCCCCTAGACCTAGCCTAGATCTATTCGCCAACACGAGGCGAGTTTCACCCTAAGTCCTACCCAGACCTAGTCGCCAATACGAGGCGATTTCACTAACCGTGTTTCAAGAAGAATATGAAAGAAAACTAAATAGAAACTCCCTTCTAAAGTCGGAGGCAAAGATCCGCTGTAGAATAAGCGTTGGAGAAGCGGACTTCGTTTTGATCCGGCGTGATGAGATTCTCCTTCAGAAGTTTGCAGAACTTTGGTAGGACATCAACTTTCGGCCAAGATTGCCTTTGGAATTCTAGCACTCTATCTCTCTCTGATATCTCTCTGATGTGTGTCTGAAACGAGAGGAGAGGAGTCCTTTTTATAGCCTCAGCGCTAGCGCAGGTGCTATCCCATATTAGGACACATTCTGCGCGGCAGAATCTTCAATCCGAGGAAACAATTCCCCCTTGCCAACTGTGTTCCTTGCTATCGCCTGCGCTATCGGATATCGCCTGGCGCTATGCTTCTATAAGTTCTCCCGATAATTTTTCTTCGAGCCAAAATTTCGTCGAACAGGAATTCGTCGAACGTCGCTAGCGCCTGCGCTAGTACTACCGCCAGCGCTAGTAGATGTATTGGATTTGTTGGCAAAACTTTGAGGGCAACCTTCTTATGTAATCCTTGAGTCATGTGGACTTTGTTATCCTGCACACTTATACACATAAGATCAAATACACATGGGATTTGTTATTCTCATACCTAGGAGATGCGGAAGACCATGTTCCAACAAAAATTATTCTCCATGAATTTAGGGCTCCGATCTCATTCCGAAAAGGTATTGTGGGCGAAAATCAGACAATCAGATCAAAAGTTACGGATGTTTGAAGTTTAGGTCTCTTTTTGAGCTAAATACCTTATTATTCTCCATTGGATTTAGGGCTCCGATCTCCATTGAGTGTAGGGCTATGAACTCTTTTCGAAGCGGTGTTGTTGGCAAAAATCAGACAACCTCATCAAAAGTTGTGGCTGTTTGAAGGTTATAGGTGTCATTTGGAGCTAAATTTTGCATTACCGTTGCAACACGCGATATATCGACAACTAAATGAACTGCAACGTGTAAAACTTGTGCTTCAACAAATGTAGGGCTCCGAGCTCATTCCTAAGAAGTGTGGTGGGGTAAAATCAGACAATCGGATCAAAAGTTATTGCTGTTTAATTTTTGAGTGTCATTTGGAGCTAAATCTCTCACTTTCAAAAATTCTTTCATTTTTAAATTTATGTGTGATTTGAAGCTAAATCTCGCATTATCACTACAACCCAATGTATATCGACCTCTAAACGAGCTTTAATGGGTTAAAATTATTCTCCATTGGATTTAGGGCTCCAATCTCACTCTGAAAAGGTATTGTGGGCGAAAATCAGTCAACCGGATCAAAAGTTACCGATGTTTGAAGTTTAGGTCTCATTTTGAGCTAAATACCTTATTACCAACCCAATGTATATTGACCACTAAATAAAATGGAATGGGTACAACTTGTTCTCCATTGGATGGAGGGCTCCGAGCTTATTCCAAAATTGTATTTTGCGCAAAAATCGGACAAGCAGATCAAAAGTTATGGCTGTTACAGTTTATGTGTCAATAGGAGCTAATTCCCTTATTACCACTACAACCTGCTGTATATTGACAACTAAAATGAGTCGGGATGGTTTAAAATTGTTTTCATTGGATGTATGGCACCGAGCAAATTATGAAAAAGTGTTGTGGGCAAAAATGAGACAACCGGAAGAAAAGTTATAGCCGTTTGAAGTTTACGTGTCAATTGGAGCTAAATCACACAAAACCACTGTAACTCAATGTATATTGAGCACTGAATGAACTAGATTGGGTAAAACTTGGTCTCCATTGAGTGTAGGGCTCTGAACTCTTTTCAAAGCGGTGTTGTTGGCAAAAATCAGACAACCTCATCAAAAGTTATGGCTGTTTGAATGTTATAGGTGTCATTTGGAGCTAAATTTTGCATTACCGCTGCAACCTGCTATATATCGACAACTAAATGAACTACAATGTGTCAAAGTTGTGCTTCAAAAAATGTAGGGCTACGAGCTCAATCCTAAAAGGTGTTGTGGGGTAAAATCAGACAATCGGATCAAAAGTTATTGCTGTCTAAAGTTTTAGTGTCATTTGGAGCTAAATCTCTAACTTTCACTACAACCCGCATCAAAAATTCTTTCATTTTGAAATTTATGTGTGATTTGAAGTTAAATCTCATATTATCACTACAACCCAATGTATATCGACCTCTAAACGAGCTTTAATGGGTTAAAATTATTCTCCATTGGATTTAGGGCTCCGATCTCATTTCGAAAAGGTATTGTGGGCAAAAATCAGACAACCAGATCAAAAGTTACGGATGTTTGAAATTTAGGTCTCATTTTGAGCTAAATACCTTATTACCAATCCGCTGTATATTGACCACTAAACAAACTGGAATGGGTAAAACTTGTTCTCCATTGAATGGAGGGCTCCGAGCTCATTCCAAAAAGGTGTTTTGCATAAAAATCGGACAACCAGATCAAAAGTTATGGCTGTACAGTTTATATGTCAATAGGAGCTAAATCCCTCATTACCACTGCAAACCGCTGTATATTGACAACTAAAATGAGTCGGGATGGTTAAAATTTTTTTTTATTTGATGTATGGCTCCGAGCATATTCTGAAAAGGTGTTGGGGCAAAAATGAGACAAGTGGAAGAAAAGTTATAGCTGTTTGAAGTTTAGGTGTCAATTGGAGCTAAATCCCACAAAACCACTGTAACTCAATGTATATTGAGCACTGAATGAACTAGATTGGGTAAAACTTGGTCTCGATTGAGTGTAGGGCTCTGAACTCTTTTCGAAGCGTTGTTGTTGGCAAAAATCAGACAACCTCTTCAAATGTTTTGGCTGTTTCAAGGTTATAGGTGTCATTTGAAGCTAAATTTTGCATTACCGCCGCAACCTGCTATATATCGACAACTAAATGAACTGCAATGTGTCAAAGTTGTGCTTCAATAAATGTAGGGCTCTGAGCCCAATCCTTAAAGGTGTTGTGCGGTAAAATCAGAAAATCGGATCAAAAGTTATTGATGTCTAAAGTTTTAGTGTCATTTGGAGCAAAATCTCTCACTTTCACTACAACCTGCATCAAAAATTCTTTCATTTTGAAATTTATGTGTGATTTGAAGCAAAAACTCGCATTATCACTACAACCCAATGTATATCGACCTCTAAAAAAGCTTTAATGGGTTAAAATTATTCTCCATGAATTTAGGGCTCTGATCTCATTCCGAAAAGGTATTGTGGGCGAAAATCAGACAATCGGATCAAAAGTTATGGATGTTTGAAGTTTAGGTCTCAATTTGAGCTAAATACCTTATTACCAACCCACTATATATTGACCACTAAACAAACTGGAATGGGGAAAACTAGTTCTCCATTGGATGGAGGGCTCCGAGCTCATTCCAAAAAGGTGTTTTGCGCAAAAATCGGACAACCAGATCAAAAGTTATGGCTGTTACAGTTTATGTGTCAATAGGAGCAAATCCATCATTACCTCTGCAACCCGCTATATATTGACAACTAAAATGAGCCGGGATGGTTTAAAATTGTTTTTCATTGGATGTATGGCTCCGAGAATATTCTGAAAAGGTGAAGCGGGCAAAAATGAGACAACCGGAAGAAAAGTTATAGCTGTTTGAAGTTTAGGTGTCAATTGGAGCTAAATCCCACAAAACTACTATAACTCAATGTATATCGAGCACTAAATGAACTAGATTTGGTAAAACTTGATCTCCATTGAGTGTATGGCTCTGAACTCTTTTGGAAGCAGTGTTGTTGGCAAAAATCAGACAACCTCATCAAAAGTTATGGCTGTTTGAAGGTTATACGTGTCAATTGGAGATAAATTTTGCATAAAACCCGCTATATATCGACAACTAAATGAACTGCAATGTGTAAAACTTGTGCTTCAATAAATGTAGGGCTCGGAGCTCATTCCTAAAAGGAGTTGTGGGGTAAAATCAGACAATCGGGTCAAAAGTTATTGCTGTCTAAAGTTTGAGTGTCATTTAGAGCTAAATCTCTCACTTTCACAACAACCCGCATCAAAAATTCTTTCATTTTGAAATTTATGTGTGATTTGAAGCTAAATCTTGCATTATCACTACAAACCAATATATATCGACCTCTAAAAGAGCATTAATGGGTTAAAATTATTCTCCATGGATTTAGGGCTCCGATCTCATTCCGAAAAGGTATTGTGGGCAAAAATCAGACAATCAGATCAAAAGTTACGTATGTTTGAAGTTTAGGTCTCATTTTGACCTAAATACCTTATTAACAACCCACAATAAATTGACCACTAAACAAACTGGAATGGGTAAAACTTATTCTCCATTGGATGGAGGGCTCCGAGCTCATTCCAAAAAGGTGTTTTGCGCAAAAATCGGACAACCAGATCACAAGTTATGGCTGTTACAGTTTATGTGTCAATAGGAGCAAATCCATCATTACCACTGCAACCCGCTATATATTGACAACTAAAATGAGCCGGGATGGTTTAAAATTGTTTTTCATTGGATGTATGGCTCCGAGTATAGAAAAGGTGTTGTGGGCAAAAATGAGACAACCGGAAGAAAAGTTATAGCTGTTTGAAGTTTAGGTGTCTATTGGAGCAAAATACCACAAAACCACTGTAACTCAATGTATATCGAGCACAAAATTAACTAGATTGGGTAAAACTTGATCTCCATTGAGTGTAGCGCTCTGAACTCTTTTCGAAGCAGTGTTGTTGGCAAAAATCAGAAAACCTCATCAAAAGTTATGGTTGTTTGAAGGTTATACGTGTCATTTGGAGCTAAATTTTGCATTACCGCTGCAACTCGCTATATATCGACAACTAATAGAACTGCAATGTGTATACGATCTAAATCCCTCATAACCACTGCAACCTGCTGTATATTGACAACTAAAATGAGTCGGGATGGTTTAAAATTGTTTTTCATTAGATGTATGGCTCCAAACATATTCTGAAAAGGTGTTGTGTGCAAAAATGAGACAACCGGAAGAAAAGTTATAGTTGTTTGAAGTTTAGGTGTCAATTGGAGCTAAATCCCACAAAACCACAGTAACTCAATGTATATCGAGCACTAAATGAACTAGATTGGGTAAAACTTGCCTCCATTGAGTGTAGGGCTCTAACTCTTTTCGAAGCGGTGTTGTTGGCAAAAATCAGACAACCTCATCAAAAGTTATGGCTGTTTGAAGGTTATAGGTGTCATTTGGAGCTAAATTTTGCATTACCGCTGCAACCAGCTATATATCGACAACTAAATTAACTGCAATGTGTAAAACTTGTGCTTCAATAAATGTAGGGCTCCGAGCTCATTCCAAAAAGGTGTTGTGGGGTAAAATGAGACAATCTGATCAAAAGTTATTGCTGTCTAAAGTTTGAATGTCATTTGGAGCTAAATCTCTCACTTTCACTACAACTCGCATAAAAAATTCTTTCATTTTGAAATTTATGTGTGATTTGAAGCTAAATCTCGCATTATCACTACAAACCAATGTATATCGACCTCTAAACGAGCTTTAATGGGTTAAAATTATTCTCCATGGATTTAGGGCTCCGATCTCATTCCGAAAAGGTATTGTGGGCGAAAATCAGACAATCAGACCAAAAGTTACGAATGTTTGAAGTTTAGGTCTCATTTTGGGCTAAATGCCTTATTACCAACCCACAATAAATTGACCACTAAACAAACTGGAATGGGTAAAACTTATTCTCCATTGGATGGAGGGCTCCGAGCTCATTCCAAAAAGGTGTTTTGCGCAAAAATCGAACAACCAGATTAAAAGTTATGGCTGTTACAGTTAATGTGTCAATAGGAGCAAAATCCCTCATTACCACTACAACCCGTTGTATATTGACAACAAAAATGAGCTGGGATGTTTTAAAATTATTTTTCATTGGATGTATGGCTCCGAGCATATTCTGAAAAGGTGTTGTGGGCAAAAATGATACAACCGGATGAAAAGTTATAGCTGTTTGAAGTTTAGGTGTCAATTGGAGCTAAATCCCACAAAACCACGGTAACTCAATATATATCAAGAACTAAATGAACTAGATTGGGTAAAACTTAATCTCCATTGAGTGTAGGGCTCTGAACTCTTTTCGAAGAGGTGTTGTTGGCAAAAATCAGACAACCTCACCAAAAGTTATGGCTGTTTGAAGGTTATACGTGTCATTTGGAGCTAAATATTGCATTACCGCTGCAACCCGCTATATATCGACAACTAAATGAACTACAACCCGCATCAAAAATTCTTTCATCTTGAAATTTATGTGTGATTTGAAGCTAAATCTCGCATTATCACTACAACCCCATGTATATCGACCTCTAAACGAGCTTTAATGGGTTAAAATTATTCTCCATGGATTTAGGGCTCCGATCTCATTCCGAAAAGGTATTGTGTGCAAAAATTAGAAAATCAGATCAAAAGTTACGGATGTTTGAAGTTTAGGTCTCATTTTGAGCTAAATACCTTATTATTCTCCATTGGATTTAGGGCTCCGTTCTCCATTGAGTGTAGGGCTATGAACTCTTTTTGAAGCGGTGTTGTTGGCAAAAATCAGACAACCTCATCAAATGTTATGGCTGATTGAAGGTTATATATGCCATTTGAGCTAAATTTTGCATTACCGCTGCAACACGCTATATATCGACAACTAAATGAACTGCAACGTGTAAAACTTGTGCTTCAACAAATGTAGGGCTCCGAGCTCATTCCTAAAAAGTGTTGTGGGGTAAAATCAGACAGTCTGATCAAAATTTATTGCTGTTTAAAGTTTGAGTGTCATTTGGAGATAAATCTCTCACTTTCACTACAACTCGCATCAAAAATTCTTTCATTTTGAAATTTATGTGTGATTTGAAGCTAAATGTTGCATTATCACTACAACCCAATGTATATCGACCTCTAAACGAGCTTTAATGGGCTAAAATTATTATACATTGGATTTAGGGCTCCGACCTCTTTCCGAAAATGTATTGTGGGCGAAAATCAGACAACCGGATCAAAAGTTATGGATGTTTGAAGTTTAGGTCTCATTCTGAGCTAAATACCTTATTACCAACCCACTGTATATTGACAAATAAACAAACTGGAATGGGTAAAACTTGTTCTCCATTGGATGGAGGGCTCCGAGCTCATTCCAAAAAGGTGTTTTGCGCAAAAATTATACAACCAGATCAAAAGTTATGGCTGTTACAGTTTATGTGTCAATAGGAGCTAAATTTCTCATTACCACTACAACCCGCTGTATATTGATAACTAAAATGAGTCGGGATGGTTTAAAATTGTTTTTCATTGGATGTATGTCTCCGAGCATATTCTGAAAAGGTGTTGTGGGCAAAAATGAGACAACCGGAAGAAAAGTTATAGCTGTTTGAAGTTTAGGTTTCAATTGGAGCTAAATCCCACAAAACCACTGTAACTCAATGTATATCGTGCACTAAATGAACTAGATTGGGTAAAACTTGATCTCCATTGAGTGTAGGGCTCTGAACTCTTTTCGAAGAGGTGTTGTTGGCAAAAATCAGACAACCTCAACAAAAGTTATGGCTGTTTGAAGGTTATACGTGTCATTTGGAGCTAAATTTTGCATTACCGCTGCAACCCGCTATATATCGACAACTAAATGAACTGCAATGTGCAAAACTTGTGCTTCAATAAATGTAGGGCTCCGAGCTCATTCCTAAAAGGTGTTGTGTGGTAAAATCAGACAACCGGATCAAAAGTTATTGCTGTCTAAAGTTAGAGTGTCATTTGGAGTTAAATCTCCCACTTTCACTACAACCCGCATCAAAAATTCTTTCATTTTGAAATTTATGTGTGATTTGATGCTAAATCTCACATTATCACTACAACCCAATGTATATCGACCTCTAAACGAGCTTTAATGGGTTAAAATTATTCTCCATTGGATTTAGGGCTCTGATCACATTCCGAAAAGGTATTGTGGGCAAAAATCACACAACCGAATCAAAAGTTACGGATGTTTAAAGTTTAGGTCTCATTTTGAGCTAAATACCATATTACCAACCCGCAATAAATTGACCACTAAACAAACTGGAATGGGTAAAATTTATTCTTCATTGGATGGAGGGCTCCGAGCTCATTCCAAAAAGGTGTTTTGCGCAAAAATCGGACAACCAGATCAAAAGTTATGGCTGTTGTAGTTTATGTGTCAATAGGAGCTAAATCCCTTATTACCACTGCAACCCATTGTATATTGACAACTAAAATGAGCTGGGATGTTTTAAAATTATTTTTCATTGGATGTATGGCTCCGAGCATATTCTGAAAAGGTGTTGTGGGCAAAAATGAGACAACCGGATGAAAAGTTATAGCTGTTTGAAGTTTAGGTGTCAATTGGAGCTAAATCCCACAAAACCACTGTAACTCAATGTATATCAAGCACTAAATGAACTAGATTGGGTAAAACTTAATCTCCATTGAGTGTAGGGCTCTGAACTCTTTTCAACGAGGTGTTGTTGGCAAAAATCAGACAACCTCACCAAAAGTTACGGCTGTTTGAAGGTTATACGTGTCATTTGGAGCTAAATTTTGCATTACCGCTGCAACCCGCTATATATCGACAACTAAATGAACTACAACCCGCATCAAAAATTCTTTCATCTTGAAATTTATGTGTGATTTGAAGCTAAATCTCGCATTATCACTACAACCCCATGTATATCGACCTCTAAACGAGCTTTAATGGGTTAAAATTATTCTCCATGGATTTAGGGCTCCGATCTCATTCCGAAAAGGTATTGTGTGCAAAAATTAGAAAATCAGATCAAAAGTTACGGATGTTTGAAGTTTAGGTCTCATTTTGAGCTAAATACCTTATTATTCTCCATTGGATTTAGGGCTCCGTTCTCCATTGAGTGTAGGGCTATGAACTCTTTTTGAAGCGGTGTTGTTGGCAAAAATCAGACAACCTCATCAAATGTTATGGCTGATTGAAGGTTATATATGCCATTTGAGCTAAATTTTGCATTACCGCTACAACACGCTATATATCGACAACTAAATGAACTGCAACGTGTAAAACTTGTGCTTCAACAAATCTAGGGCTCCGAGCTCATTCCTAAAAAGTGTTGTGGGGTAAAATCAGACAGTCTGATCAAAATTTATTGCTGTTTAAAGTTTGAGTGTCATTTGGAGATAAATCTCTAACTTTCACTACAACTCTCATCAAAAATTCTTTCATTTTGAAATTTATGTGTGATTTGAAGCTAAATGTTGCATTATCACTACAACCCAATGTATATCGACCTCTAAATGAGCTTTAATGGGCTAAAATTATTATCCATTGGATTTAGGGATCCGAACTCATTCCAAAAATGTATTGTGGGCGAAAATCAGACAATCGGATCAAAAGTTATGGATGTTTGAAGTATAGGTCTCATTTTGAGCTGAATACCTTATTACCAACCCACTGTATATTGACAAATAAACAAACTGCAATGGGTAAAACTTGTTCTCCATTGGATGGAGGGCTCCGAGCTCATTCCAAAAAGGTGTTTTGCGCAAAAATTGTACAACCAGATCAAAAGTTATGGCTGTTACAGTTTATGTGTCAATAGGAGCTAAATTTCTCATTACCACTACAACCCGCTGTATATTGATAACTAAAATGAGTCGGGATGGTTTAAAATTGTTTTTCATTGGATGTATGTCTCCGAGCATATTCTGAAAAGGTGTTGTGGGCAAAAATGAGACAACCGGACGAAAAGTTATAGCTGTTTGAAGTTTAGGTTTCAATTGGAGCTAAATCCCACAAAACCACTGTAACTCAATGTATATCGTGCACTAAATGAACTAGATTGGGTAAAACTTGATCTCCATTGAGTGTAGGGCTCTGAACTCTTTTCGAAGAGGTGTTGTTGGCAAAAATCAGACAACCTCATCAAAAGTTATGGCTGTTTGAAGGTTATACGTGTCATTTGGAGCTAAATTTTGCATTACCGCTGCAACCCGCTATATATCGACAACTAAATGAACTGCAATGTGTAAAACTTGTGCTTCAATAAATGTAGGGCTCTGAGCTCATTCCTAAAAGGTGTTGTGTGGTAAAATCAGACAACCGGATCAAAAGTTATTGCTGTCTAAAGTTAGAGTGTCATTTGGAGTTAAATTTCCCACTTTCACTACAACCCGCATCCAAAATTCTTTCATTTTGAAATTTATGTGTGATTTAATGCTAAATCTCGCTTTATCACTACAACCCAATGTATATCGACCTCTAAACGAGCTTTAATGGGTTAAAATTATTCTCCATTGGATTTAGGGCTCTGATCACATTCCGAAAAGGTATTGTGGGCAAAAATCACACAACCGAATCAAAAGTTACGGATGTTTGAAGTTTAGGTCTCATTTTGAGCTAAATACCATATTACCAACCCGCAATAAATTGACCACTAAACAAACTGGAATGGGTAAAATTTATTCTTCATTGGATGGAGGGCTCCGAGCTCATTCCAAAAAGGTGTTTTGCGCAAAAATCGGACAACCAGATCAAAAGTTATGGCTGTTGCAGTTTATGTGTCAATAGGAGCTAAATCCCTTATTACCACTGCAACCCGTTGTATATTGACAACTAAAATGAGTCTTGATAGTTTAAAATTGGTTTTCATTGGATGTATGACTCCGAGAATATTCTGAAAAGGTGTTGTTGTCAAAAATGAGACAACCGGAAGAAAAGTTATAGTTGTTTGAAGTTTAGGTGTCAATTGGAGCTAAATCCCACAAAACCACTGTAACTCAATGTATATCGAGCACTAAATGAACTAGATTGGGTAAAACTTGATGTCCATTGAGTGTAGGGCTCTGAACTCTTTTCGAAGCGGTGTTGTTGGCAAAAATCAGACAACCTCATCAAAAGTTATTGCTGTTTGAAGGTTATACATGTCATTTGGAGCTAAATTTTGCATTATCGCTGCAACCCGCTATATATCGACAACTAAATGAATTGTAATGTGTAAAACTTGTGCTTCAATAAATGTAGGGCTCCGAGCTCATTCCTAAAAGGTGTTGTGGGGTAAAATCAGACAATCGGATCAAAAGTTATTGCTATCTAAAGTTTGAGTGTCATTTGGAGCTAAATCTCTCACTTTCACTACAACCCGAATCAAAAATTCTTTCATTTTGAAATTTATGTGTGATTTGAAGCAAAATCTCGCATTATCACTACAACCCAATGTATATCGACCTCTAAACGAGCTTTAATGGGTTAAACTTATTCTCCATTAGATTTAGGGCTCCAATCTCATTCCGAAAAAGTATTGTGGGCAAAAATCAGACAACCGGATCAAAAGTTACGGATGTTTGAAGTTTAAGTCTCATTTTGAGCTAAATACCTTATTACCAACCCATAGTATATTGACCACTAAATAAACTGGAATGGGTAAAACTTGTTCTCCATTGGATGGAGGGCTCCGAGCTCATTCCAAAAAGGTATTTTGCACAAAAATAGGACAACTAGATCAAAAGTTATTGCTGTTACATTTTATGTGTCAATAGGAGCTAAATCTCTCATAACCACTGCAACCCGCCGTACATTGACTAACAAATTGAGTCGGGACGGTTTAAAATTGTTTTTCATTAGATGTATGGCTCCAAGCATATTCTGAAAAGGTGTTGTGGGCAAAAATGAGTCAACTGAAAGAAAAGTTATAGCTGTTTGAAGTTTAGGTGTCAATTGGAGCTAAATACCACGAAACCACTTTAACTCAATGTATATTGAGCACTAAATGAACTAGATTGGGTAAAACTTGGTCTCCATTGAGTGTAGGGCTCTGAACTCTTTTCGAAGTGGTGTTGTTGGCAAAAATCATACAACCTCATTCGAAGTTCTGGCCGTTTGAAGGTTATAGGTGTCATTTGGAGCTAAATTTTGCATTACCGCTGCAACCCGCTATATATCGACAACTAAATGAACTGCAATGTGTAAAACTTGTGCTTCAATAAATGTAGGGCTCCGAGCTCATTCCAAAAAAGGTGTTGTGGGGGGTAAAATCAGACAATTGGATCAAAAGTTATTGCTGTCTAAAGTTTTAATGTCATTTGGAGCTAAATCTCTCACTTTCACTACAACCCACATTAAAAATTCTTTCATTTTGAAATTTATGTGTGATTTGAAGCTAAATCTTGCATTATCACTACAAACCAATGTATATCGACCTCTAAATGAACTTTAATGGGTTAAAATTATTCTCCATGGATTTAGGGCTCCGATCTCATTCCGAAAAGTTATTGTGGGCGAAAATCAGACAATCAGATCAAATGTTACGGATGTTTGAAGTTTAGGTCTCATTTTGAGCTAAATACCTTATTACCAACCTACAATAAATTGACCACTATACAAACTGGAATGGGTAAAACTAATTCTCCATTAGATGGAGGGCTCCGAGCTCATTCTAAAAAGGTGTTTTGCGCAAAAATCGCATAACCAGATCAAAAGTTATGGCTGTTATAGTTTATGTGTCAATATGAGCTAAATCCCTCATTACCACTGTTGAATCCAAAATTGCACCTCCACGATCTACTCGAGGGGATTGGGGGAAAAGGAGGCCGCGAGCAGCTGGTTACTTGGATCGCGAGTGAAGAGGGGAGAAGAAGCGAGGGCCGCTAGTTGCTGCGAGGCCAGACTTCGCCCGTCGCGGCAAAAGCCACTCCTGCGACGGGCTTTCCCTTTATTCAATAATCTGTCTTACAACTTGCCACTTTTAATACATGGAAATGAAATGAGTACAAGAGGATGACAGATAGGAAAAACAAGTCGCCCAGGATGTTTTGTTGAGGCCGCCCGGCCTGTTTGTTGAGGTCGCCCGGGCTGCTTTTCTGAGGCCGCCCGGCCTGTTTGCTGAGGTCGCCCGCTGTTAGGTGCGGTCTGGCTGTTTCTAGCCGCTAATTTTGCCCCCAACTTGCCTGTCCTTTGTTCATGGCCGAGGGTCCTATTTATAGGCTCTGGGTCGATGTCGTCACCTCCGGTGAGCCGGTGACTGGATCCCTACCTGCGCAGTCTGAAGGAAGAGGCCGTCCGGCTTGGCGGCCTGACGGAGGAGGCCGCCACTGCTGGGCGGTCTGACGGAGGAAGCCGCCCCTGCTGGGCGGCCTGACGGAGGAGGCCGCCCCTGCTGGGCGGCCTGACGTAGGAGGCCGCCCCTGCTGGGCGGTCTGACGGAGGAAGCCGCCCCTGCTGGGCGGCCTGACGGAGGAGGCCGCCCCTGCTGGGCGGCCTGACAGAGGAGGCCGCCCCTGCTGGGCGGTCTGACGGAGGAGGCCGCCCCTGCTGGGCGGTCTGACGGAGGAGGCCGCCCCTGCTGGGCGGCCTGACGGAGGAGGCCGCCCCTGCTGGGCGGTCTGACGGAGGAGGCCGCCCCTGCTGGGCGGTCTGACGGAGGAGGCCGCCCCTGCTGGGCGGTCTGACGGAGTGGGCCGCCCCTGCCGGGCGGTCTGACGGAGGAGGCCGCCCCTGCTGGGCGGCCTGACGGAGGCCACACGCCTTGGGTGATCTGAAGGAGGATGTCGTCCCTTCTTACCATTCTGGGCGCGTCATGTATAAAAACGCCGTGAAAAAGGCCTCCTCGGAGAGGATCGCCGTTTTCTGGGTAAACAACCACTGCAACCCGTTGTATATTGACAACTAAAATGAGCCGGGATGGTTTACAATTGTTTTTCATTCGATGTATGGCTTCGAGAATATTCTGAAAAGGTGCTGTGGGCAAAAATGAGACAACCGGAAGAAAAGTTATAGCTGTTTAAAGTTTAGGTGTCAATTGGAGCTAAATCCCACAAAACCACTGTAACTCAATGTATATCGAGCACTAAATGAACTAGATTGGGTAAAACTTGATCTCCATTGAGTGTAGTACTCTGAACTCTCTTGGAAGCGGTGTTCTTGGAAAAAATCAGACAACCTCATCGAAAGTTTTGGCTGTTTGAAGGTTATACGTGTCATTTGGAGCTAAATTTTGCATTACCGCTGCAACCCGCTATATATCGACAACTAATTGAACTGCAATGTGTAAAACTTGTGCTTCAATAAATGTAGGGCTCCGAGCTCATTCCTAAAAGATGTTGTGGGGTAAAATCAGACAATCAGATCAAAAGTGTTCGATTCAAAAGTGCGCTCACGAAGAAAATCGAGGGCTGCGGATTATCGGTTACTATTTGGTTAGAGAATTTAGACCGCTAGCAGCGGTCGAGGCCGGACTTCGCCCGCCGCGGCAAATGCCACTCTTGCGACGGGCTTTCCTTTGATTGAAAAGTAGCGGTTACAAGTGCAGGAAAGCAGAAGCCGGCCGGTCAAACAGTTCGCGAGACCAGAAACTCGAGACCGGAGCTCCGACAAGCGAGCTCTTCGATTCGAGTGTGCGTGTCTTGTGAACAGTGCCGCCCCCTATTTATAGGCTTGGGGGCCTGCCCGAATGGGCAGGGATAAAATAACCTCCTGCCCGGGTACAGGAGAAACGGGCAGGCGGTGACAGGATGCATAAAGAAAAAAAAAGAAAGAGGCCGCGCGACCTGACGGCCTGCCTTCCCTACCCGTCTGACTTGAGGCTGAGGATACCGGGACTAAGTCAATGATGCAGACCGAGCGGCCTGGAGATTGAGGCCGCGGTCTGCCCTCTGGTTATGACTTAGCCGTTTTCCCCAAGGTAACTCGGATAGCCTTTGATCTGGATCCCCGGCTTGTTCTTCGGGGCTGGAACCTCGAGTTTCTATGGGACAACCCGCGCGGCCTTCTAGCTGAGACTGCGGAAAAACTTTTTGCCTTAGCTCTTGACGATCTTCTCCCTTTGGGGGAGATCCGGAAATGACACCAGGACGCCCGGCCTGGCCCTTCTTGAGCTGGGAACCGCTGATACCGGGACCCAGCGGCCTGACCCAGGAGTTCGAGCGGTCTGCCAATGGTCCAACCCGAAAAGCGGTTTTCCGGGCAAACATAATCCCCGCATATTTTCAAATCTCAAGAGAATTTCGAAAATATTAGCTTTGACCGGGAGACTGCATCCGACCTGCCTTAAATTCTATAAGAGAGCCAGAGAATTCATTCTGCGGAGTTTTTCCTGAAATCACTGGGTATTACTCGCCAGTTGCGGTTAGAATTTTTCAGACCGACAATTCTTCCGCAATGGACTTCCTGGACGCTATGTTAGACCGCGTGGATCCCAGCGGAGATCAGAAGAGGGCGGAAGATAAGAGGCGCGAGCCGTCGGAGAAGTCGAGTAAGGAGACAGAAAAGCAAGGCCGGAAGGACCGAAAAAGGAGGAAGCGGGCTGAGAAGGCCGCAGCGGATAGCCCCAAGCCAGTCGTGGACTTATCAACTCCCAAAACTCCTACAGAGCCCGTGGCGAACAGTTCGGGGCCTCCCCCTGATGATTTGTCGATCCCTCCCAGAGACCTCAACCAACAGGTCCCTAGCACGCTGAGCAAAGAGGAGGCCGCCACTTCTGAAAAAGTTGTTTCAGACAGCCCTTCGAAGAAGGTCGGCGAAACTGACTCGTTTGGCATGGAGATTACTCCTTCTGGGAACCCCCATCTGCTAGTTAGAAACTTGGAGGAAGAGGCGGTCAACTCCCCAAGGGCGGGCGATCTGAGTGCTCCTTTGTCCGTGGACGACTACACCAGCCCTTCCAAAGAAGTTAGCCCAGCTCCGAGCAAGAAGGAGAGGAAAAGGAAGAAGACCGGGTCCGTGACCGAGCGGATAACGAAGAAGGTCAAGAGGTTAGCCGCTAAGGAAAGGGCGGCTCTTAAGAAACCGTCCGAATCCCTCCTCCAGACCAATTCGCGACTAAAGGAGGAGCTAGGCCTTGCGACTCCTCCATCCAACAAGTCAAATGAATCACCGGCTACCCCTGATACGAAACCGGGCGAACTGCCTCCGGACTCGGCGAGCAGCTTATCTTTTAATGGGATCTTCAGGGGTATGGATGAGCTGGTGAAGCGAGATCAGCTTCTTGACAGCCCGATTGTTTCCAGACAAAATCCCTCTGCCGCTGATAATACAGTCCGGCCTGATGAGACCGCTCGGACGGAGGCCGAAGAACGAGAAGCTGCCGCCCGGACTGCCTTGGAGGTCGAAGAGAGAACGAGGGAGCTTGAAGAAATGCTGAAAGCGCGGGAGGAAGTTCCCCCAGCGATGACCGGGGAAGAAATAATGATGGTGAAGAAGGAGGGGGTGGAACGAACTTTGATAAACAAGCCGTCGCGGCCTGATCCTCTTGTGGCAGGTAAGGGCCCCACGGACTATAAAGCTGTCCGCTTCTCCATTCCGCGGCCTCGCCATAATAAATTAGTGAACCCACCGCCGAGCCTCCTTTCTTTAGCGGACCGGTTCCCTTCTGTTAGACAAAGTACGGAAAGACTCTGGCGTGAGCAATGTCAGAGGATGAATCCGGAACGGTCTAAGTGGCCTGCCCGTCCAGGCACTGCTCTTGTATTTATGTTCATTTGTATATATATATATGGCGTTGCATGCTCTTACTTTTCATAACCGAGCGGCTTCTTTCAGATAGCGTGGATCAGGTTACGAAGCCGGGCGACCTTGAGGCCAGCCTGCCTTCGTTAGTTCCACTGATTCCAACCAGTGCAACGACTTTGCCGGAAGGACCGCAGCTGTTTGACCATCTCGAGGAAGATCTGGTCAACCTGAGAGCCTGCTTGAAGGAGGTAGAAGACCGGGAGGCCGCCACTCGGACCGCTCTGGAGGCTGAGCAGATTGCGAGGAAGAAGGCTGAAGAGGCGCTGAAGGCGCAGTCGGAGATCAACAGGAAATCCGGCTCAGAAAAGGAGAAAGTCCTGGAGACTCAGCTTGAGGCCGCGCGGGCAGCAGTGGTGGCTACGCGAGCTGCTCTAACCGCTCAACTGGAGAAGGAGAAGAGAGCCTCTGCTAAATTCGAGAGCGACTCGAAATATTATCAGGATAAATTCCTGCGTTTAACCAGAGAAGTCGCCGCTGGTCGGCGAAATATGAACGATGGGGTGGTAGCTGTTAGCCGCCCGACTATTGGAGCGGGCTCGAACCCTCCCCCAGTCCGGGTGGCTGATCCAATGATTGACGAGGCCGCCGCAACCCCCCGTATGATTGCCTCTACGCGGGTCGAAAGGGATGCCGGGCGGCTTCATAGCACAATCAACCACCTTCATTATCATACAAGCCAGATTTACTCTCTCCTGAACACGACCAGTGACCAGGTCGCGCGACTTCACAGAGAGGATGTCTCCCCAGAACGCCGTCAGCCGTGACCGGCCTTTGAGAACAATTTGTACTATAAGCGTGGCTTATTGGTTTGAACAATGTTTTCTGTCTTGTATTCTGGATAACTCGTGCGGTCTCTTATTTAACCGCTATACTTTGTGTTCTGTTTTAGATCTCATGCTTTATTCGAACCGACTTCAGGTCGCTCGATCTGTGATGTATGCTTGCTTCTGTTTTCCTGGATGTCTTTGCTTCTTTTATTTTTCTGGCGAATCTAACCACTTAGATCATTGACCGCGCGGTTAGAATGTATAGTCGCGATATGATTTTACTATTCACAGATCATAGAAATCTATAAGTAGGGAATTCTTCGAAGTCATTCTCATGATTTCCGGATGGCGCGATCCAAGAACAAGTCGCAGCGACCTGTTAAAGTTAAAGCCGTCCGAGCTGATGCGGCCTTAGCATTCCATTCGGGGGACCATCCGGAATGTCGCCTTACTCAGAGCGAACTGGACGATTTCATCGCTAAACACATGGCAGGGAGTAATCTACTCGCGCGGCTTCCTCTACGCGACGAGCGGATTAACTCTTCCAATCCGCACCAGATAGCTATCCCGGTCGACCACTTTGAATATGGCTTCAAGTTTCCACTGCCGCTTGAAGTCATAGCCATCTTTGACCACTACGGGGTCGTACCCGGTCAATTTCCACCGAACTCCATCGCCTCCATATATAGTTTCATTTCGTACCTGCGGTTCGAGCGGATCAGGTTCTCCCTCGACCTATTCAGAAAGTTCTTCTCGGTGCGGGCTGCCTCCGACTCGGGGACTTCAACTTACAGGGGACACCTCTACTTCGGCTGCCATGGGTTGAAGATCGTCAATTTGGCGAACAAAGTCTCCGACTGGTCGGAGCGGTTCGTAATGCTCGAAGGCAACTTCGGACTGTTGCAGACCAACCCGCAAGTCCGAGGGGAAGAAGTTTTCCAGATCCCTCAGGTCGGAAAGATTGAGGCGGACACCTTCGCGTTCCTTGAGAACGAGCGGTTGGATATCAACCACTACATCCCGCTGTTCTCGGAGCTGGAGGATATCCTCCCTGAGCATAGTAAGTTCTTTTAGACCGCCTGTATGTAACCGCGCGGACTTCGTTATTTACACTTTTGTTTTCTCTTTACAGCTGCCCACACCGTCCCTGCGAACAAGCCGGTCACGCCAGTCGTCCCGGTTTTGACTCAAAGGGAGAAGAGGCTGAAGCGAAACAGATCGCTATCGTCTGAGGAAGAAGGCCCGGCTTCTCCTGATGACTACGAGCTCCTTCGCTCTTGTGGGAACCCGCCCGATCTGCAGGGCAATCCGACCGTCCTTTGGCATAGGGATGGAAGCCGGATCCGGGTATCCACCGCTCTTCCTCCATGGGGGAGCGACAAAATTGAACGCCATGCCCTAGCCGCTGGGGCCGCCTTGTATGGTCGAAAGACCCTAAGGAGGCTGATGAGAACCCCTGAAGAAGAGCTCCCCCGGCTAGCGGCTCAAGCCGGCGCCTGGGGATTTTCGGCCAACCACTTCATGGCCCTGGGCGTATAAGCGGCTAGTTTCTGTTCAGAAACACCTGGAGAAGAAGTACGAGGAGCAGGCTGCGGAGAATACGCGGCTTCGAGAGGAGAACGCGCGGCTTCAAGAAGTCGTGGCGGTGAGTTTCTCACAAGACAACGCGGTTCCCTTTGTTTAGCCCGAGCGGCCTAATTCATTTTTCCTCTTCTTGCAGAAGCAATATGAGGTGACCAACCCGGCCTTCCAAGACGAGGTGCTGCCTCATGTGGCCCAGGGGATCGACAAAGCCTTGGGGCTCATAGGTGACCGGGGCGGTCTGTGTGAAGGATTCGATGGAACCACCTTCTCCGACCTCTTCCCCGCCTTGAAAGTCCAACTTGACGAAATCAGCCGAAGGAAAAAAGGAAAATCCAAGGTAGGCGAGGAGGCCGAGGCCGACGCGGGCAGGGAGATCGTGCTCCATCAAGGAGGCGATGGAAGTGGTGAAGTCGCTGAAGAAGCCGAAGCGGATGGTGATGCCAGCGACGACGACGACGAGGACAGCTTGTCCTCTGGAACCACCGGTTCTGCAAGCAAGACCGGGCGGTCTAGTGACAGCAGTTCATCCGGCTCCTCCTCATTAAGCGAAGGTTATTCGCCGGAGGCTGACATCGATGGTGCGGACTCAAATTCTCCTGTCAAGAAGAAGAAGAAAGAATCGGCAGACTAGTGCCCTTGTCTTTTGTTTTAATTTTTGTAACCGCCGGTTTCTTTTTGTTGGTCGGGCGGTCAATATTTTGTAAACACATTTTGAAAAATGAAACAGAGATTTTACCTGTCTGATTGTCCTTCTATTATTACTTACTTGTGATACCTTGTCTCTTTTCTTTGCTCTTTATGATCCAACCGCGCGAACATCCTGGTCCGAGCATAAGTGATGATGGATTATCTTTGACGATCCTTTGTCCGAACCGTGCGATTACTTGTTTTGATCTCAACACGCCTCATTTCTGATAGTATGAACCATAACACAAAGACTTATGCGACTATAATATAGACCGCGCGGCTTCTTTTCATTTGAAGATACTTTATACTTGTTGCTATAAATAATGAACAACTTTCACGCGGTTCGAATTCAGTCCTGGCGAATAATCCATTGTGTCTAGAGATAATTTTCGCTAAGAAATAGCTTAACCTGATCGGTTAGAGCACAATCCGAGCGACCATATATTCAGATCCAGAAATATCCAATTTCGACTATTCATTCAGGAATAGATAGTGCCCGGCCGGTTTAAAATTCAACCCGGATCATATAATTAGATCCAGAAATACAACTTGATAGAATGGAGAGATAGATAGATCCGATTCAGTCAAAATGTAACCCGAGCGATCATATAATTAGCTCCAGAAATATTCAACTTTATAAAGGATGGATGATCCCGCCCGGTTTGAATGCAACCCGGACAATCAGATAATCAGCTTTGGAGATATCCAACTTAGTTTAAAGACAGACAGATTCGCCCGGCTAGAACACAATCCGGATAATCATATGACTAAATCTAAAAATATCCAACTTATTAAAGGATGGATAGATAGATAAAACCGTCCGGCCAGAATGAGATCCGAGCAATTATATATATTAGTTCCTGAAATATCAACTTATAAAAGATGAATGGACCCGCCCGGCTTGAATGCCACCCGGGTAATAGATGATCGGTTCCGGAGATACCCAATTAAAAAAATGATAAGGTCGCCCGGTTGGATAACCACTCGGGTCATTATATAATTGCCAGGAAATATCCCAACTTATATCCAATCAGACCGTTCGGTTTGGATGTTCAGACCGCACGGTCTTAATATCATAACCCTTTATTAGGGTAGACGAACACCTGCACCTGTTTTAACCAAATCTTCCTCGAATTGTTCTTATACAAGAAACCATAAGAGGCAAATGCCTCCCTGTAGAGAAAGAATAAAAAAGGTATGTACAGACCGCACGGTCTTAATATCATAACCCTTTATTAGGGTAGACGAACACCTGCACCTGTTTTAACCAAATCTTCCTCGAATTGTTCTTATACAAAAACCATAAGAGGCAAATGCCTCCCTGTAGAGAAAGAATAAAAAAGGTATGTACAGACCGCACGGTCTTAATATCATAACCCTTTATTAGGGTAGACGAACACCTGCACCTGTTTTAACCAAATCTTCCTCGAATTGTTCTTATACAAGAAACCATAAGAGGCAAATGCCTCCCTGTAGAGAAAGAATAAAAAAGGTATGTACAGACCGCACGGTCTTAATATCATAACCCTTTATTAGGGTAGACGAACACCTGCACCTGTTTTAACCAAATCTTCCTCGAATTGTTCTTATACAAGAAACCATAAGAGGCAAATGCCTCCCTGTAGAGAAAGAATAAAAAAGGTATGTACAGACTCAAATGACCAAGTGGGCAGGTGGGCCTCGGCGGCGAACATTGCTTTCCTCAAGTGGTCATAAGAGCTGTAAACGACTCATCCGCTCTCTTGCCTAGGGTTACAAGCCGAGTTGATCAATTGGGCAGGTGGGCCTCGGCGGCGAACATTGCTTTCCTCAGAGAGATCAACTCAGTTGTGGGCCCAAACTAGGCACCGTTTCGAGAGTACCTAAGAGTATTCGATGGTCACAAACTATGATGATCAGTTGGGCAGGTGGGCCTCGGCGGCGAACATTGCTTTCCTCAGAAAGATCATCAAAGCTGTAACTATATCCCTTCGGGGCATGATAGAGCTGACAATCACCTAGACCTCCCTTGATGCAGGGGTGTGTCAGATATCGACCGGGATCCAAAATTCTGAAGACCTCCGCAGCGGAATTGGCAAGCTACCACTACACGTGTGCGAAAACTCCCCGCATCACATGGTCTTGGTGGGTTTTACGCTACGACTACAATCCGAGGGGGTTCGAGCAGAATTCGGCGATATCTCAGAGGTTTGGGGAGTGAGATATGTATATTTACATTCACAATGTAGAGAACCATCAGGCAAGAAGAGGTGTCAGTATAGGGCTTTTCATTTAATACCAAAAGAGATGTTAGAGAATAAAAGAGATAATTCAAGGATAGAATCGTTTAAGATCGTCACCGCTCCAAGTACGCGGGATGTCTTCCCCTTCACTGGTGTGGAGACGGTAGGCCCCGTTCTTTAATACTTCTTTGATGATAAAAGGTCCTGCCCAATTAGGATCCAGCTTTCCAACATTACAAGACCTGGCTGCAGCATTTACCTTCTTTAATACCAAATCACCGCTTGCGAACTGCTTTACTCTGACATTCTTGTCAAAATATTTTGCCATCCTCCTTTTAACTTCCTCCTGTCTGATAGTTGCCTCGTCTTGAAGCTCCTCGATCAGATCCAGATTATATCTCATAGCCTCATCATTTTCATCCATCCATGATTCTCCTCCCTCTTTTGCATACATAACCCTTGGAGTGACCACTTCAAATTCTACGGGAACAACAGCCTCTGAGCCATGGGATAGTTTGAACGGCGTCTCCCCTGTAGCTGAAGATGGCGTAGTACGAAGAGTCCAAAGGATGGAAGGAAGCTGGTCCGCCCAATTCCCTTTTTGATTTAAGACCCTTTTCATCAAGAGCTGCCGGATTTGCTTGTTCGCTGCTTCCACCTGACCATTGGTCCTGGGATGATGTACTGAGGAAAATCGCAGATCAATTCCCGCCTGATCGCAGAAGCTTTTCATCTCGGAATTGTTGAACTGTGGACCGTTATCGGTAACAATTGCTAACGGAATTCCATGCCGGCAGATTATTTCCCCCCAGATGAAGTTTTTGACAATTTGAGTTGTTGTTTTCGCCAGCGCTTTTGCCTCAATCCACTTACTGAAATAGTCGATCATTACAAGGATGAAACGGCGTTGACCGCTGGCCATCGGAAAGGGTCCCATAAGATCCATTCCCCATACTGCAAAGGGCCACAGCGCGGTTATCGACCTGAGCGACTGAGCAGGCAAATGTTGAAGAGGAGCGAACTTTTGGCACTGCACACATCGCTTGGCAAATGCTTCAGCATCTTTCCTCATGGTCAGCCAGAAATATCCCTGCCGCAAGATCCTTTTCTCCAAAGTCTTCGCTCCTGAATGACTACCACACTCTCCTGAATGAATTTCCTGAAGTATGATCGGAATTTCTTCTTCTGAGACACATCGCGCTTGTTTACCCGGGAAACCGCTTCCAGGAGGGTTACTCCCAGACCGCGCGGTTTGCGGGTCTAAGTCGCCCGGTTCAGGTCAAACGAGGTCTATCGGCTCCGGCTAGCACAGGCCGGGCGGTCTGTGACAACTCAGGCCGCCTCCAAGTACTAAAGGTAATCAGAGCCCAAGTCCAACAGGACAAGCCGCGGTCTCAAGTCGGAAGTCGCGCGGCCTATGCAATAGAGGCAGCCAAGGTCCAAAGTCAAAGAACAAGCCGCGGTTTCATAGCAGAGACCGAGCGGGTGGCCTCATCGCCTTGGCCTCCTCATCTCTAGCTACTGGTCAGCCAAGTCGCGCGGCTTATTTACTTCTCCTTTTTGTGTATCCCATCACCGCCTGCCCGTTTCTCCTGTACCCGGGCAGGCGGTTATTTTATCCCTGCCCGCTCGGGCAGGCCCCCAAGCCTATAAATAGGGGGCGGCACTGTTCACAAGATACGCACACTTGAATCTTGGAGCTTGCTTGTTTGAGCTGCGGACTCAAGTTTCCCGTCTTGCGGACTGTCTGACCGGCCGGCTTCTTTTTTCCTGCACTTGCAGCCCGCTGTAACCTCTTTTTTGTAATCAAAGGAAAGCCCGTCGCAAGAGTGGCATTCGCCGCGGCGGGCGAAGTCTGGTTTTGACCGCTGCCAGCGGTCTCCCTTTTTTTTCTACTTAAAAAGTAACCGACAACCTGCAGCCTCCGGTTTCCTTCGGAGGAGCGATCTCAGCCTCAACAGAAACACGCGACCTTCAGATCGCGGATTGTCGGCGAAATCCCTTTTCCACCATAATGTCAGACCGTCAGTTCCCCCTTGGAGACCGCTCCGATCATAGCGAGGATTCTCTATGGGAAGCCCTGGAGCAATCAAAGAGAGAAGCCGAGCGGGCTCAGCGGGCCACTGATCAGCGACTTGAAGAGATCAGTCGGACTTTAGCAATACTGACTTGAGCGATTAGTCCCGCAACAGGCCGCGACTAATCGGGCGGGTACCCCGGTCCTTCCTCCACCTCCTCCCTACTCGCTACCGCAAGTCGCTAACTTCCAGCTCCATCAAGAAGACCCTGTGGCTAGGGAAAACTTCTATCAAGCCGCGCACAACATGCCAGCTCGAGTCCTCGACTTCCAGGGAGCGACTTCCCATGCTGCCCGTCTTTCCTACCCACCGGAGGGCGCGGCTCGTCTTTCCTACCCGCCTGAAGTGCCCATCCATCATTCCTACCCGCCAGAAGCAGCCTCCCGGTCTTCTCATCAGGCGGCCTGTCCGCAAATAGCCGCAGCTCCAGCGGCTTATTACCCTACACCTCAATATGAAGACATGGAAGAGACCTCTCCCTTTGTGGACGAAGTCAGGGGGGAACCTGCCCCTAATAATTTCAGGGAACCTCGCCTGCCAGCGTTCAATGGAGAGACTGACCCAACGGTTCATTTGCAAGCTTTTGAGTCAGCCATTGCTCTCAGAACCCTGACCGATGCCACCAAATGCAAGCTTCTCGTAACCTCCTTTGAAGGACAAGCGAGGGAATGGTTCTATGGATTGCACCCCAGGTCGATCCATTGTTTCGTGGAGCTGCGAAAAGAATTCCTGCTAAGATTCTCCACCTCGAAGAAAAGAAAGAGTGGCCCGGCGGCCCTCTTTGATATGAAACAACGGGAAGGCGAAACATGGGCCCATTTTGTGGATCGATTCCAAAGAGAGATCATGGAAATCCAGAATGTGGACCCGGAGCTGTATAGGGTTGCCCTCATCCATGGCCTGAGGGAGGGCCCCCTAAAGTTTGAAGCAAATATAAGGGAGCTCAGGACTTATCAAGAGATGATAAGTCTGGCAAATATGTTTATCAGAGGAGAAAAGAGCAATCCAGATTACGTCGCGAAGTTGGTAAGCGACAAGGAGCCATCAAATACATCCTTCCATCGTCCACCATCAAATCAGTCCCACTTCGAACCCCGCTCCCAAAGGGGGAGGAACTTCAAAAATAAACAACCATTTATGGGCCATCAGCGATTTCAAGATCAGAAACCACCGCTGGCCATCGCTCCCGCTCCATCCGCTCTCCTTCCGCAGATCATGCCGGTATACTTACCACAGTATACCGCGCAGCCACCTCCAGTCCTTCCATCAACTCAATACGATAATTCGCAAGACTCGTTCACCCCCCTGAATGTCACCATGGACGAGGTAGTCCAAATTCTGCAAAAGAGGCCAGATTTCAAAAGGCCTGCTCCTCTGAAGTCGGATGTTCATAGTCGAAATCCGAACCTTTATTGTGAATACCATAAAGAGAGGGGACATTTGACTGATGATTGTCGGGCCCTTCGTCTGCTTATAGAAAGGCTCCTGGGAGAAGGAAAGCTCCGGGGTCTGATTCAGAAAGATAAAATTGCTGAGCCAGCCACCGAGAAGAGAAAGGAGAAAGAAACAGTAGAAGTGACCTGGGAGTGTGCCGACGTCGAGGACGCCGGCTGTTATGGTGACATCCATCCCTCTACCGAATGCATCGAAGTCAATGATGTGGGCCCCTTGGGGGACATCTATTGTATCCATGGGGGAGCTGGAGCGGAATCATCTCGCAAATCCAGTATTGCAAGAGTTCTAAAACAGGAAGTGGCAGCCACAACAAGTTCTCCTCCCGAAAGCACTGTCGTCACGTTTGGTCAGGATGACCTTCCCCCTAATGCTAATCCTTTCGATGACGCGGTGGTCATCAAGGCCGTCATCGAAAACTACACGGTCCACAAGATTCTGGTTGATACTGGCAGCTCCGTCAACCTCCTTTTCCGCCCAACTTTCGAGGCCCTGAAGACTGGAAAGCAGCTGCTTTCCACCGATGGGCCCCTCTATGGCTTTTCTGGGGAGAAGAAGGAAGTAGAGGGTTCAGTGAAGCTCCTGGTCTCTCTTGGAGGGGTGATAAAGTTGGTCAATTTTGTGGTGGTGGACGCCCCGAGCAACTACTGTGCTATCTTCGGGAGGCCGATTCTCAACGCATACAGAGCGGTAGTATCTACTTTTCACCTCGCTCTCAAGTTCGCCGCAGAAGGGAAACAATATCGGGTCAGGAGCAACCCAAAGGTGGCTCGGGAGTGCTACGTCCGAACTGTCAACGTGATCACTGACGTTCCACTTCCCGAGGCCGAGGCTGAGGTTTTGATGATTGCTGAATCTTCAGGGCCTGCAGAGGAAGAGAAGGATCGAGAAGGGGCTCACTTGGAACCTGCCCAAGCGACCCAAGAAGTTCCTGTTGCTGAGGAGACAGAAAAGAAACTAGTCATCAACGCTGAATTGCAAGAGGAGGAGAAAGCGGAGCTAATCTCCCGCCTGCTGAAGAATCTGGATGTCTTCGCTTGGTCAGCGGAGGACATATCAGGGGTGGATCCGGACGTGGCTTGCCATCATCTCAATGTGTCTCCTGAGTTCAAGCCCGTCCAGCAGAAGAAAAGAGAAGTGGCGACCAAGCTGGCGTTGCCCATCAGAGAGGAGGTTTCCAAACTCCTAAAAGCTGGTTTTATTTCTGAGATTCAATATCCCACGTGGATGTCGAACGTTGTAATGGTCAAAAAATCTGGTGGGAAGTGGCGCATGTGCGTAGACTTCACCAAACTCAATAAAGCGTGCCCTAAAGATTGTTACCCTTTGCCTCGGATAGATGTTTTAGTTGATTCCGCGGTTGGGTATGGTTTTATGAGTTTCCTCGATGCCTTCTCTGGGTATCATCAAATCAAAATGCATAAACCTGATATCCCGCATACCTCATTCATCACGAACGATGGGTGTTACTGTTATCTCGTAATGCCTTTCGGACTCAAAAATGCGGGCGCAACATACCAACGAATGATGGATACCGTTTTTAAAAATCAAAAGGGCAGGAACCTCGAAGTCTACGTTGATGACCTTCTTCTAAAAAGCAAAACATTCTCGTTACACTTGGAAGACCTCGTAGAGACGTTCGCTACTCTACGGAGGTTCAAGTTAAAACTAAACCCATTAAAATGTGTATTCGGAGCAAGCAAAGGAAAATTTCTCGGGCATCTTTTAACTCCTGATGGCCTTGCGCCAAACCCGGATAAAGTGAAAGCTATCCTTGATATGACCCCTCCTCAAAATACTAAAGAAGTTCAACAACTTGGGGGAAGACTGGCAGGATTGAGCAGGTTTATCTCTAAATCTGGAGATAAAAGTGCCCCATTCTTCAAAATACTACGAGGGGGATCGAAATTCGAATGGAGCAAAGAATGTGACAGGGCTTTCGAGCAGTTAAAGGAGCAATTAACTTCAACTCCGTTACTTCAAAGTCCCCGTGAGGGGGAGAATCTTTTCTTATATCTGGGAGTCAGACCAGATGCAGTAAGTTCTGTCCTCGTTCGGGAGGAAAAGAGGAAGCAGTTTCCAATATATTACGTTAGCCACATCCTTAAAGATGCAGAAACCAGATATTCGATCCTGGAAAAGCTGGCCTTGGCTTTGGTCATGTCATCACGAAGGCTCCGCCCCTATTTTCAGGCTCATCCCATTCAGGTGGTCTCGGATCATCCACTAAAAAGTATCTTAGAAAAGCCGGATCATTCAGGAAGGTTGGCTAAATGGGCAATTGAGCTAAGCGAGTTCGAAATATCATACGTTCCCAGAACGGCAATAAAGGCACAAGTATTGGCAGATTTCTTGGTGGACACGACGGAGTCTAATCCAGAACAGAGAGTACAATCTCCCTTGGCTTGGATCATTTATGTGGATGGGGCTTCTGGCAGAAACTCCGTGGGAGCCGGAGTGGTTCTGATCAGTCCAAATGGCATCAGGCTAGAGCAAGCTATCAAATTCTTCTTTCCGGTTACCAACAATCAGGCAGAATACGAGGCACTTCTAGCTGGGCTAAGGCTTGCGAAAGAGCTGGGCATAGAATATGTACATGTCAGAACTGATTCATTAGTAATGGCCTCTCAGGTCTTGGGAAATTATGAAACAAGGGAGCCGACTCTGCAAAAATACTTGATATTGGCCAAAAAGGAAATCGGAAGATTCAAGTCGTTTATCATTGAGCACATTCTGAGAGCACAAAACAAGGAGGCAGATGAATTGTCAAAGTTCGGTCTTCCATCAGGGGGAGTGACCTTTGAACTTTTTCACCCGGCAATAGATGAGGCAGAACTAATGCAAATCGATCATAACCCTTCGTGGAAGGATCCTTACGAGCTGTTCCTGTCAAAGGGGGAGTTTCATCATTCTATCAAAGATCGGAGAAGGTTCAAAAGAAAGGCGGCTTATTATTATCTGATAACAGGAGTTCTCTATAGAAAAACTTTGATTTCCCCCTCAGCACGATGTGTTCCGGAAGAAGAGATCCCTATTATACTTCAAGAAGTTCATTCTGGGGAATGTGGTAGCCATTCAGGGGCCAAAACTTTAGAAAAAAGGATCCTGCGGCAGGGATATTTTTGGCCAACTATGAGGAAGGATGCCGAAGTATTTGCTAAGCGGTGTGTGCAGTGTCAGAAGTTCGCTCCTCTTCAGCATTTGCCTGCCCAGTCACTCAGATCAATAACCGCGCCATGGCCTTTTGCAGTATGGGGGATGGATCTTATGGGGCCTTTTCCAATGGCCAGTGGTCAGCGACGCTTTATCATTGTAATGATCGACTATTTCAGTAAGTGGATCGAGGCCAAAGCATTAGCGAAAACTACTACCCAAATTGTCAGAAACTTCATCTGGGGGGAAATAGTTTGCCGGCATGGAATACCGTTGGCAATCGTCACCGATAATGGTCCACAGTTCAATAATCCAGAGATGAAAATTTTTTGTGATCAGGTCGGGATTGATCTTCGGTTCGCCTCGGTACATCATCCGAGAACAAATGGGCAAGTAGAAGCAGCAAACAGGCAAATCCGACAACTCTTGATGAAAAGAGTCCTAAATCAAAAAGGAAACTGGGCGGATCAGCTTCCTTCCATTCTTTGGACTCTTCGTACTACCCCGTCCTCAGCCACAGGGGAGACACCATTCAAGTTGTCTCATGGCTCGGAGGCCGTCGTTCCTGTAGAGTTTGAGGTGGTCACTCCAAGAGTTATGTTCGGAAAAGAAGGAGGAGAAGCATGGGTAGAATGCAATGACGAGGCTCTCAAGTGTAGTTTGGACCTAATCGAAGAACTTCAGGATGAGGCTACAATCAGGCAAGAAGAGGTCAAAAGAAGGATGGCAAAGTACTTTGACAAAAATGTCAGGGTAAAACATTTTGCGGTCGGCGACCTTGTGTTAAAGAAAGTTGATGCAGCGGCCCGAACGGGTAGCGTCGGGAAGCTAGATCCGAATTGGGCTGGACCTTTCATCATCAAGGAGGTACTAAAAAGTGGAGCTTATCACCTCCAAACAAGTGACGGAGAAGACATCCCGCGCACCTGGAGTGGCGACGACCTCAAACGGTTCTATCCTTGAAATGTCCTTTTTATTCCTGCAGTTTTTTGAGATATTTTAATAAAAAAGCACCATACTGACACTTCTCCATGTCTGATATTTTCCTCTTTGTACTCTCTCATATCTATCAAACTCACTGAACCGCGGAGACATCGCCAAGTTCTGCTTGAACTCCCTCGGATTGTAGTCATTAGCGTAAAACCATAAAGATCGTGTGTAGCGGGGAGTTTTCGCACACATGTAGTGGTGGCTTGCCAATTCCCGAGCGGTGGTCTTCAGAACCTTGGATCCCGGCGGATATCCGACACACCCCTGCATCAAGGGAGGTCTAGGTGAATGTTGGCCCTATCATGCCCCGAGGGGATATAATTACAGCTGTGATGATCCTTCTGAGGAAAGCAATGTCGGTATAGCCCCCGCGGCATAACCACACCTGCCCAACTGATCATCTTAGTCCGTGACTATCGAATACTCCAAGGTACTCTCGAGCGATGCCTAGGCGGGACCCACAACTAAGTTGATCTCTCTGAGGAAAGCAATGTCGGTATAGCCCCCGCGGCATAACCACACCTGCCCAATTGATCAACTCGGCTTGTAACCCTAGGCAAGAGAGCAGCCGAGTCGCTTACAGCTCTTATGACCACTTGAGGAAAGCAATGTTCGCCGCCTAGGCCCACCTGCCCACTTGGTCGTCTGGGTCTGTACTTTCTTCTCTTTATTTATACAGCTTTTATGACCGCTTGAGGAAAGCAATGTTCGCCGCCTAGACCCACCTGCCCACTTGGTCATCTGAGTCTGTAGTCATCTTTATAACATTATAAGAGATTATCTCATTCCATATGGTCACTATAGACCGTTTGGAGAAGAAAGCAGGATTCCTATACATATAGCACAAACCGGACGACTTGATGATCAAACCGTGCGGTTTGAAATAAGCAGATACCAAGCCTTTCAGGCGGTCTGGTTAATAAACCAGGCGGTCTGGTAATTAAACCAGGCGGTCTCAAAATTAGCAGGTTCCAAGGTTGTCATGCGGCTCAATCTTTCAAACCGGACGGCTTGAAATAAAACTGGGTATCATTAAGGTATCAAGCTGAATATCAGGGGAGCAAGCATAATCATGATCGGCCGATCTTATCATCCGGATTATGAATTTTATCATCCTTATGGGTTTCCATTCAATACGATCAGATAATCACAGGATCTTTTAAATCAGGCAGTAATAATTTTCACTACAAGTATTATGCCTGCTCATCATACGAATTTAATGCACAGTTCGTGCGGCTTGTTGTTCAAGACGGTTATAATTTTCACTACAAGTATTATGCCTGCTCATCATACGAATTTAATGCACAGTTCGTGCGGCTTGTTGTTCAAGACGGTTATAATTTTCACTACAAGTATTATGCCTGCTCATCATACGAATTTAATGCACAGTTCGTGCGGCTTGTTGTTCAAGACGGTTATAATTTTCACTACAAGTATTATGCCTGCTAATCGTACAAATTTAATATGCAGTTTGCGGATTAAGTACTAACCGCACGATCTATCGATTGGTCTTCTTGAGATCGGATATTCTCTTTATAGTCGCACGACTTGGTTATTTCAAAATACTGGATCGGTTATCTGATTGCATTCGCGAAGACTTGCCCTCTATCCCGGAAAGCAAGTATGCCGGGTCTAGTAGCAACCACGCGGCTTGATTGCGCCCGGTTTCCGGAATGTACACATTCGAAATAAGTCGGCTCTTCTTCAGAACGAATCAAATAAATTCGACGCGGATTAACAGGAGCGGGCTGTGCCAGTATTTTTCAGATACTTTAACGGAGTCTCGGGGAGATCGCTATCCAAACCGGATAGATTAAACACTAAGGCGCACGATTTGGTAAGATTCAATACAGAGAAATCACAAGCAAATACAAATAAGTCGCAGAAGGTAGACGGACAGATAAGTAAAAACTTTTCATTTCAATAAAACGCTGTTTACATTGTATTTTAAGCCGTCCGGCTAACAACATCAAGCCGGCGGCTATTCAAAATAAAAAACAAAATACATCTATTGATCGTGCGACTTGAGTTTCTTAGATGCAGGAGCACTTGAATGTTCGCTGCCGTCGACCGAAACATCGGGAGAATAGCCTTCGCTGCCCGACGAGGATGAGCTGCTCAACTCGCCCGACTTGCGACCAGCATCTTCTTCAGAATCGCTGGGTTCGGACTCTGAGCTACCTTCACCACTCTTGGCTGCTTCGGGTTCTTCGGAATCGACGTCCTCATCTTCACTCTCTTCCGAGCTGGATCCATCGACCTTGTTCTTCCCCTTGGCCTTCCGCCTGATCTTTTCCAGCTTCTTCTGCAAGGTCGGATAAGCATCCGAAAAGGTGAAATGCTCAAAACCGGGCGCGAACCCTTTGAGCTCCCGCAAGCGGTTAAAAGCATTTTCAATTCCCTCGGCGACATGAGGGAAGAGTTCTTGCTGATAAACCGGGTCGGTCTCATCATATTTAGCCTGCAGAAGAAGAGAGTAAGGTAAGACCGGGCAGTTTGAGAACATCGGTATTAAAGCTGGCCAGGTGATAACTTACCAACTCGGCTTCCTTTAACCGCTCATTCTCCTTTTTTAATTCGGCGATTTCCTTCTCTTGAAGGCTGTTATCTCTGGTCAACCTTTTCAGGGTCATCCCCATAAAGGCGTTTGTGGTAAAACTCTCGGCAGCTACCCGCGCGGCCTCCCTGGCGAGCTCCTCCACAGGAACTTTCCTTAGCCTCCTGAAGTTCCGCCGGCCGAACATGCCAATGCTGGCGGCCTCAGCATGCCGACCCGACTTCTCGCTCGCCCAGTGGGGAAGCGCGGTAGAGATCTGGACGCTGTCGCCGTTCGGATGCCAGGTCAAAACCGGGCAGCCCTTCAGGTCCTTCACCTTGCTGAAAGATCGGAGGGCGGCGAAGTCGCCCAAGGAGCCCGAATCCTCCCCATCAGATGGCAGCGGCTTGTTCCTGGCTTGCCTCTTTCTTTTCTCCGTCTGGGTCAGGACCAGACCGGACGGACTGACCGGCTTGTTAACAGGAACCACGGCTTGGGCTATAAAACAAGAAGAGTCAGCACAAGAAATCAAGCGGTTAGCATTCAAGTCGGAGGCAAAGAGAAGCTTACTATCTTCAAGCCGAACGTTCTCCAGTTCGGCAAGCAGAGGGATGTAGTAGCTTATGTTAAGCCGCTCATCCTTGAGGAGCTTACAGATCCCTTTCTCCACCTCGCTGATTGGCACTGGCTGAAAAGCCTCCTCAGGCCGCACCTGCGGGTTCGGGTTCAACAGGCCCAGCCGGCCTTCGAAGATCAGGTACCTCTCCGACCAGGCAGTTACCTTGTTCGCCAGGTTGACCATCTTCAACCCGCGGCAACCAAAGTAGAGGTGGCCTTTGAAGACGTCCGATTCAGAGTCCGGGATGGCCCGAACTGAGAATATCTTCCTGAAGAGATCCATGGAGAAGCGGACTCTCTCAGATCGAAGGTAAGAGATAAAGCTGCATATCCCGGCCATCGAGTTGGGAGAAATCTGGCCCGGAACAACTCCATAGTGGTCGAAGACCATGGCGAGCTCCATTGGGATCGGGAATTTGAATCCGCAATCGAAGTGATCGATTGGGATCGCGATGAGGTTTGGACCGGACGAGTTCATCCGCTCATCACGGAGCGGAAGTCGCGCAAGCAGCGGGCTGTCGACCATATGTTTTTCAACGAACTCGTCCAATTCGGCTTTCGTTAATCGACACTCCTCAAGATCAGCAGAGTGGAAGGCAACGGCGGCTTCAGAGCGGGTAGCTGGGGTCTTCGCAGGTCGCTTCGACTGGCGCTTTGCTCCCATCTCGAAATTCTGGTAAGAAGAACTTCGGAAGGACGCTACTTATAAGAACGGATGATCTGCACTTAGCAAAGGTCAAATCGCGGCTAGATGATCAACCCGCGCGAATATATCATCACAAAAGTCAGCGATAGATTGCATAAATTGAAAAAAGCGAATTACAAAGCCACGAAGGCAAGCCGAGCGGCTTATGAAAAATAACTCAGGCATCAATCAACAGCATGAAGGCTAAAAAAGTAAAATTGAATATTGAAGCCGCACGGCCTAAGTAAACAGGTCGAATATCACAAAATCAGATTCAGGCGAATTATCCAAAGGACCGAATTGAAACCATATTACAAAGTTGTATCCCAACACCGCTCATTACTGGCGGGTATCGTTCGGTTCGTCCTCTCTATGAAGCCGCGCGACATGATCGCCAATCTGAAGGACAGTCCCCTGCATTTGGTTCATATTATGATTAAGGCGGTTGATCATGCTATGAATCCGCGCGGCGTCTCTCTCCACTCGCGACGCAGGAATCGTGCGAGTAGGTAAGTCCGTTGCGGACTCATGAACACTAGCAACTGGGCGGATTGTCCCGGCTGCAGGAAGTGACGAGCTCGTCCCTGCATCCGGGCGGATTGACCCTCGCCGGCCTTCATCAACCGTGTTTAAAGGGCGCCGACTTCCGCCGGCTTCCTTGGCCAGATGCAGGTATTTGTCCCTATAGTAGGCACAGTCATCTTCGAGCTTGCGGACTTCCTTCTTCCCGCGATCAATCCGGGCGGTCAGCGCTGCCACCTGGTCCTGCTGCTCCTTCTCTTTCTCCCGGCGCTCTCTCCGCTCGGCTTCCAGCTCTACCCGAATCGCGGCTTTCTCGTCCTGGGCGACTTTCTCCCTCTCCTCCACTGCCCTCAGCTGCTTGGCAAGCGTCTCCAGATTCTTCTGAAGCTGGGACATCTCGGTCTCCATCCGAGTATCCGGGAGAGGGGAGCGCAGTAGAGGTGGTTCAAAGGGAGGAAGGTAGGACACCAGTTCGCCCGGCTCCGGGATGGAATCACGATCATCTACAAAAAGAGAAACGGTCAAAAATTGTTCAACATGAAACCGCTTTCATTAAGTTTTCCTCGCTTACGAGCCGCGGCGGTTTGAATTGAACTCGGGCGGGCAGGTCGCCTTGTTAGCTCGGTATCGAATTTCCTGCGTTGTTCTCTCCACGATCTTTCACTTTGCCTCCGCTTAGCAGCAGAGAATTGAGTAGCAGAGGGAAAGAAGCTAGGCGATGGATTCAATAACGCAGCGCGCGACTTATTTCGAGGTCGCGGCATGAAAAAACGAACGGAATGGAAATCCGCTGCCTTTTTACCTTGAAGCAAGAGGTTGGGCTGCGGCGGGGGCGGCCTGGCGAGTTGATCTCTTACCCGCTCCGCCTTCACCTGCATAAATCGCAGACCGGCAATCACGGGATCGACAGAGGCCGGTATGGATTCTGCAGCCGCGACCTTAGGGAGGATGGTCTCCTTAAGGCTGGTCGCATCCTCGGACAGAGCGGATCTTTTTTCCCCTGGCGGGTTGGCAGCCTGCAGTTCGGCGGAAGTTCCCAGCTGGTCATCCTGCTTCTGAAAAGAGTCAAAATCTTTGAGAAGGTCGCTCACAGAAATACTATGCGCATCAACCAGAGCCTGGTCGTTCGGCTGAGGGGAGGGAGTGGTCAGGCCTTCCGAGACCTCATTCTCACGCGATTTGCCCTGCAGCCTGACCGCTCTCGATTTACCAGAGGCCGCCTTATTCTTGGCCTTAAGCTTCTTCATTTTTTGGAGGAGCCTGTCCGCAGCGGACTCCTCCATCTTCCTCTTCTTCGACTTCGGGACAGTTGGCTTGTCCGGGCTGTCCTCAACATTGATTATGGGAGACTCCAGACCGTCCGGCTTGGGGGAGTCAACTGCTTCTCCCGCTTCATCCCTTATCTTCAAATGAAAGACCCCTGACGGGGTAACTTCCATCTTGAAGGACTCATCCCCGTCGCCTTTCGGGGAAGCAGCTTCCAGGTCTGTCCTACCCGGTGGAGAAGGCGGGTTGTTTCCCTGGACAGAGAAGATTGGGGGCGGGTTCGAGCTGCCCGCTCCATCCTTAGTCGGCGGAACAACTGCTGGCTCAGGGAGCAGTTCGGTCGGTCTATCCTCCTGTTTAGATGATAAAGCAATTGTTAAACCTACAGGCAGGTCGGTCGTTTTATTCGTAAGGGCAATTGTTACCGTCTTATCAGGTCGCTTCGTCTTCTTCTTCTTCTTCTCTTTCGAGCGGTCTCTATCACGGTTCTTTCCGGACTTCTCAAGAAGCTCGAGTTCAGCCATCAGGTTCACCATCTTTCTCGAGTTGTGCAAACCGAAAGTTCTAACCGCAACAGGCGAATAGTGACTCGTGGTAACAATAGAGTTATGCCAGAGTCGAAGCTTCTGGAGCATTTATAACCAACAGGGTGAAGTCGGCGCGATCTCTGGCTAGCACTGATATTTTCGAAATCTTCACGGAAATTTAAAAATATGCGGGGATTATGTTTACCCGGGAAACCGCTTCAAGGAGGGTTACTCCCAGACCGCGCGGTTTGCGGGTCTAAGTCGCCCGGTTCAGGTCAAACGAGGTCTATCGGCTCCGGCTAGCACAGGCCGGGCGGTCTGTGACAACTCAGGCCGCCTCCAAGTACTAAAGGTAATCAGAGCCCAAGTCCAACAGGACAAGCCGCGGTCTCAAGTCGGAAGTCGCGCGGCCTATGCAATAGAGGCAGCCAAGGTCCAAAGTCAAAGAACAAGCCGCGGTTTCATAGCAGAGACCGAGCGGGTGGCCTCATCGCCTTGGCCTCCTCATCTCTAGCTACTGGTCAGCCAAGTCGCGCGGCTTATTTACTTCTCCTTTTTGTGTATCCCGTCACCGCCTGCCCGTTTCTCCTGTACCCGGGCAGGCGGTTATTTTATCCCTGCCCGCTCGGGCAGGCCCCCAAGCCTATAAATAGGGGGCGGCACTGTTCACAAGATACGCACACTTGAATCTTGGAGCTCGCTTGTTTGAGCTGCGGACTCAAGTTTCCCGTCTTGCGGACTGTCTGACCGGCCGGCTTCTTTTTTCCTGCACTTGCAGCCCGCTGTAACCTCTTTTTTGTAATCAAAGGAAAGCCCGTCGCAAGAGTGGCATTCGCCGCGGCGGGCGAAGTCTGGTTTTGACCGCTGCCAGCGGTCTCCCTTTTTTTTCTACTTAAAAAGTAACCGACAACCCGCAGCCTCCGGTTTCCTTCGGAGGAGCGATCTCAGCCTCAACAGCGCTGAGGGAGAGATCAGAGTTTTCCTATACAGGACTCCTGCCATCAAGTAGTAGTAGGCTGCCTTTCTTTTGAATCTATTTCTGTCCCTGATTGATGAATGAAACTCTCCTTCTGACAGAAACAATTCATAGGGGTCTTTCCAGGAAGGATGCTGATCGATCTGCATGAGCTCCTCTTCCTCTGTCTCATCTATTGCCGGACGAAAGAGTTCTGAGGTCACCCCTCCTGATGGAAGACCAAACTTTGACAATTCGTCTGCCTCTTCATTCTGTGTTCTCGGAATGTGTTCGATATTGAAGGATTTGAATCTCCCAATTTCTTTCTTAGCTAAAAATAGATACTTTCTCAATATCGGTTCTCTTGTTTCATAATTCCCTAGAACCTGCGAAGCCATCACAAGAGAATCAGTTTTCACATGAACGTGTTCTATCCCAAGCTCCCTCGCGAGTCTCAAGCCGGCCAAGAATGCTTCGTATTCGGCCTGGTTATTTGTAACTGAAAAGAAGAATTTGATAGCCTGCTCCAGCCTGATGCCATTTGGACTGATCAGAACCACTCCGGCTCCCACGGAGTTTCTGCCAGAAGCCCCATCCACATAAATGATCCAAGCCAAGGGAGATTGCACTACTTGTTCTGGATTAGACTCCATCGTGTCTACCAAGAAATCTGCCAATACTTGTGCCTTTATTGCCGTTCTGGGAATGTATAATATTTCGAACTCGCTTAGCTCGATTGCCCATTTGGCCAACCTTCCTGAATGATCCGGCTTTTCCAAGATGCTCTTTAGTGGATGGTCCGAGACCACCTGAATGGGATGAGCCTGAAAGTAGGGGCGGAGCCTTCGTGATGACATGACCAAAGCCAAGGCTAATTTCTCCAAGATTGAATATCTAGTTTCCGCATCTTTGAGGATGTGGCTGACATAATATATAGGAAACTGCTTCTTTTTTTCTTCCCGCACCAGGACAGAGCTTATCGCATCTGGGCCCACTCCCAAGTATAAGAATAGTGTTTCCCCCTCGCGAGGGCTTTGAAGAAGAGGGGTTGAGGTTAACTGCTTTTTCAGCTGTTCGAAAGCATTATCGCACTCTTCGCTCCATTCGAACTTAGATCCTCCCCTAAGTGTTTTGAAAAATGGAGCGCTTTTATCCCCTGACTTGGAAATGAATCGGCTCAATCCTGCCAACCTCCCCCCAAGTTGCTGCACTTCCTTCGGATTGCGAGGAGGGGTCATGTCTAGGATGGCCTTTACTTTATCTGGGTTTGGCGCGAGGCCATTAGGAGTGAGAAGGTGTCCCAGAAATTTTCCTTTGTTGGCCCCAAACACACATTTCAAAGGATTTAGTTTTAATTTGAACCTCCGCAGAGTAGCGAACGTCTCTACGAGGTCTTTCAGATGGATTGAAAAAGTTTTACTTTTTAGAAGAAGATCGTCCACATATACTTCAAGATTTCTCGCTTTCTGTTTTTTGAATACTGTGTCCATCATCCTCTGATATGTCGCCCCCGCATTTTTGAGCCCGAAGGGCATGACAAGATAACAATAACATCCATCATTGGTAATGAAGGATGTATGCGGGATATCAGGTTTATGCATCTTAATCTGGTGATAACCAGAAAATGCATCTAGAAAGCTCATGAAATTATATCCTACCGCGGAATCTACTAAAACATCTATCCGAGGCAAGGGATAGCAATCTTTGGGGCACGCTTTATTGAGCTTTGTGAAGTCCACGCACATGCGCCACTTCCCACCAGATTTTGGAACCATTACAATGTTTGACATCCACGTTGGATATTGAATTTCAGAAATAAAACCCGCTTTTAGGAGCTTGGAAACCTCCTCTCTGATGGGCAATGCCAGCTTTGTTGCCACCTCCCTCTTCTTTTGTTGGATCGGCTTGAATTCAGGAGAGACGTTGAGGTGATGGCATGCTACGTTTGGATCTACCCCAGGCATGTCCTCCGCTGACCAGGCGAAGATGTCCAAGTTCTCCAACAGGCAGGAGGTTAGTTGAGCTTTTTCCTCTTCCGACAGCTCGGCGTTGATGATCAGCTTCTTCTCTTCCCCTTCAGCAATGGGGACTTCTTGGATCTCCTGGGCAGGTTCCAATGGGGACTTCTTGACGCCCCTCAGCGGCGAACTTTAAGGCCAAATGGAAAGTAGATACTATTGCTCTGTAAGCGTTCAGAATTGGCCTTCCGAAAATTGCACAGTAGCTGCTTGGGGCTTCCACCACCACGAAGTTTATCAGCTTTGTTATACCCCCCAGCGATACCAAAAGCTTTACGCACCCCTCCACTTCCTTCTTCTCTCCCGAGAAGCCATAGAGGGGCCCTTCCGTGGAGAGTAAAGACTTTCCAGTTTTAAGGGCTTCGAATGTTTCACGGAAAATGAGATTAACTGAGCTGCCGGTATCAACCAGAATTTTGTGCACGGTGTAGTTTTCAATAACCGCCTTTATCACCATTGCATCATCAAAAGGATTTGCATTTGGGGAAAGATCTTCTTGGCCGAAGGTAACGACCGCCCTTTCTGGAGTAGAAGTGGAAGCGACTGCCACTTCTTGCTTCGTAACTCTCCCGATGCTAGATTTCCGAGAAGATTCTACTCCTGCCCCACCATGAATGCAATAGACGTTGCCAAGAGGGCCAACGTCATTCACCTCTATACACTCGGTTGTGGGATGTATATCCCCATAGCAACCTGCTTCTTCCACATCAGCACACTCCCAGGTCACTTCGACCACTTCCTTCTTCTTCTCGGTTCGCGGCTCAACCGGGGTTTCGTGCCGAATCAACCCTCGGAGCTTCCCTTCTTTCAGGAGTTTCTCTATCAACCACCGGAGGGCCCTGCAATCCTCAGTCTGATGCCCTTCCTCTTTATGATATTCACAATAAAAGTTAGGGTTCCGGTTGCGAACTTCTGATTTCAAGGGAGGAGGCCTCTTGAAGTCAGGCCTCTTTTGGAGAATCTGCACGACCTCGTTCATGGTGACGTTGAGAGGGGTGAACGACTCCTGAGATTCATCATATCGGATGGATGGGATAGTTGGGGATGGTTGTGCGATGTACTGCGGCAGATACACAGGCATTACTTGCGGAGCTCCCATGGGTTGAGTGGGTGCGATGGCCAACGGCGGTTTCTGATCTTGAAACCGTTGATGGCCGAGGAATGGTTGTTTAGGCTTAAGATTCCTCCCCCTCTGAGCCCGGGGTTCGAAATCAGGCCGAGATGGATGATTGTAACGTTGCTGATGAGTTGATGCGGGATTAAACTGATCGTTATTGCTGAGCAATTTGGCAACATAACCAGGATTAGTCTTTTCCCCCCTGATAAATTTGTTAGCCAGACTAATCATCTCCTGGTATGTTTTTGGCTCCCTGATTTGAGCTTCAAATTTCAGCGGCCCCTCCCTAAGGCCATGCATCAGAGCGACCCTATATAACTCTGGATCGACGTTTTGCACCTCCATTATTTCCCTTTGGAAACGGTCAACGAAGCGGGCCCACGTTTCGTTTTCCTGCTGCCGTATCTCAAATAGGGCTGCCGGACCGTTCTTCCTCTTTTTCGAGGTAGAGAATCGAAGCAGAAATTCTCTACGCAGTTCTGCAAAACATCTAATGGATCGAGGATGCAATCCATAGAACCATTCTCTGGCTTGCCCATCGAAGGACGTCACCAGGAGCTTACACTTAGTTGCATCAGTGATGGTCCTCAGAGCAACAGCCGATTCAAACGCTTGAAGATGAATTGCCGGATCGGACTCCCCACCATATGTTGATAAGCGTGGTTCTCGAAAGTTATTCGGAGCCGGCTCTCCCCGGATCTCATCCGTGAAAGGAGAACTCTCCTCGGCATCCTCGTATAGAGAAAAAGCAGGGTGGTAGGGGATCTCTGCTGCGGTCACTTGCGGACAGGCCGCCTGATAGGAGCGGGAAGGTGCTCCGGCCGGGTAGGACTGGTAGGCGGAGACCTCAGGCGGATAGGAGAAGCGAGCGGCCTTAGAAGCCGCCCCCTGGAAGTCAAGGACTCGAGCCGGCATACAGCGCGCGGCCTCTTGGTAGAAATTCTGCCGATCCGCAGAACCTTCTGGTGGTGGTTGGGAGTGAGCGACCTGCGCAAATGGGTATGGAGGTGGAGGAGGTAGAACAGGGGTCATGGCCGGGTTAACCGCGGCCTGTTGGGGGGCTAACCGCTTGGTTAGCAGAGCTAGAGCCTGACTAATCGCGTCCAGACGCTGATCAGTTGCTTTCTGAGCCTGGTCGGCTTCTCTCTTAGTTTGCTCCAGAGCCTCCCACAGGGAGTCATCGCTATGATCGGACCGCTCTCTTGGAGGGAACTGGCGGTCTGACATTCTGAACCAAAGATTTCGCTGATAGTCCGCGATCTGAAGGTCGCGTGTTTCTGTTCGATTCAAAAGTGCGCTCACGAAGAAAATCGAGGGCTGCGGATTATCGGTTACTATTTGGTTAGAGAATTTAGACCGCTAGCAGCGGTCGAGGCCGAACTTCGCCCGCCGCGGCAAATGCCACTCTTGCGACGGGCTTTCCTTTGATTGAAAAGTAGCGGTTACAAGTGCAGGAAAGCAGAAGCCGGCCGGTCAAACAGTTCGCGAGACCAGAAACTCGAGACCGGAGCTCCGACAAGCGAGCTCTTCGATTCGAGTGTGCGTGTCTTGTGAACAGTGCCGCCCCCCATTTATAGGCTTGGGGGCCTGCCCGAATGGGCAGGGATAAAATAACCTCCTGCCCGGGTACAGGAGAAACGGGCAGGCGGTGACGGGATGCATAAAGAAGAAAAAAGAAAGAGGCCGCGCGACCTGACGGCCTGCCTTCCCTACCCGTCTGACTTGAGGCTGAGGATACCGGGACTAAGTCAATGATGCAGACCGAGCGGCCTGGAGATTGAGGCCGCGGTCTGCCCTCTGGTTATGACTTAGCCGTTTTCCCCAAGGTAACTCGGATAGCCTTTGATCTGGAGCCCCGGCTTGTTCTTCGGGGCTGGAACCTCGAGTTTCTATGGGACAACCCGCGCGGCCTTCTAGCTGAGACTGCGGATAAACTTTTTGCCTTAGCTCTTGACGATCTTCTCCCTTTGGGGGCGATCCGGAAATGACACCAGGCCGCCCGGCCTGGCCCTTCTTGAGCTGGGAACCGCTGATACCGGGACCCAGCGGCCTGACCCAGGAGTTCGAGCGGTCTGCCAATGGTCCAACCCGAAAAGCGGTTTTCCGGGCAAACAAAAAGATATTTCTGTCTAAAGTTTGAGTGTCATTTGGAGCTAAATCTCTCACTTTCACAACAACCCGCATCAAAAATTCTTTCATTTTGAAATTTATGTGTGAATTGAAGCTAAATCTCGCATTATCACTACAACCCAATGTATATCGACCTCTAAACGAGCTTTAATGGGTTAAATTTTATTCTCCATTGGATTTAGGGCTCCGATCTCATTCCGAAAAGGTATTGGGGCGAAAATCAGACAACCGGATCAAAAGTTACGGATGTTTGAAGTTTAGGTCTCATTTTGAGCTAAATAGCTTATTACCAACCCGCTGTATATTGACCCCTAAATAAACTGGTGAAAGTGCATAGTTAACCTCACTAGAATTCTCTAGAGGGGGGGGGGGGGGGGGGGGGTGAATGGAGATTAAAAATACTTTGTGCATTATATATATATATATATATATATATATATATGTAATAATCACAGATTTAAACTTCTCACACACCAACAAGAATTAAGTAAGCAAATAAGAAAAATAACAAGTAGAAAATCACAGCACAACACAAGAAAATATAGTGGTTCCCCAAACTTTGGGTAGTCCACTCTTCTACCCCCTTTGGTAGGAATTCACTGACTTGCACTGAGTCTTTTGCTAAGGAGACTCTTAGAACCAGACTGAGTCTTTTGATAAGGAGACTCTTAGAACCACTACAACTGAATTTTTTGAAGAGAGATTCTAAAAACTCTTTTACACAGTTTGAAAATGAAGTAAGAAAGAAAAGAAGAAGTAGAACAAGTAGAAGAACAAGAAACAATATATGTAAGAAGGAATCTTCTTCCTAGCAAGAAGATTAGAAGCACAACTATTGTGAATAGGATCTCTCTTCTATAGTGAGAAGGAGATTGTAAGCTTTTCTCTCTATTATGAGAGCTTTCAGAATTTGCAGCAGAATGGCTTCAGAAGAAGGAGAAGATGAAGGCTTTTTCTTTTGCTGCAGCATACTATTTCTTTTCTCAACTTTCTCACTCTTCACTTGGGAGCTCTTCCTCTATTTCAAAATGGATGAAGTGGATCACTCGTTGTTATTCTTTGCCGACCTCCTTCTTATTTATAGCTCTGTTTCAAATGTAATGCCAAAGGAGAATAATCAATTAGCAGACAAAGAATTAGAAAGAGGTAAGAGTTTCCATAATTAATATTTCTGTAGAAGGAAAAGAAGTCATTCTGATTTCAAATAATATCCATAATAATCTGAATCAAATAAGCCAAGAATAAGGCTGATTCAGAACGGCTATAAAAGAATAATATTATTCCATAAAAATCAGATCTACAGAAAGAAGGAAAGAGATCTGGCGTGTTTTTGAATTACTTATAGATATCGACGTGCGTCGATTACTATTCGACGTAAACGTTGATTTCATCCTGGCTGGACGTCGAGAGGAGAATAAGGAAGGTGCATCGACTAGGATGCATCGACTTTATCACATGCGTCGACTGGAAGTCAGAGGTACGTCGACTAGGATTACGTTGAATTCTTCTAAGAGTTACTTCGACTCTTCCTGAGAGAAACGTCGACTATATTTCGACGTTGCGTCGAATACTATTTGGCGCATATTTACTTAGCCCAATTTTTCATACTTAGAATTTATGTTCTACTCAATTCTAGGGGTTAAGATAAATCATTTCCACAATAATCTCCCCCTATTTGTCTTAACCCTATATAGAGAGAAATTTGTATGAGCTTTTAATCAACAAAGCAAAGCATTTATATAGAGAAGAAATATGCTCAGCAATCAGAAGAAATCATATAACAAGTTATTGTCTTTCACAAAATTTAAACTAGAAACTTCTTGTTGTACATGAAATTGACAAAGGCAGAATAAAGTTTTCTAGATAAGTTTTCAATAGCTTCAAAAATATAGCCCCTGGCTCTATCTGGATGCTCCTGGACATTTCTGATGATTATGTGCAATTTCTCCAGGACTTTGTCAGCATCAGGGAGAGTGTCATTTAGAGAATAGCCCTTGCTGATGATGATTGCTGCCTTTTCATCAATCATCTCAATTGTAATATCTTGAGGTTTCTTTTGAGTAGGCTTGGGTTCAGGTGGTCCCTTGTTGTCAACCTTTGGCCTATATTTTCTCTTTTCTGATAGCTGTTTCTCAGGAATCTCAGTCATCTTTCCTTTCCCTTTCCAGGGTGAGTCACGCCATTTGTCTAATTTTGCAGGTCTTTTGGGCTTCTTATAGGGAATGTAAGTGTCTTCAGCAAACCCTACACCCCTCTTGTGTTTTTGTCCCTTTTCTAGAATGAGTCCTGCCTGAGGATTTTTCTTTAGATAAGCTTCAACATCAAACAGTTTCTTTGGAAGTTTGATGGAAGATTTTGCAAGGATCTGTTCCTTAGTCATCCCTTTCTTAATCTTTTCCATCCAGATATTCCTTGTATCTTCTACTTCTTTCCTAGCCGCTTCATATTCATACAACTCTCTTTCTCTTATTTCTTCATGCCTCCTTTCCATGACAGGATCATGGTATTCCTTTACAGGACTATTGGGAGTGATATTGGGCATTTTTCCAAACCTCTTTATCTCCTCAACATCGTTTCTATATTTCTTTTCCTTTGCATGTTCTTTTCTTTCTTCTTTGGAAAATCTTTGCCAATGAGGGATGGCTTCACTTCTTCTTTTCATTTGTGGAGGTAAAGGTACTAGAGGAGGTAGAGGTAGTAGAGGAGGTAGAGATGGAAGTTGAAGTGGTGGAAGAGGTAGAGGAGATTTAGTTTTCTCTTTAGAAAGGGAAGGTGGAGAATTTACTTTTGTAGGAGAGGGATCAACAGGCAAAATGTCCTCTGGAGGAATATCCTCAAGTAAGGGTGTCTTGAGTTTGATATAGCTCGCAGAGAAACCAGGAGAATGATGCTGATATTCTTCCTCACACAAGGGTGCCTCAATCCAGACATGCCCTTTTTGGTCATCAGAAAAGGCTGTTTCTTCTTCCCCTTTTTCTTCCTCCCCCTGGACTTCTATATTCTGTACTGCAGCAATCTCCCCCTGAACATGTGGGGCATCAACTCTGAATGCTGAATCTACAGCATGATCTCCTTCTGTATGATAGGAGGAGGATTCACCAAGGTGTTTGTTGAAAGTGTAGTCAGAGTGATTGGAGAAGTTTTGAGCCTATGGTAAAAGAAAAAAAATGAGGTTGGTTTAATACTTAAAGATTGGAGAAAAGTTAGCCCTGAGCTTGAAGAAAAACCTGGATAGGGGGGTTTCTGGAGCAACTCTCCCCCTGCTTTATATCCTGAATAAAGGATTTAAACCCTTCTGGCGACAGAGGCTGTTCTTGAATGAGAGCATTAAGCTCAGGAAGAGAAGCAGAGAGGTTTGCCAGCTTGTCTGCACAGGTGTTGAGCATGGCAGCACACTCATTGGAGAAGTGGTTCAGGCGAGTCTGGAAGTCATTTACTAGTTGTTCAAGAGCATGGTTCACTGCTTTGATGAGGGCAGATTGATTAGGAGTTGGTGCCATTGACGCAGAGACAGAGAGAGAGGTAGAAGACAAAGTTTTGGCGGTTGAGGAGTGTATATGTTATGAAATTAGAGGTATTATTTAAAGAAGGTGAAACGCCGAGAAAGGAAACAGAAATCAAGGTATATTACGTAATCCAATCGTCGAAAGAGGAAGTAAGGATTTGATTCTAATTTAGACAAGAGGTCGATCTTACGGTGAATTGTTGTCGACGCATAGTCATTAATATCGACGTATGCGTCGATATGGAGTCGACGCTCCGTGGAGATTTGTCAGCCTGCCGCTTTGTCGACGTGTTCATAGACTTGCGTCGATATAAAGTCAACGGTGCATTGATAAGGGATCGATGTAGCTTTTCCTGAAAGCAATCAATGCCCGAATCGAGTTTTTCTCGACAGTGCGTCGATATGTATTCGGCGTATCTTCAAATACTTTCTTAGATTTTCTGATTTCTTTTAGATTTCCCAACAATGGTGGTTACAGGCTTCCATCAAGCATTCTTAAGGTGTTGATGAAGTAGTTATGCTTAGTTTCATCCAAGGGTTTTGTGAAGATGTCTGCTCTTTGACTGTCTGTAAGAATATATTCTAAGGTTATCTTACCTTTTTCTATATTGTCTCTAAGGAAGTGATGTCTGATCTCTATATGTTTGGTTCTACTATGAAGGACTGGGTTGGATGCTATGGATATAGCACTAGAGCTATCACAATATATCTTTGAGTTATTGACCTCCAATTTGTAGTCAAGAAGCTGATTTTGCATCCACAGGATTTGTGAGCAACAGCTCCCAGCAGCTATGTATTCAGCTTCAGCTGTTGAGGTTGAGACTGAGGTTTGTTTCTTACTAAACCATGATATTAACCTATCACCTAGGAATTGGCAAGTACCAGATGTACTTTTTCTATCAACCCTACATCCAGCATAATCTGCATCTGAGAAACCTATTAATTCAAAGTTGATTTCTGCTGAGTACCACAGACCTAGTTCAGGGGTTCCCTTTAAGTATCTAAGAATCCTTTTTACAGAGGTGAGATGGGATTCTTTTGGTTCAACCTGAAATCTAGCACATATGCAAGTGGCAAACATAATGTCAGGTCTGCTAGATGTTAGATATAGAAGGGATCCTATGATGGCCCTATATGTCTTTTGATCTACTGATTTTCCCTTGTCATCCTTTTCTATAATGGCATTAGTTGCCATAGGTGTTTTCATAGTGGAGGCTGATTCCATACCAAACTTTTTGATTAATTCTTTAGTGTATTTTGATTGTGAGATAAAGATTCCCTCACTGCTTTGTTTCACTTGTAGCCCTAAGAAATAAGAGAGTTCTCCCATACTACTCATTTCAAATTTTGATTGCATTAGATTAGCAAATCTTTTACAAAGTTTGGGATGAGTTGAGCTAAAGATGATGTCATCTACATATATTTGAACAAGAAGTAGTTGATTTTTATGGGTTCTAGTAAAAAGTGTTTTATCTACTTTTCCTCATTCAAAAGAATTTTCTAAAAGAAAGTTGGAGAGAGTTTCATACCAGGCTCTAGGTGCTTGCTTAAGACCATAAAGTGCTTTGTTAAGTCTATAAACAAAGTTAAGAGGGGAGGGATTTACAAAACCTGGTGGTTGCTCCACATATACCTCTTCTTGAAGGTCACCATTCAAAAAGGCACTTTTGACATCCATCTGATAGACTTTCATCTTCATGAAAGCCGCATAGGCAAGAAAGAGCCTGATTGCTTCCAATCTGGCTACTGGAGCAAAGGTTTGGTTGTAGTCTATTCCTTCTTCTTATCTATATCCTTGTGCTACAAGTCTTGCCTTGTTCCTGACAATTACTCCAGTGGAATCTAGTTTGTTTCTGTATACCCACTTTGTACCAATCACTAGGTAGTTTCTTGGTCTTTCAATTAAATTCAACACTTTTTTACTCTCAAATTGGCCTAGTTCTTCTTGCATGGCCATAATCCAGTGAGGATCACAATTTGCATCCTCAAACTTCTTTGGTTCAACTTCTGATAAGAAGCATTGGAGCATCATCCCATTGGAGACTTGGTGTCTTGTTCTTACTCCTATATTGGGGTCTCCAATTACTTGAGATTGTGGATGATCTTTCAAATTGAACCCTGTCCTGCTTGGACTTGTCAGATGTTCTTCTTCCTCATTATCAATGGGATCATTGTCCACCTGTTCTCCCTGAACCATGTTCTCTTGTGGGAGTTGGTTTTGAATGCTCTTTTCTGAATCTTCTTCATGTTCTTGTTCAGATTCCTCACTTAATTCCTCTAGCTGGTTTTCTTTTCCATTATCTGTGTTCTCTAGAACCAGCTGCTCAAGCTGAGTTTCTATGCTGTTGTTTTCCTGTGGAAAAGAACTGGTGGAAGTTTCCTCCCCCTTAAACAGCATGTTAGTTTCATCAAATGTAATGTGCATAGATTCTTCAATTTTGAGAGTTCTCCTATTATAACATCTGTATGCTTTACTAGATGATGAGTACCCCAGAAATATTCCATCATCAGACTTCTTGTCAAACTTGGCAAGATGATCTTTCCCATTATTTAGAATAAAGCAAGCACATCCAAAAATTTTAAAGTATTTGATAATGGGTGTTTTTCCCTTCAGGAGCTCATATGGAGTTTTTCCCTTAGTTTTGTGAATGAGACTTCTATTTAGAACATAGTTTGCAGTGTTGACTGCTTCAGCCCAGAAGGTCTTTGGTAATCCTGATTCTGCAAGTAAGGTCCTTCCTGATTCAATTAAAGTTCTATTCTTTCTTTCAGCAACTCCATTTTGTTGAGGAGTTCTAGGGGCTGAAAAACTTTGTTTAATACCTGTATCCTTACAGAAACTACCAATTGACTGATTTTCAAATTCAGTTCCATGATCACTCCTGATAATTGAAACATGAGTATTGAACTCAGATTGAATCTGTCTTATGAATCTTGAGAGAATCTCATGGGTTTCAGACTTGGTCCTTAGAAAGAATACCCAGCTAAACCTGGAATAATCATCTACAATAACTAATGTATAAGATTTTCCACCTAAGCTCTGAGTGGATATGGGACCAAAGAGATCCATGTGTAGTAAGTAGAGGATCCTAGGGGAGTCATCCTTACCAATTGGTTTGAAGGATGACTTGGTCTGTTTTCCTAGTTAGCAAGGTCTACATGGAGATTCCTTAGAGAATCTACCCTTTGGTAGGCCTCTGACTAGGTTATTCTTTGATAGTTTACTAATGGTTTTGTGGTTTAGATGACCCCGTCTCCTATGCCATAATTCACTCTTATTAATAATATTGTTGAACAAACAAACTTCTGTGGGTGAGGAGCTAAAATCTACTACATATACCTTCCCTTTTCTAATTCCATTAAGTACTATGGCACTAGTCTTGATATCAATAATATGGCAAAATAGTGTGGTGAATTTTACCTCATACTTACCATTGTCACATATCTGACTTATACTTATCAGATTGTGCTTCAGTCCTTTGACTACTGCCACATTCTTGAAGGTGACTTTCCCTTCTTTGAAAGCTCCAAAGCCCCTGGTTTGGCCACAACTGGAATCTCCAAAAGTTACTGGTGGTCCAAGTCTATCCTCAAAGTTGATTAACAGGTTTTTGTATCCTGTCATGTGCATGGAGCATCCACTGTCCAAGTACCACACCAGCCTGGAGATGTGATACATCTGCACATAAAGTTTTAAACATTAGTTTGGACCCTCCTAAGCTGGGGTCCATTCCTCCCAACAGTGAAGGGTTTAATAAAAGAATAAGTGGGTTTTTCCGAGTATCCTTCCTCCTTTAGGGGTATTGGCTTAACATACCAGTTTTCTTTAGTAATGTTGCAGAAATAGTGTTCATAATAGAGGGAAATGGATTGAGAAGACTTTTTGGAAGAGGAGACATTTCTGTTAGATTGGTTGCGTCGATATGAATTCGACGTATGTTTAAAGTTGCGTCGAGTGGAAGTCGACGCTTCCTTCATTCTGTGGTTACTTCTAGTCGAAGCATAGGAGAGATTGCATCGATTGGGAGTCGACGTATTTTGGTGTCTACGTTGATTAGAAATCGATGCATTATTTGAGTTGCGTTGAGTAGTGTTCGACGTACGTCGATAATGATTCGACGCAAGTTTGTTTCTTTTCTGAGGATATTTACCTAGGATTCCTTCATGTATAGTGAGATTATTTTTGTTAAGAACAGTGGTTGTTTCTGGATTATCTTGTGATCTTTCTCCTGTCAAATGATTTTCCCTAGAGAAGTGAATGGGATGTCTCCAGACAGATTTGCTGGGTGATTGAGGTTTGGGTTCTAAGCCAGTCTTATATTCTAGTTGTCTAAATCTATCAGTGAGATTGTTGGAGATATTCTTGAGCTTTTGACTTCTGCCATTTAGATGGTCTTCAAAGGCTTTTGCCTTTGCTAGCTTATTTCTTAGTGCTTGATTTTCAGTATTGATTTTATCTAGTTGCTCCTCTGAAACTCCTAGACTAAGCTCATAGTTTTTATGTTGTGTATTTATTTGTTTCAGATTGTTTAGTTCATTTCTTAGTTCCTTTACTTCTTCTTCAGATTTGACTAGATCTAAGCAGAGTTCTTTGAAACTATTTTTGAAATGAATGGAAGAGAAATCTACATCATCAAATATATTTACCAGAGATGTATCTTCAGGCTTTTCAGTAGCCATCAGACAGGTTTCCTCTTGCTTAGCCTTTTTCTGATCATCTTCAGATGAGGTACTTCCTTCAGATTCTGAATCACTCCATGATTGAGTAATGAACCCTTTCTCTTTCTTCTTCTTCTTCTTTAGATCTGTTCTTTTCAGATCTTTCCTATTGTTGTTCTCTCTAGGACATTCAGGTGCAATGTGTCCAGGTTCCCTGCAAGAGTAACAAATAATCTCTTTATTAGGAGTTTTGTCATACCTGGTTCTTGGGTCTCTCCTTTTGGATCCTTCTATTTTTATCCACTTCTTGAACCTTCTGGCCAGTAGACTGATCAGCTCTTCATCATTTGTAGAGGGTTCTCCTTCAGTAGCCTTCAAAGCAATGCTCTTTTCTTTTGAGAGTGAAGGAGCCTTTTCTTTCTCTTCTTTCTCAGCTCTTGTTTTCAGCAGCTGTTCATAAGATCTTAATTTACCCAACAGGACATCTGTTGAGATTTCTTTTTGACTTCGGGAGTCTTTAATTGGCCAGATTCTTGAATCCCAAGAGCTAAGGAAGCAAGTCAGCAATTTGTCATCTATCTCAGTGAGAGATATGTCCTTCTCAAGTGTTTTTAGCTCATTTATTATCAGGCTGAATCTGGCATACATGTCTGCAACACTTTCATTTTCTTTCTTCTGGATGTTTTCATATTGAGAGATAAGTAATGCCTTTTTATCCTTCCTCTCATTGGCACTCCCTTCTACCATTTTGTTGAGAGCTTCCCATATTTCCTTAGCTGACTCATATTCAGCAATCTTTTGGAAGATCTCATCTGAGAGAGTTGAGACTAAGATATTCATAGCCTTGGCATCACATGCTTGAGCTTTCTTTTCTTCATCTGTCCATTCAGCCTTTAGAGCAAGTGTTTGTGTGTCCTTTCCACTTGAGTCCTTCTTGAATGGCTTGGGAGGACCTGTCATGATAACATCAAATAATTCTCCATCAATAGAGTTTAGATAAATTTTAATTCTTGTTTTCCAAAGTGCAAACTTTTCAAGGTTGTAAATTGGTGGTCTGGTGGAAGCATAATCTTTGATTTGTGCCATGTGAAAAGATATAGTTTTCAAATATATATATATATATATATATATATATATAAAAGGAGGTAGGATCTTTTTGATCAAGGAGTTAACCTTTTTAGATCAACCTCGCTATGATACCAATTGAAAGTGCACAGTTAACCTCACTAGAATTCTCTAGAGGGGGGGGGGGGGGTGAATAGAGATTAAAAATACTTTGTGCAATTATATATATATATATATATATATATGTGTAATAATCACAGATTTAAACTTCCCACACACCAACAAGAATTAAGCAAGCAAATAAGAAAAATAACAAGTACAAAAATCACAACACAACATAAGAAAATATAGTGGTTCCCCAAACTTTGGGTAGTCCACTCTTCTACCCCCTTTGGTAGGAATTCACTAACTTGCACTGAGTCTTTTGATAAGGAAACTCTTAGAACCAAACTGAGTCTTTTGATAAGGAGACTCTTAAAACCACTACAACTGAATTTTTTGAAGAGAGGTTCTAAGAACTCTTTTACACAGTTTGAAAATGAAGTAAGAAAGAAAAGAAGAAGTAGAACAAGTAGAAGAACAAGAAACAATATATGTAAGAAGGAATCTTCTTCCTAGCAAGAAGATTAGAAGCACAAGTATAGTGAATAGGATCTCTCTTCTATAGTGAGAAGGAGATTGTAAGCTTTTCTCTCTTTTATGAGAGCTTTCAGAATTTGCAGCAGAATGGCTTCAGAAGAAGGAGAAGATGAAGGCTTTTTCTTTTGCTGCAGCACACCATTTCTTTTCTCAACTTTCTCACTCTTCACTTGGGAGCTCTTCCTCTATTTCAAAATGGATGAAGTGGTTCACTCGTTGTTATTCTTTACCGACCTCCTTCTTATTTATAGCTCTGTTTTAAATATAATGCTAAAGGAGAATAATCAATTAGCAGACAAAGAATTAGAAAGAGGTAAGAGTTTCCATAAATAATATTTCTGTAGAAGGAAAAGAATTCATTCTGATTTCAAATAATATCCATAATAATCTGAATCAAATAACCCAAGAATAAGGCTGATTCAGAACGGCTATAAAAGAATAATATTATTCCATAAAAATCAGATCTACAGAAAGAAGGAAAGAGATCTGGCGTGTTTTTGAATTACTTATAGATATCGACGTGCGTCGATAACTATTCGACGTAAACGTCGATTTCATCCTGGCTGGACGTCGAGAGGAGAATAAGGAAGGTGTGTCGACTAGGATGCGTCGACTTTATCACATGCGTCGACTGGAAGTCAGAGGTACGTCGACTAGGATTACGTTGAATTCTTCTAAGAGTTACTTCGACTCTTCCTGAGAGAAACGCCGACTAAATTTCGACGTTGCGTCGAATACTATTCGACGCATATTTGCTTAGCCCAATTTTTCATACTTGAATTTATGTTCTACTCAATTCTAGGGGTTAAGATAAATCATTTCCCCAACAACTGGAATGGGTAAAACTTGTTCTCCATTGGATGGAGGGCTCCGAGATTAGTCCAAAATGGTATTTTGCGCAAAAAGTAGACAACCAGATCAAAAGTTATGGCTGTTACAGTTTATGTGTCAATAGGAGCTAAATCCCTCATAACCACTGCAACCCGCTGTATATTGACAACTAAAATGAGTCGGGAAGGTTTTGAATTATTTTTCATTAGAGGTATGTGTTGAATCCAAAATTGCACCTCCACGATCTACTCGAGGGGATTGGGGGAAAAGGAGGCCGCGAGCAGCTGGTTACTTGGGTCGCGAGTGAAGAGGGGAGAAGAAGAGAGGGCCGCTAGCTTGCGGCGAGGCCAGACTTCGCCCGTCGCGGCAAAAGCCACTCCTGCGACGGGCTTTCCCTTTATTCAATAATCTGTCTTACAACTTGCCACTTTTAGTACATGGAAATGAAATGAGTACAAGAGGATGACAGATAAGAAAGACAAGTCGCCCAGGCTGTTTTGATGAGGCCGCCCGGCCTGTTTCTTGAGGTCGCCCGGGCTGCTTTGTTGAGGCCGCCCGGCCTGTTTCTTGAGGTCGCCCGGGCTGCTTTGTTGAGGTCGCTCGGAAAGGCCGCAGCTAGGTGCGGTCTGGCTGTTTCTAGCCGCTAGTTTTTCCCCCAACTTGCCTGTCCTTTGATCATGGTCGAGGGTCCTATTTATAGGCTCTGGGTCGATGTCGTCACCTCCGGTGAGCCGGTGACTGGATCCCTACCTGCGCGGTCTGAAGGAAGAGGCCGTCCGGCTTGGCGGCCTGACGGAGGAGGCCGCCACTGCTGGGCGGTCTGACGGAGGAAGCCACCCCTGCTGGGCGGCCTGACGGAGGAGGCCGCCCCTGCTGGGCGGCCTGACGGAGGAGGCCGCCCCTGCTGGGCGGTCTGACGGAGGACGCCGCCCCTGCTGGGCGGCCTGACGGAGGAGGCCGCCCCTGCTGGGCGGCCTGACGGAGGAGGCCGCCCCTGCTGGGCGGCCTGACGGAGGAGGCCGCCCCTGCTGGGCGGCTGACGGAGGAGGCCGCCCCTGCTGGGCGGTCTGACGGAGGAGGCCGCCCCTGCTGGGCGGCCTGACGGAGGAGGCCGCCCCTGCTGGGCGGTCTGACGGAGGAGGCCGCCCCTGCTGGGCGGTCTGACGGAGGAGGCCGCCCCTGCTGGGCGGTCTGACGGAGTAGGCCGCCCCTGCCGGGCGGTCTGACGGAGGAGGCCGCCCCTGCTGGGCGGTCTGACGGAGGAGGCCGCCCCTGCTGGGCGGTCTGACGGAGGAGGCCGCCCCTGCTGGGCGGTCTGACGGAGGAGGCCGCCCCTGCTGGGCGGTCTGTCGGAGGAAGCCGCCCCTGCTGGGCGGCCTGACGGAGGAGGCCGCCCCTGCTGGGCGGCCTGACGGAGGAGGCCTCCCCTGCTGGGCGGTCTGATGGAGGAAGCCGCCCCTGCTGGGCGGCCCGACGGAGGAGGCCGCCCCTGCTGGGCGGCCTGACGGAGGAGGCCGCCCCTGCTGGGCGGTCTGACGGAGGAGGCCGCCCCTGCTGGGCGGTCTGACGGAGGAGGCCGCCCCTGCTGGGCGGCCTGACGGAGGTGGCCGCCCCTACTGGGCGGTCTGACGGAGGAGGCCGCCCCTGCTGGGCGGTCTGACGGAGTAGGTCGCCCCTGCTGGGCGGTCTGACGGAGTAGGCCGCCCCTGCCGGGCGGTCTGACGGAGGAGACCGCCCCTGCTGGGCGGTCTGACGGAGGAGGCCGCCCCTGCTGGGCGGTCTGACGGAGGAGGCCGCCCCTGCTGGGCGGTCTGACGGAGTAGGCCGCCCCTGCCGGGCGGTCTGACGGAGGAGGCCGCCCCTGCTGGGCGGCCTGACGGAGGCCACACGCCTTGGGTGATCTGAAGGAGGAGGTCGTCCCTTCTTACCATTCTGGGCGCGTCATGTATAAAAACGCCGTGAAAAAGGCCTCCTCGAAGAGGATCGCCGTTTTCTGCGTAAACAGTATGGCTCCAAACATATTATGAAAAGGTGTTGTGGGCAAAAATGAGACAACCGGAAGAAAAGTTATAGCTGTTTGAAGTTTAGGTGTCAATTGGAGCTAAATCCCACAAAACCACTGTAACTCAATGTATATCGAGCACTGAATAAACTAGATTGGGTAAAACTTGGTCTCTATTGAGTGTAGGGCTCTGAACTTCTTTCGAAGCGGTGTTGTTGGCAAAAATCAAACAACCTCATCAAAAGTTATGGCTGTTTGAAGGTTATTGGTGTTATTTGGAGCAATATTTTGCATTCCCGCTGCAACCAACTATATATCGACAACTAAATGAACTGCATTGTGTAAAACTTGTGCTTCAATAAATGTAGAGCTCTGAGCTCATTCCTAAAAGGTGTTGTGGGGGTAAAATATGACAATGGCATCAAAAGTTATTGCTGTCTAAAGTTTGAATGTCATTTGGAGCTAAATCTCTCACTTTCACTACAACCAGCATCAAAAATTCTTTCATTTTGAAATTAATGTGTGATTTGAAGCCAAATCTCGCATTATCACTACAAACCAATGTATACCGACCTCTAAACGAGCTTTAATGGGTTAAAATTATTCTCCATGGATTTAGGGCACCGATCTCATTCCGAAAAGGAATTGTGGGCGAAAATCAGACAATCCGATCAAATGTTACGGATCTTTGAAGTTTAGGTCTCATTTTGAGCTAAATACCTTATTAACAACCCACAATAAATTGACCACTAAACAAACTGGAATGGGTAAAACTTATTCTCCATTGGATGGAGGGCTCCGAGCTCATTCCAAAAAGGTGTTTTGCGCAAAAATTGGACAACCAGATCAAAAGTTATGGCTGTTGCAGTTTATGTGTCAATAGGAGCAAAATCCCTTATTACCACTGCAACCCGTTGTATATTGACAACTAAAATGAGCCGGGTTGGTTCAAAATTGTTTTTCATTGGATGTTTGGCTCCGAGCATATTCTAAAAAGGTGTTTTGCCGGAAGAAAAGTTATAGCTGTTTGAAGTTTAGGTGTCAATTGGAGCTAAATCCCACAAAACCACTGTAACTCAATGTATATCGACCACTAAATGAACTAGATTGGGTAAAACTAGGTCTCCATCGAGTGTAGGGCTCTGAACTCTTTTCAAAGTGGTGTTGTTGGCAAAAATCAGACAACCTCATTAAAAGTTATGGCTGTTTGAAGGTTATAGGTGTCATTTGGAGCTAAATTTTGCATTACCGCTGCAACTAGCTATATATAGACAACTAAATGAACTGCAATGTGTAAAACTTGTACTTCAATAAATGTAGGGCTCCGAGCTCATTGCAAAAACGTGTTGTGGGGTAAAATAAGATAATCGGATCAAAAGTTATTGCAGTCTAAAGTTTGAATGTCATTTGGAGCTAAATCTCTAACTTTCACTAAAACCCGCATCAAAAATTCTTTCATTTTGAAATTTATGTGTGATTTGAAGCTAAATCTCGCATTATCACTACAAACCAATGTATATCTACCTTAAACGAGCTTTAATGGGTTAAAATTATTCTCCATGGATTTAGGGCTCCGATCTCATTCCGAAAAGGTATTGTTGGCGAAAATCAGAAAATCAGATCAAAAGTTACGGATGTTTGAAGTTTAGGTCTCATTTTGAGCTAAATACCTTATTACCAACCCATAATAAATTGACCACTAAACAAACTGGAATGGGTAAAACTTATTATCCATTAGATGGAGGGCTCCTAGCTCATTCCAAAAAGGTGTTTTGCGTAAAAATCGGATAACCTCATCAAAAGGAGGTAAATCCCTCATTACCACTGCAACCCGTTGTATATTGACAGCAAAAATGAGCCGGGATGGTTTAAAATTGTTTTTCATTGGATGTATGGCTCCGAGAATATTCTGAAAAGGTGTTGTGGGCAAAAATGAGACAACCGGAAGAAAAGTTATAGCTGTTTGAAGTTTAGGTGTCAATTGGAGCTAAATCCCACAAAACCACTGTAACTCAATGTATATCGAGCACTAAATAAACTAAATTGGGTAAAACTTGATCTCTATTTAGTGTAGGGCTCTGAATTCTTTTGGAAGCGGTGTTGTTGGCAAAAATCAGACAACCTCATCAAAAGTTATGTTTGTTTGAAGGTTATACGTGTCATTTGGAGCTAAATTTTGCATTACCGCTGCAACCCGCTATATATCGACAACTAAATGAACTCCAATGTGTAAAACTTGTGCTTCAATAAATGTAGGGCTCCGAGCTCATTCCTAAAACGTGTTGTGGGGTAAAATCAGACAATCGGATCAAAAGTTATTGCTGTCTAAAGTTTGAGTGTCATTTGAAGTTAAATCTCTCACTTTCACAACAACCCGCATCAAAATTCTTTCATTTTGAAATTTATGTGTGATTTGAAGCTAAATCTCGCATTATCACTACAACCCAATGTACATCAACCTCTAAACGAGCTTTAATGTGTTAAAATTATTCTCCATTGGATTTAGGGCTCCGATCTCATTCCGAAAAGGTATTGTGGCCGAAAATCAGACAACCGGATCAAAAGTTACTGATGTTTGAAGTTTAGGTCTCATATTGAGCAAAATACCTTATTACCAACCCGCTGTATATTGACCACTAAATAAACTGGAATGGGTAAAACTCTTTCTACATTGGATGGAGGGCTCCGAGCTCAGTCCAAAAAGGTATTTTGCGCAAAAATCGGACAACCAGATCAAAAGTTATGGCTGGTACAGTTTATGTGTCAATTATAGCTAAATCCCTCATAACCACTGCAACCCGCTGTATATTGACAACTAAAATGAGTCGGGATGGTTTAAAATTGTTTTTCATTAGATGTATGTCTCCAAACATATTATGAAAAGGTGTTGTGGGCAAAAATGAGACAACCGGAAGAAAAGTTATAGCTGTTTGAATTTTAGGTGTCAATTGGAGCTAAATCTCACAAAACCACTGTAACTCAATGTATATCGAGCACTGAATGAACAAGATTGGGTAAAACTTGGTCTCCATTGAGTGTAGGGCTCTGAACTCTTTTCGAAGCGGTGTTGTTGGCAAAAATCAGACAACCTCATCAAAAGTTATGGCTGTTTGAAGGTTATATGTGTTATTTGGAGCTAAATTTTGCATTACCGCTGCAACCAGCTATATATCGACAACTAAATGAACTGCATTGTGTAAAACTTGTGCTTCAATAAATGTAGGGCTCCGAGATCATTCCAAAACGGTGTTGTGGGGTAAAATCAGTCAATCGGATCAAAATTTATTGCTGTCTAAAGTTTGAATGTCATTTGGAGCTAAATCTCTCACGTTCACTACAACCCGCATCAAAAATTCTTTCATTTTGAAATTTATGTGTGATTTGAAGCTAAATCTCGCATTATCACTACAAACCAATGTATATCGACCTATAAACGAGATTTAATGGGTTAAAATTATTCTCCATGGATTTGGGGCTCCGATCTCATTCTGAAAAGGTATTGTGGGCGAAAATCAGACAATCAGATCAAAAGTTACGGATGTTTGAAGTTTAGGTCTCATTTTGAGCTAAATACCTTATTACAATAAATTGACCACTAAACAAACTGGAATGGTTAAAACTTATTCTCCATTGGATGGAGGGCTCCGAGCTCATTCCAAAAAGGTATTTGCACAAAAATCGGACAACCAGATCAAAAGTTATGGCTGTTACAGTTTATGTGTCATTAGGAGCTAAATCTCTCATTACCACTGCAACCCGTTGTATATTGACAACTAAAATGAGCCGGGATGGTTAAAAATTGTTGTTCTTTGGATGTATGGCTCTGAGCATATTTATGAAAAGGTGTTGTGGGCAAAAATGAGACAACCGGAAGAAAAGTTATACCTGTTTGAAGTTTAGGTGTCCATTGGAGCTAAATCCCACAAAACCATTGTAACTCAATGTATATCAAGCACTAAATAAAATAGATTGGGTAAAACTTGGTCTCCATTGAGTGTAGGGCTCTGAACTCTTTTCGAAGCGGTGTTGTTGGCAAAAATCAGACAACCTCATCAAATGTTATGGCTGTTTGAAGGTTATATGACTCATTTGGAGCTAAATTTTGCATTACTGCTGCAACCCGCTATATATCGACAACTAAATGAACTGCAATGTGTAAAACTTGTGCTTCAATAAATGTAGGGCTCCGAGCTCATTCCAAAAAGGTGTTGTGGGGTAAAATCAAACAATCGGATCAAAAGTTATTGCTGTCTAAAGTTTGAATGTCATTTGGAGCTAAAACTGTCACTTTCACTACAACCCGCATCAAAAATTCTTTAATTTTGAAATTTATGTGTGATTTGAAGCTAAATCTCGCATTATCACTACAAACCAATGTATATCGACCTCTAAACGAGCTTTAATGGGTTAAAATTATTCTCCATGGATTTAGGCCTCCAATCTCATTCCGAAAAGGTATTGTGGGCGAAAATCAGACAATCAGATCAAAAGTTACGGATGTTTGAAGTTTAGGTCTCATTTTGAGCTAAATATTTACCGTATTACCAACCCACAATAAATTGACCACTAAACAAACTGGAATGGGTAAAACTTATTATCCATTAGATGGAGGGCTCCGAGCTCATTCCAAAAAGGTGTTTTGCGCAAAAATTGGACAACCAGATCAAAAGTTATGGCTGTTACAGTTTACGTGTCAATAGGAGCTAAATCCCTCATTACCACTGCAACCCGTTGTATATGGACAACTAAAATGAGCCGGGATGGTTTAAAATTGTTTTTTATTGGATGTATGGCTGCGAGAATATTCTGAAAAGATGATGCGGGCAAAAATGAGACAGCAGGAAGAAAAGTTATAGCTGTTTGAAGTTTAGGTGTCAATTGGAGCTAAATCCCACAAAACTACTATAACTCAATGTATATCGAGTACTAAATGAACTAGATTGGGTAAAACTTGATCTCCATTGAGTGTAGGGCTCTGAACTCTTTTGGAAGCAGTGTTGTTGGCAAAAATCAGACAACCTCATCAAAAGTTATGGCTGTTTGAAGGTTATACGTGTCAATTGGAGATAAATTTTGCATAACCGCTGCAACCCGCTATATATCGACAACTAAATGAACTGCAATGTGTAAAACTTGTGCTTCAATAAATGTAGGGCTCTGAGCTCATTCCTAAAAGGAGTTGTGGGGTAAAATCAGACAATCGGATCAAAAGTTATTGCTGTCTAAAGTTTGAGTGTCATTTGGAGCTAAATCTCTCACTTTCACAACAACCCGCATCAAAAATTCTTTCATTTTGAAATTTATGTGTGATTTGAAGCTAAATCTCGCATTATCACTACAAACCAATATATATCGACCTCTAAACGAGCATTAATGGGTTAAAATTATTCTCCATGGATTTTGGGCTCCGATCTCATTCCGAAAAGGTATTGTGGGCAAAAATCAGATAATCAGATCAAAAGTTACGGATGTTTGAAGTTTAGGTCCCATTTTGACCTAAATACCTTATTAACAACCCACAATAAATTGACCACTAAACAAACTGGAATGGGTAAAACTTATTCTCCATTGAATGGAGGGCTCCGAGCTCATTCCAAAAAAGTGTTTTGCGCAAAAATCGGACAACTAGATCAAAAGTTATGGCTGTTACAGTTTATGTGTCAATAGGAGCTAAATCCCTCATTACCACTACAACCCGCTGTATATTGACAACTAAAATGAGCCGGGATGGTTTAAAATAGTTTTTCATTGGATGTATGGCTCTGAGCATATTCTGCAAAGGTGTTGTGGGCAAAATGAGACAACCGGAAGAAATGTTATATCTCTTTGAAGTTTAGGTGTCAATTGGATCAAAATCCCACAAAACCATTGTAACTCAATGTATATCGAGCACTAAATGAACTAGATTGGGTAAAACTTGGTCTCCATTGAGTGTAGGGCTCTGAACTCTTTTCGAAGCGTTGTTGTTGGCAAAAATCAGACAACCTCATCAAAAGTTATGGCTGTTTGAAGGTTATAGGTGTCATTTGGAGCTAAATTTTGCATTACCGCTGCTACCCGCTATATATCGACAACTAAATGAACTGCAATGTGTAAAACTTGTGCTTCAATAAATGTAGGGCTCCGAGCTATTCCTAAAAGGTGTTGTGGGGTAAAATCAGACAATCGGATCAAAAGTTATTGTTGTCTAAAGTTTGAGTGTCATTTGGAGTATAACTCTCACTTTCACTACAACCCGCATCAAAAATTCTTTCATTTTGAAATTTGTGTGATTTGAAGCTAAATCTCGCATTATCACTACAACCCCATGTATATCGACCTCTTAACGAACTTTAATGGGTTAAAATAATTCTCCATGGATTTAGGGCTCCGATCTCATTCCGAAAAGGTATTGTTGGTAAAAAGCAGACAATCAGATCAAAAGTTACGGATGTTTGAAGTTTAGGTCTCATTTTGAGCTAAATACCTTATTATTCTACATTGGATTTAGGGCTCCGATCTCCATTGAGTGTAGGGCTATGAACTCTTTTCGAAGCGGTGTTGTTAGCAAAAATCAGACAACCTCATCAAATGTTATGGCTGTTTGAAGGTTATATGTGTCATTTGGAGCTAAATTTTGCATTACCGCTGCAACACGCTATATATCGACAACTAAATGAACTGCAACGTGTAAAATTGTGCTTCAATAAATGTAGGGCTCTGAGCTCATTCCAAAAAATTGTTGTGGGGTAAAATCAGACAATCAGATCAAAATTTATTGCTATTTAAAGTTTGAGTGTCATTTGGAGATAAATCTCTCACTTTCACTACAACCCACATTAAAAATTCTTTCATTTTGAAATTTATGTGTGATTTGAAGCGAAATCTCGCATTATCACTACCACCCAATGTATATCGACCTCTAAACAAGCTTTAATGGGTTAAAATTATTGTCCATTGGCTTTAGGGCTCCGATCTCATTCCGAAAAGGTATTGTGGGCGAAAATCAGACAACCGGATCAAAAGTTACGGATGTTTGAAGTTTAGGTCTCATTTTGAGCTAAATACCTTATTAACAACCCGCTGTAAATTGACCACTAAACAAACTGGAATGTGTAAAACTTATTCTCCATTGGATGGAGGGCTCCGAGCTCATTCCAAAAAGGTGTTTTGCGCAAAAATCGGACAACCAGATCAAAAGTTATGGCTGTTACAGTTTATGTGTCAATAGGAGCTAAATCCCTCATTACCACTGCAACCCGTTGTATATTGACAACTAAAATGAGCCGGGATGGTTTAAAATTGTTTTTCATTAGATGTATTGTTGAATCCAAAATGGCACCTCCACGATCTACTCGAGGAAATAGGGGGAAAAGGAGGCCGCGAGCAGCTGGTTACTTGAGTTGCGATTGAAGAGGGGAGAAGAGAAGAAGAGAGGGCCGCTAGCTTGCGGCGAGGCCAGACTTCGCCCGCCGCGGCAAATGCCACTCCTGTGATGGGCTTTCGCTTTATTTAATAATCTGTATTACAGCTCATTGTATTTAGTACATGGAAAATTCAATGAATACAAGAGAGTTGCGGGTAAGAAAAGAGTAAGCCGCGCGGGCTGTTTGCCGAGGTCGCCCGGACAAGTCGCTGAGGTCGCCCGGACAGGTCGCTGAGGTCGCCCGGACAGGTCACCCGGACAGGTCTCCCGGACAGGTCGCCCGGACAGGTCTCCCGGACAGGTCACCCGGACAGGTCGCCCGGACAGGTCGCCCGGACAGGTCACCCGGACAGGTCTCCCGGACAGGTCTCCCGGACAGGTCGCCCGGACAGGTCTCCCGGACAGGTCGCCCGGACAGGTCGCCCAGACAGGTCGCCCGGACAGGTCGCCCGGACATGTCGCCCGGACAGGTCGCCCGGACAGGTCGCAGCTTGATGCGGTCTGACTGTTTCTAGCCGCCGGTTTTTCCCCCAGGTTGCCTGTCCTTTCTTCATGGTCGAGGGTCCTATTTATAGGCTCTAGGTCGATGTCGTCACCTCCGGTGAGCCGGTGACTGGAGTTCTAACCGCGCGGATTGAAGGGGGAGGCCGCCTACCCGCGTGGACTGAAGGAGGAGGCCGCCTACCCGCGCGGACTGAAGGAGGAGGCCGCCTACCCGCGCGGACTGAAGGAGGAGGCCGCCTACCCGCGAGGACTGAAGGAGGAGGCCGCCTACCCGTGCGGACTGAAGGAGGAGGCCGCCTACCCGCGCGGACTGAAGGAGGAGGCCGCCTACCCGCGCGGACTGAAGGAGGAGGCCGCCTACCCGCGCGGACTGAAGGAGGAGGCCCCCTACCCGCGCGGACTGAAGGAGGAGGCCGCCTACCCGCGTGGACTGAAGGAGGAGGCCGCCTACCCGCGCGGACTGAAGGAGGAGGTCGCCTACCCGCGTGGACTGAAGGAGGAGACCGCCTACCCGCGCGGACTGAAGGAGGAGGCCGCCTACCCGCGCGGACTGAAGGAGGAGGCCGCCTACCCCCGTGGACTGAAGGAGGAGGCCGCCTACCCGCGCGGACTGAAGGAGGAGGCCGCCTACCCGCGCGGTCTGAAGGGAGAGCCGCCCCACCTGGGCGACTTGAAGGGAGAAGCCACCCCACCTGGGCGGTTTGAATGGAGAGGCCGCCCCACTTGGGCGGTTTGAATGGAGAGGCCGCCTCACTTGGGCGGTTTGAAGGATGAGGCTACCCCTTCTTACCACTTCGGGTGTAAAAAGTGCTTTCGCGTGAGGTCTAATCCTTCCCGGGCGCATAATCTGTAAATATGTAACAAAAGAGGCCTCCCAGGGTAGGATCACCGATTTCTGGGTCAACATAATCCCCGCACTTTTTCAAATTTCCAAGAAACTTCGAAAAAGTAGGTATTGACCCACAAAAATCGTGATCCACTACTGGTAAACTATCGAAAGAGTGGGAAAGACAAAGAGGGAACGAGTACCTGATTCCTCTCCACAAAGGAACTAGTGAATGCCTATTCTTTCTCCTGTGAGGGAAGAGAGTCATAGCAAATATAAAACACAATTCACAAGTACCTGAAGGGAACTTGCGAACATCGGCTCACTTTGTCCTCTGAGGTTGACTAGTAATCACCTACTAGTCTCTGAGGAGAACTCGATAAGTAAAGAAAGAACGTGGCGCGAGTACCTGAAGAGAACTCGCGAGTACCTGCTAACATCTGCAAAAGAGGACTCAAAGCAGGTTTAAGAGAAACTATAACACGAGTACCTGAAGAGAACTCGCGAGCACCTGCTAATCTCTGCAAAAGAGAACTTACAGCAAGTAAAAAACATAACGCGAGTACCTGAAGAGACCTCGCGAACACCTGCTAATCTCTGCAAAACAGAACTCAAAGCAGGTATACAATATAACGCGAGTACCTGATGAGACCTCGCGAATACCTGCTAATCTCTGCAAAAGATAACCCAAAGCAGGTATAAAACATAACGCGAGTACCTGAAGAGACCTCACGAACACCTGCTAATCTCTGCAAAAGAGAACTCAAAGCAGGTATAAAACATAACGCGAGTACCTGAAGAGACCTCGCGAATACCTGCTAATCTCTGCAAAAGATAACCCAAAGCAGGTATAAAACATAACGCGAGTACCTGAAGAGACCTCGCGAACACCTGCTAATCTCTGCAAAAGAGAACTCAAAGTAGGTATAAAACATAGCGCGAGTACCTGAAGAGACCTCACGAACACCTGCTAATCTCTGCAAAAGAGAACTCAAAGCAGGTATGAAATATAACATAACGCGAGTACCTGAAGAGAACTTGCGGACACCTGCTAATCTCTGCAAAAGAGAACTCAAAGCAGGTATAAATTATAACGCGAGTACTTGAAGAGACCTCGCGAACACCTGCTAATCTCTGCAAAAGAGAACTCAAAGCAGGTATAAAACATAACGCGAGTACTTGAAGAGACCTCGCGAACACCTGCTAATCTCTGCAAAAGAGAACTCAAAGCAGGTATACAATATAACGTGAGTACCTGAAGAGACCTCGCGAACACCTGCTAATCTCTGCAAAAGAGAACTCAAAGCAGGTATACAACATAACGCGAGTACCTGAAGACCTCGCGAATACCTGCTAATCTCTGCAAAAGATAACCCAAAGCAGGTATACAACATAACGCGAGTACCTGAAGAGACCTCGCGAATACCTGCTAATCTCTGCAAAAGATAACCCAAAGCAGGTATAAAACATAACGCGAGTACCTGAAGAGACCTCACGAACACCTGCTAATCTCTGCAAAAGAGAACTCAAAGCAGGTATGAAATATAACATAACGCGAGTACCTGAAGAGAACTCGCGGACACCTGCTAATCTCTGCAAAAGAGAACTCAAAGCAGGTATAAAACATAACGCGAGTACTTGAAGAGACCTCGCGAACACCTGCTAATCTCTGCAAAAGAGAACTCAAAGCAGGTATACAATATAACGGGAGTACCTGAAGAGACCTCGCGAACACCTGCTAATCTCTGCAAAAGAGAACTCAAAGCAGGTATACAACATAACGCGAGTACCTGAAGAGACCTCGCGAATACCTGCTAATCTCTGCAAAAGATAACCCAAAGCAGGTATACAACATAACGCGAGTACCTGAAGAGACCTCGCGAATACCTGCTAATCTCTGCAAAAGATAACCCAAAGCAGGTATAAAACATAACGCGAGTACCTGAAGAGACCTCGCGAATACCTGCTAATCTCTGCAAAAGAGAACTCAAAGCAGGTATACAATATAACACGAGTACCTGAAGAGACCTCGCGAACACCTGCTAATCTCTGCAAAAGAGAACTCAAAGCAGGTATGAAATATAACATAACGCGAGTACCTGAAGAGAACTCGCGGACACCTGCTAATCTCTGCAAAAGAGAACTCAAAGCAGGTATAGAACATAACGCGAGTACCTGAAGAGACCTCGCGAACACCTGCTAATCTCTGCAAAAGAGAACTCAAAGCAGGTATAAAACATAACGCGAGTACTTGAAGAGACCTCGCGAACACCTGCTAATCTCTGCAAAAGAGAACTCAAAGCAGGTATACAATATAACGCGAGTACCTGAAGAGACCTCGCGAACACCTGCTAATCTCTGCAAAAGAGAACTCAAAGCAGGTATACAACATAACGCGAGTACCTGAAGAGACCTCGCGAATACCTGCTAATCTCTGCAAAAGATAACCCAAAGCAGGTATACAACATAACGCGAGTACCTGAAGAGACCTCGCGAATACCTGCTAATCTCTGCAAAAGATAACCCAAAGCAGGTATAAAACATAACGCGAGTACCTGAAGAGACCTCGCGAATACCTGCTAATCTCTGCAAAAGATAACCCAAAGCAGGTATAAAACATAACGCGAGTACCTGAAGAGACCTCACGAACACCTGCTAATCTCTGCAAAGGAGAACATAAAGCAGGTATAGAACAATCTATAATGCGAGTACCTGAAGAGAACTCGCGAATACCTACTAATCTCTGCAAAAAGAGAACATAAAGCAGGTATAGAACAATCTATAATGCGAGTACCTTTAGAGAACTCGCGAATACCTGCTAATCTCTGCAAAAAGAGAACATAAAGCAGGTATAAAACAATCTATAATGCGAGTTCCTTTAGAGAACTCGCGAATACCTGCTAATCTCTGCAAAAAGAGAACATAAAGCAGGTATAAAACAATCTATAATGCGAGTACCTGAAGAGAACTCGTGAATACCTACTAATCTCTGCAAAAAGAGAACATAAAGCAGGTATAAAACAATCTATAATGCGAGTACCTTTAGAGAACTCGCGAATACCCGCTAATCTCTGCAAAAAGAGAACATAAAGCAGGTATAAAACAATCTATAATGCGAGTACCTGAAGAGAACTCGCAAACACCTGCTAATCTCTGCAAAAGAGAACTCAAAGCAGGTATAAAATAATCTATAACGCGAGTACCTGAAGAGAACTCGCGAATACCTACTAATCTCTGCAAAAAGAGAACATAAAGCAGGTATAAATGAATTCATAACTGTTAGTCTTTGTTATTTTACTTACTTGTGGATACTCATATGCGATCTTCTGTTTTTAGCATTATTCCTTATAAAACTTCAAATCCTTTCTGAAAAACCTCCAGGGAAAAGATATCTCCAAAAGAATAATTGTCCAGTTATCATGAAATGTTGCCGTGACGGTTTATCATTTTAGTTCAAAAGTAGATCCTGATTGGCTTAGTGAACATGAATCGCGAGCTGAAACTGCCAGAGATTATATCTTCATAAGCTCTGATTGTCCAGAGGATTAATAAGTCCATTTCCCGACTATTAGAGTGAAAGCCTTGACTCGATTATCTCGAGTCGGTAATACTGCCTTGTTGCTTCCTGTAATAGCCCGCTTTCTAGCTTTGAAGCCAGATATATTTTACCCACATGGCTAGCATATTATGCAGCCATTTTTCATAACCTGTAGTACTCTTTCAACCCGATCGGCTTGATAGATGAAACCGCCTGGTCTAAAAGTTTTAGAACTTTTAAATGACCAAGTGGGCCAATATTTGTACCTGTTAGATACTGCTTTCTCCAAATGATCAAGGATCATAAGAGAGATAATTTTCCTGTAAAGAAAAAGGAATGGCTACAGACTCAGATGACCAAGTGGGCAGGTGGGCCTAGGCGGCGAACATTGCTTTCCTCAAGTGGTCATAAGAGCTGTAGAAATAAAGAAAAAGGAAGTACAGACCCAGATGACCAAGTGGGCAGGTGGGCCTAGGCGGCGAACATTGCTTTCCTCAAGTGGTCATAAGGGCTGTAAACGACTCAACTGCTCTCTTGCCTAGGGATACAAGCCGAGTTGATCAATTGGGCAGGTGGGCCTAGGCGGCGAACATTGCTTTCCTCAGAGAGATCAACTCAGTTGTGGGTCCCGCTTAGGCATCGCTTGAGAGTACTTAGGAGTATTCGATGGTCACAGACTAAGATGATCAGTTGGGCAGGTGTGGTTATGCCGCGGAGGCTATACCGACATTGCTTTCCTCAGAAAGATCATCAAAGTTGTAACTATATCCCTCTCGGGGCATGATAGAGCCAACATTCACCTAGATCTCCCTTGATGCAGGGGTGTGTCGGATATCAGCCGGGATCCATGGTTCTGAAGACCACCGCACGGGAATTGGCAAGCTACCACTACACGTGTGCGAAAACTCCCCGCTACACATGATCTTCATGGTTTTACGCTAATGACTACAATCCGAGGGGGTTCGAGCAGAACTTGGCGATGTCTCCGTGGTTCAGTGAGTTTGATAATAAGGAAAAAGGAATAAGCAAGTCACAAGGAAGAGTGTCAGTATTGTATCCACTTCATTTGATATTAAAATGCAAACAAATGAGGGCATTATCATTAAGGATAGAACCATTTTGAGATCGTCGTCGCTCCAAGATGTCTTCACCATCACATGACTACAGTTGTCGCGAGATGATAAATTCCACTTCTTAATACGTTGATGATAATTCTTAATACGTTGATGATAAATGGGTCTGCTCAGTTAGGACTTAATTTCCCAATGGGACCTGATCTGGCTGGACGAGGTTCGACTCGGAACAACCTCCCAACAAATTTTGTTTAATAATGGGAAGGATCTTGGTATTGTCCTGCAAGAAAGGTTAGACCATCAGCATGATATGGAGAATTACTCATACACACCTTATAGAACTCATGGTGAGGAGTAGAGGGCTCTTCTGCTTCAAGATGCGCCAAATGTTCTATATGATTGCTGAAAAGTTTGTCATTAGTAGTTGTTGAAGTATGAAGTTAAGAATCCACTTGTCCTTTGAGTGGAATGGTCTCCGCTAATAGGTGATGGATGTCGTTGTTTTGCACACGCATTTCTGGATGATCGGAGGGATGCCCGAGGCTCTTGGACGAATGATCCATGAAAACAGGAAATGATGAACGGGAAAAACTGAGATAACTTTCAAACGGACCCGAATTTTTGAAATCTGAGGGCTGAAAAGTGGCTGAACGGAGAATCCGGTTCAATTTTTGGATAGTTCGGCTCGATCCGGTCGCGTCGGGCTTTGAATTTCTGAATTCCGACACCCGGATCAAAAGTTATGGCCGTTTTAAGATTGAGTGTATTTTAGGCCAAATCTCGCATCTTCATCGCAACTGTTGTTCATCAACCACTCGCTATCTGAAGGTCGCGTGTTTCTGTTGAATCCAAAATGGCACCTCCACGATCTACTCGAGGAAATAGGGGGAAAAGGAGGCCGCGAGCAGCTGGTTACTTGAGTTGCGAGTGAAGAGGGGAGAAGAGAAGAAGAGAGGGCCGCTAGCTTGCGGCGAGGCCAGACTTCGCCCGCCGCGGCAAATGCCACTCCTGCGATGGGCTTTCCCTTTATTTAATAATCTGTATTACAGCTCATTGTATTTAGTACATGGAAAATTGAATGAATACAAGAGAGTTGCGGGTAAGAAAAGAGTAAGCCGCACGGGCTGTTTGCCGAGGTCGCCCGGACAAGTCGCTGAGGTCGCCCGGACAGGTCGCTGAGGTCGCCCGGACAGGTCACCCGGACAGGTCTCCCGGACAGGTCGCCCGGACAGGTCTCCCGGACAGGTCGCCCGGACAGGTCGCCCGGACAGGTCGCCCGGACAGGTCCCCGGACAGGTCTCCCGGACAGGTCTCCCGAACAGGTCGCCCGGACAGGTCGCCCGGACAGGTCTCCCGGACAGGTCGCCCGGACAGGTCGCCCGGACAGGTCGCCCGGACAGGTCGCCCGGACATGTCGCCCGGACAGGTCGCCCGGACAGGTCGCAGCTTGATGCGGTCTGACTGTTTCTAGCCGCCGGTTTTGCCCCCAGGTTGCCTGTCCTTTTTCATGGTCGAGGGTCCTATTTATAGGCTCTGGGTCGATGTCGTCACCTCCGGTGAGCCGGTGACTGGAGTTCTAACCGCGCGGACTGAAGGGGGAGGCCGCCTACCCTCGTGGACTGAAGGAGGAGGCCGCCTACCCGCGCGGACTGAAGGAGGAGGCCGCCTACCCGCGCGGACTGAAGGAGGAGGCCGCCTACCCGCGTGGACTGAAGGAGGAGGCCGCCTACCCGTGCGGACTGAAGGAGGAGGCCGCCTACCCGCGCGGACTGAAGGAGGAGGCCGCCTACCCGCGCGGACTGAAGGAGGAGGCCACCTACCCGCGCGGACTGAAGGAGGAGGCCGCCTACCCGCGTGGACTGAAGGAGGAGGCCACCTACCCGCGCGGACTGAAGGAGGAGGCCGCCTACCCGCGTGGACTGAAGGAGGAGACCGCCTACCCGCGCGGACTGAAGGAGGAGGCCGCCTACCCGCGCGGACTAAAGGAGGAGGCCGCCTACCCGCGTGGACTGAAGGAGGAGGCCGCCTACCCGCGCGGACTGAAGGAGGAGGCCGCCTACCCGCGCGGTCTGAAGGGAGAGGCCGCCCCACCTGGGCGACTTGAAGGGAGAAGCCGCCCCACCTGGGCTGTTCGATTCAAAAGTGCGCTTACGAAGAAAATTGAAGGCTGCGGACTATCGGTTACTATTTAGTTAGAGAATTCAGACCGCTAGCAGCGGTCGAGGCCAGACTTCGCCCGTCGCGGCAAATGCCACTCCTGCGACGGGCTTTCCTTTGATTGAAAAGTAGCGGTTACAAATGCGAGAAAGCAGAAGCCGGGCCGGTCAACAGTTCGCGAGACCAGAAACTCGAGACCGGAGCTCAGACAAGCGAGCTCTTGGATTCGAGTGTGCGTGTCTTGTGAACAGTGCCGCCCCCTATTTATAGGCTTGGGGGCCTGCCCGAATGGGCAGGGATAGAATAACCTCCTGCCCGGGTACAGGAGAAACGGGCAGGCGGTGACGGGATGCATAAGGAAGAAAAAGAAAGAGGCCGCGCGACCTGACGGCCTGCCTTCCCGACCTGTCTTGCTTGCGGCTGAGGACACCGGGACCGAGTCAATAACGCAGACCGCGCGGTTTGGAGATTGAGGCCGCGGTCTGCCTTCTGGTCATGACTTAGCCGATCTTCACGAGGTAACTTGGATAGCCTTCGATCTGGAGCCCCGGCCTGTTCTTCGGGGCTGGAACTTCGAGTTTCTATGGGACAACCCGCGCGGTCTTCTAGTTGAGACCGCGGATGATCTTCTTGCCTTGGCTCTTTGACGATCTTATCCCTTTGGGGGCGATCCGGAGATGACACCAGGCCGCCCGGACTGGCCCTTCTTGATCTGAGAACCGTCGAGACCGGGACCTAGCGGCTCGGCCCAGAAGTCTGCGCGGTCTGATAATGGTAAAACCCAAGAAGCGGTTTTCCGGGCAAACATAATCCCCGCATATTTTCAAATCTCAAAAGAATTTCGAAAATATTAGCTTTGACCGGGAGACCGCATCTGACCTGCCTTGAATTCTATAAGAGAGCCAGAGAATTCATTCTACGGAGTTTTTTCTTGAAATCACGGGGTATTACTCGCCAGTTGCGGTCAGAATTTTTAAGACCAGCAATTCTTCAGCAATGGACTTCCTGGACACTGTGCTAGACCGCGTTGATCCCAGTGGAGACCAGAAGAGGGCAGAAGACAAGAGGCGCGAACCGTTGGAGAAGCCGAATAAGGAGAAAGAAAAGCAAGACCGGAGAGATCGGAAGAAGAGGAAGCGGGCTGAGAAGGCCGCAGCGGCTAGCCCCAAGCCAGTCGTAGACTTATCAACCCCCAAAACTTCTGCAGAGCCCGTGGTAAACAGTTCGGGCCTCCCCCCTGATGTCTCGTCGATCCCTCCTAGCGACCTCAACCAACAGACCGCTAGCTTGCCGAGCAAAGAGGTGGCCGCCACTTCTGAAAAAGTTGTTTCAGACAGCCCTTCGAAGAAGGTCGGCGAAACTGCCTCGTTTGGAGTGGAAATCACCCCATCCGGGAACCCTCACCTGCTTGTCAGGGATCTAGAGGAAGGGGCTGTTAGTTCCCCCAGGACGGGCGAACCGAATACTCCTCTGTCCGTGGACGATTATCCCAGCCCCCTAAAAGAAGTTCACCCAGCTCCGGGTAAGAGAGAAAGGAAGAGGAAGCAGACCGGGTCCGTGACCGAGCGGATAACAAAGAAGGTCAAGAGGCTAGCCGCTAAGGAAAGGGCGGCTCTCAAGAAACCGACCGACTCCCTCCTCCAGACCAATTCGCGATTAAAGGAGGAGCTAGGCCTCGCGACTCCTCCATCCAACAAGTCAAATGAATCACCAGCTACCCCTGATACGAAACTGGGCGAACTGCCTCCGGACCCAGCGAGCAGCTTATCTTTTAACGGGATTTTCTGGGATATGGATGAGCTGGTGAAGCGAGACCAGCTTCTTGACAGCCCGATCGTTTCCGAACGAAACGCTCCTGCCACTGATGATACAGTCCGGCCTGAAGAGACCGCTCGGACGGGGACCGAAGAAAGAGAAGCTGCCGCCCGGACTGCCTTGGAAGTCGAAGAGAGAACGAGGGAGCTTGAAGAAGTTCTGAGAGCGCGGGAGGAGGTTCCCCCAGTGATGACCGGAGAGGAGATAATGACGGTGGAGAAGGAGAGGGCGGAACGGGCCTTGAACAAGCCGTCGCGGCCTGATCCTCTTGCGGCAGGTAAGGATTCTACGGACTACAAAGCTGTCCGCTTTTCCATTCCGCGGCCATGCCATAATAAATTAGTGAAGCCGTCGCCGAGCCTCTTTTCTTTAGCGGCCCGGCTCCCTTTCATTAGGCCAAGTACGGAGAGACTCTGGCGTGAGCAATGTCAGAGGATGAACTCGGGACGGTCTAAATGGCCTGCCCGCCCGGGCACTGCTCTCGTATTTATGTTCATATTTACTTATATATAGTGCTGCATGCTCTTATTTTTCATAACCGAACGGCTTCTTTCAGATAGTGCGGACCAGATCATGAAACCGGGCGACCTTGAGGCCAGCCTGCCTTCGCTAGCTCCCCTGATTTCAACTTGTGCGACGACCTTGCCGGAAGGGCCGCAGCTGTTTGACCATCTCGAGGGCGATCTGATCAACCTGAGGGCCTGCTTGAAGGAGGTACAAGACCGGGAGGCCGCCACTCGGACCGCTCTAGAGGCTGAGCAGATTGCGAGGAAGAAGGCTGAAGAGGCGCTGAAGGCGCAGTCGGAGATCAGCAGGAAATCCGGCTCAGAAAAGGAGAAAGTCCTGGAGACGCAGCTTGAGGCCGCGCGGGCAGCGGTGGTGGCTACGCGAGCTGCTCTAACCGCTCAACTGGAGAAGGAGAAGAGAGCCTCTGCTAAATTTGAGAGCGACTCGAAATATTACCAGGATAAATTCCTGCGTTTAACCAGAGAAGTCGCCGCTGGTCGGCGAAATATGAATGATGGGGTGGTAGCTGTTAGCCGCCCGACTATTGGGGCGGGCTCGAATCCTCCCCCAGTCCGGGCGGCTGATCCAATGATTGATGAGGCCGCCGCAACCCCCCGTATGATTGCCGCTTCGCGGGTCGAAAGGGATGCTGGGCGGCTTCATAGTACAATCAACCACCTTCATTATCATACCAGCCAGATTTATTCTCTCCTGAACACAACCAGTGACCAGGTCGCGCGACTTCACCGAGAGGATGTCTCCCCAGAGCGCCGTCAGCCGTGACCAACTTTTGAGAACTTGTATTATGAATGTGACCCATTGATTTGAACAAATTTTTCTCTTATTCTGAATAACTCGCGCGGTCTTCTTTTTAACCGCTATATTTGGTGCCTTTGTTTAGATTTTATATTTTATTCGAACTGACTTCTGGCCGGGCGAACTGTGATGTATGCTTGTTTCTGTTTTTTCTGGATGCCTTTGCTTCTTTTATTTCTCTGGTGAATTTAACCATATAGGTTATTGACCGTGCGGTTAGAATGTATAGTCGCGATATGATTTTACTATTCACAGATCATAGAAATCTATAAGTAGGGGATTTTCCGAAGTCATTCTCACGATTTACAGATGGCGCGATCCAAGAAAAAGTCGCAGCGACCTGTTAAAGTAAAAGCCGTCCGAGCTGACGCGGCCTTGGCATTCCATTCGGCGGACCATCCGGAACGCCGCCTCACTCAGAACGAACTGGACAATTTCATTGCCAGTCACATGGTAGGGAGTAATCTGCTCGCGCGACTTCCTTTGCGTGATGAGCGGATTAACTCTTCCAATCCGCACCAGATCGCCGTCCCAGTTGACCACTTCGAATATGGCTTCAAGTTTCCACTGCCGCTTGAAGTCATTGCCATTTTTGACCATTATGGGGTTGTGCCCGGTCAGCTTCCGCCGAACTCCATCGCTTCAATATATAGCTTCATCTCCTACCTGCGGTTCGAGCGAATCAGGTTCTCCCTCGACCTATTCAGAAAGTTCTTCTCGGTGCGGGCTGCCTCCGACTCGGGGTCTTCAACTTACAGGGGGCACCTCTACTTCGGCTGCCATGGGTTGAAGATCGTCAACTTGGCGAACAAAGTCTCCGACTGGTCGGAGCGGTTTGTAATGCTCGAAGGCAACTTCGGACTGTTGCAGACCAACCCGCAAGTCCGAGGGGAAGAAGTTTTCCAGATCCCTCAGGTCGGAAAGATTGAGGCGGACACCTTCGCGTTCCTTGAGAACGAGCGGTTGGATATCAACCACTACACTCCGCTGTTCTCGGAGCTGGAGGATATCCTCCCTGAGCATAGTAAGTTCTTTCAGACCGCCTATATGTAACCGCGCGGACTTCGTTACTTACACTTTTGTTTTCTCTTTTCAGCTGCCCATGCCGTTCCTACGAACAAGCCGGTCACGCCAGTCGTCCCGGTTTTGACTCAAAGGGAGAAGAGGCTGAAGCGGAACAGATCGCTATCGTCTGAGGAAGAAGGCCCGGCTTCTCCTGATGACTACGAGCTCCTCCGCTCTTGTGGGAACCCGCCCGATCTGCAGGGCAACCCGACCGTCCTTTGGCATAGGGACGGAAGCCGGATCCGAGTATCCACCGCTCTTCCTCCATGGGGGAGCGACAAAATTGAACGCCATGCCCTAGCCGCTGGGGCCGCCTTGTATGGTCGAAAGACCTTAAGGAAGCTGATGAGAACCCCTGAAGAGGAGCTCCCGCGGCTAGCGGCTCAAGCCGGCGCCTGGGGGTTTTCGGCCAACCACTTCATGGCCCTGGCGTATAAGCGGCTAGTTTCTGTTCAGAAACACCTGGAGAAGAAGTACGAGGAGCAGGCCGCGGAGAATACGCGGCTTCGAGAGGAGAACGCGCGGCTTCAGGAAGTCGTGGCGGTGAGTTTTTCAAAAAAGACAATGCGGTCCCCTTCGATCAGCCCGGGCGACCTAATTCATTTTGCCTTTCTTTTGCAGAGACAATACGAGATGACCAACCCGGCCTTCCAGGACGAGGTGCTACCTCATGTGGCCCAAGGGATCAACAAGGCCTTGGGTCTCATGGGAGACCGGGGCGGTCTGTCCGAAGGATTCGGCGGAACCACCTTCTCCGACCTTTTCCCCGCCTTGGAGATCCAGCTTGACGAAATCAGCCGGCGGAAAAAAGGAAAATCCAAGGTGGGCGAGGAGGCCGAAGCCGACGCGGGCAGGGAGATCGTGCTCCATCAAGGAGGCGATGGAAGTGACGAAGTCGCTGAAGAGGCCGACGCGGATGGAGATGCTGATGACTTTGACGATGAGGACAGCTTGTCCTCTGGATCTACCGGCTCAGCAAGCAAGACCGTGCGGTCTAGCGACAGCAGTTCGTCCGGCTCCTCCTCATTAAGCGAAGGTTATTCGCCGGAGGTGGACATCGATGGCGCGGACTCAAATTCTCCTGTTAAGAAGAAGAAGAAAGAATCGGCAGACTAGTGCCTTTGTCTTTTGTTTTAATTTTTGTAACCGCCGGTTTCTTTTTGTTGGCCGGGCGGTCAATATTTTGTAAACACATTTTGAAAAAATGAAAGAGATTTTACCTGTCTGATTGTTCTTCTTTTATTACTTACTTGTGATACCCTGTCTCTTTTCTTTGCTCGTTATGATCCAACCGCGCGAACATCCTGGTCCGAGCATAGGTGATGATGGATTATCTTTGACGATACTTTGTCCGAACCGTGCGATTGCTTGTTTAGATCTCAACATGCCTCATTTCTGATAGTATGGTCCATAACGCACAGACTTATGCGACTATAATATAGACCGGGCGGCTTCTTTTCATTTTGAAGATACTTTATACTTGCTGCTATAAATAATGAACAAGTTTCACGCGGTTCGAATTCAGTCCTGGCGAGCAATCCATTGTGTCTAGAGATAATTCTCGCTAAGAAATAGCTTGACCTGACCGGTTTGAACACAATCCGAGCGACCATATATTCAGATCCGGAAATATCCAATTTCGACTTTATTCACTCAGGAATAGATAGTGCCCGGCTGGTTTAAAATTCAACCCGGATCATATAGCCAGATCTAGAAGTATTAACTTGATGGAGTAGAGAGATAGATATATCCGATCGGTCAAAGTGTAACCCGAGCGATCACACAATTAGCTCCAGAAGTATCCAATTTTATAAAGGATGAATAATCTCGCCCGATTTGAATACAACCCGGGCAATCAGATAATCTGTCCCGGAATCTTGATTAGGAATGGTCAGATCCGCCCGGTTAGAGTGCAACCCGGGTAATCAGATAATCGGCTCCGGAGATATCCAAAGAATTCGATAAGACCGCCCGGTTAAATAACAACCCGGGTAACAGATAATCGGCTCCGGAGATATCTAATTAAAAATTTGATAAGATCGCCCGGTTAAATAACAACCCGGGTAATCATATACCTGTCAGAGAATATCCCAACTTATATCTAATCAGACCGCTCGGTTTGGATGTTCAGACCGCTCGGTCTCATTTATCATAACCCTTTATTAGGGTAGGCGAACACCTGTACCTGTCTTAACCAAATCTTCCTCGAATTGTTCTTATACAAGAAACCATAAGAGACCAATGCCTCCCTGTAGAGAGAATAAAAGAGGTATGTACAGACTCAAATGACCAAGTGGGCAGGTGGGCCTTGGCGGCGAACATTGCTTTCCTCAAGTGGTCATAAGAGCTGTAAACGACTCATCCGCTCTCTTGCCTAGGGTTACAAGCCGAGTTGATCAATTGGGCAGGTGGGCCTCGGCGGCGAACATTGCTTTCCTCAGAGAGATCAACTCAGTTGTGGGCCCAACTAGGCACCGTTTCGAGAGTACCTAAGAGTATTCGATGGTCACAGAGTATGATGATCAGTTGGGCAGGTGGGCCTCGGCGGCGAACATTGCTTTCCTCAGAAAGATCATCAAAGCTGTAACTATATCTCTTCGGGGCATGATAGAGCTGACAATCACCTAGACCTCCCTTGATGCAGGGGTGTGTCAGATATCGGCCGGGATCCAAAATTCTGAAGACCACCGCAGCGGAATTGGCAAGCTACCACTACATGTGTGCGAAAACTCCCCGCATCACATGGTCTTGGTGGGTTTTACGCTACGACTACAATCCGAGGGGGTTCAAGCAGAATTTGGCGATATCTCAGAGGTTTGGGGAGTGAGATATGTATATTGAAATTCACAATGCATGGAACCATCAAACAAGAAGAAGTGTCAGTATGGGGCTTTTTATTTAATACCAAAAAGAGATGTAAAGAATAAAAGAGATAATTCAAGGATAGAATCGTTTAAGATCGTCACCGCTCCAAGTACGCGGGATGTCTTCCCCTTCACTGGTGTGGAGACGGTAGGCCCCATTCTTTAATACTTCTTTGATGATAAAAGGTCCTGCCCAATTAGGATCCAGCTTTCCAACATTACCAGACCTGGCCGCAGCATCTACCTTCTTTAATACCAAATCACCGCTCGCGAACTGCTTTACCCTGACATTCTTGTCAAAATATTTTGCCATCCTCCTTTTAACTTCCTCCTGTCTGATAGTTGCCTCGTCTTGAAGCTCCTCGATCAGATCCAGACTGTACCTCATAGCCTCATCATTTTCATCCATCCATGATTCTCCTCCCTCTTTTGCATATATAACCCTTGGAGTGACCACTTCAAACTCTACGGGAACAACGGCCTCTGAGCCATGAGATAGTTTGAACGGCGTCTCCCCTGTAGCTGAAGATGGCGTAGTACGAAGAGTCCAAAGGATGGAAGGAAGCTGGTCCGCCCAATTCCCTTTTTGATTTAAGACCCTTTTCATCAAGAGCTGTCGGATTTGCCTGTTCGCTGCTTCCACCTGGCCATTGGTCCTGGGATGATGTACTGAGGAAAATCGCAGATCAATTTTTGCCTGATCGCAGAAGCTTTTCATCTCAGAATTGTTGAACTGTGGACCGTTATCGGTAACAATTGCTAATGGAATTCCATGCCGGCAAATTATTTCCCCCCAGATGAAGTTTCTGACGATCTGAGTTGTTGTTTTTGCTAGCGCTTTTGCCTCAATCCATTTACTGAAATAGTCGATCATTACAAGGATGAAGCGGCGTTGACCGCTGGCCATCGGAAAAGGTCCCATAAGATCCATTCCCCATACTGCAAAAGGCCACGGCGCGGTTATCGACCTGAGTGACTGAGCAGGCAAATGCTGAAGAGGAGCAAACTTTTGGCACTGGACACATCGCCTGGCAAATGCTTCAGCATCTCTCCTCATGGTCGGCCAAAAATATCCCTGCCGCAAGATCCTTTTCTCCAAAGTCTTTGCTCCTGAATGACTACCGCACTCTCCCGAATGAATTTCCTGAAGTATAGCCGGGACCTCCTCTTCTGAAACGCACCGTGCTGAGGGAGAAATCAGAGTCTTCCTATACAAGACTCCTGCCATCAAGTAGTAGTAGGCTGCCTTTCTTCTGAATCTATTTCTGTCCTTGATTGACGAATGAAACTCCCCTTTTGGCAGAAATAGTTCATAAGGATCTTTCCAGGAAGGATTTTGATCGATCTGCATGAGCTCCTCTTCTTCCGTCCCATCTGTTGCCGGATGAAAAAGTTCCGAGGTCACCCCTCCGGATGGAAGACCAAACTTTGATAATTCATCTGCCTCTTCATTCTGTGTTCTCGGAATGTGTTCGATGATGAAGGATTTGAATCTCCCAATTTCTTTCTTCGCTAGGAATAGATATTTTCTCAACATCGGTTCTCTTGTTTCATAATTCCCCAGAACCTGCGAGGCCATCACAAGAGAATCAGTTTTCACATGAACATGTTCTATCCCAAGCTCCTTCGCGAGTCTCAAGCCAGCCAAGAATGCTTCGTATTCGGCCTGGTTATTTGTAACTGAAAAGAAGAATTTGATAGCCTGCTCCAGCCTGACGCCATTTGGACTGATCAGAACCACCCCGGCTCCCACGGAGTTTCTGCCAGAAGCCCCATCCACATAAATGACCCAAGCCAAGGGAGATTGTACTCTCTGTTCTGGATTAGACTCCGTCGTGTCCACTAAGAAATCTGCCAATACTTGTGCCTTTATTGCCGTTCTGGGAACGTATGATATTTCGAACTCGCTTAGCTCAATTGCCCATTTAGCCAACCTTCCTGAGTGATCCGGCTTTTCTAAGACACTTTTTAGTGGATGATCCGAGACCACCTGAATGGGATGAGCCTGAAAATAGGGGCGGAGCCTCCGTGATGACATGACCAAAGCCAAGGCTAATTTCTCCAAGATTGAATATCTAGTTTCCGTATCTTTGAGGATGTGGCTGACATAATATATCGGAAACTGCTTCTTTTTCTCTTCCCGCACCAGGACAGAGCTTATCGCATCTGGGCCCACTCCCAAGTATAAGAATAGTGTTTCCCCTTCGCGAGGGCTTTGAAGAAGAGGGGTTGAGGTTAACTGTTTTTTCAACTGTTCAAAAGCATTGTCGCACTCCTTACTCCATTCGAACTTAGATCCCCCCCTAAGTGTTTTGAAAAATGGAGCGCTTTTGTCCCCTGACTTGGAAATGAATCGGCTCAATCCTGCAAGCCTCCCCCCAAGTTGTTGCACCTCTTTCGGGTTACGGGGAGGGTTCATATCCAGGATGGCTTTTATTTTATCGGGATTTGGTGCGAGGCCATCGGGAGTGAGAAGATGTCCTAGAAATTTTCCTTTGTTGGCCCCAAACACACATTTCAAAGGATTCAGTTTTAGTTTAAACCTCCGCAGAGTAGCGAACGTATCTACGAGGTCTTTCAGATGGATTGAAAAAGTTTTACTTTTTAGAAGAAGATCATCTACATATACTTCAAGATTTCTCCCTTTCTGTTTTTTGAACACTGTGTCCATCATCCTCTGATATGTCGCCCCCGCATTTTTGAGCCCGAAGGGCATGACAAGATAACAATAACATCCATCATTGGTAATGAAGGATGTATGCGGGATATCAGGTTTGTGCATCTTAATCCGGTGATAACCAGAAAACGCATCTAGGAAGCTCATGAAATTATATCCTACCGCAGAATCAACTAAAACATCTATCTGAGGCAAGGGATAACAATCTTTGGGGCACGCTTTATTGAGCTTCGTGAAGTCCACGCACATGCGCCACTTCCCACCAGATTTTGGAACCATTACAATGTTTGACATCCACGTTGGATATTGAATTTCAGAGACAAAACCCGCTTTCAGGAGCTTGGAAACCTCCTCTCTGATGGGCAATGCCAGCTTTGTTGCCACCTCCCTCTTCTTTTGCTGGATCGGCTTGAATTCAGGAGAGATGTTGAGGTGATGGCACGCTACATTTGGATCTACCCCAGGCATGTCCTCCGCTGACCAGGCGAAGATGTCCAAGTTCTCCAACAGACAGGAGGTTAGTTGAGTTTTTTCCTCCTCTGACAGCTCGGCGTTGATGATAAGCCTTTTCTCTTCCCCCTCAGCAATGGGGATCTCTTGGGTCTCCTGGGCAGGTTCCAAGAAAACTCCTTTCCGCTCTGTGCTTTCTTTGATTTCCTCAGGGAATTTGGACACCTTGTGGATGTCATTTTGAGCCTCGCAAAGTGGTGCCTTGGTGATCATATTAACTGTCTTCACATAACATTCACGTGCAACCCTTGGGTCGCTTCGGATCCGATATTGACGTCCCTCAGCAGCGAACTTCAAGGCCAAATGAAAAGTAGATACTACAGCTCTGTAAGCGTTCAGAATTGGCCTTCCGAAAATTGCACAGTAGCTGCTTGGGGCTTCCACCACCACGAAGTTTATCAGCTTCGTTATACCCCCCAGCGATACCAAAAGCTTTACGCACCCCTCTACTTCTTTCTTCTCTCCCGAGAAGCCATAGAGGGGCCCTTCTGTGGAGAGCAAAGACTTCCCAGTCTTAAGGGCTTCGAACGTTTTGCGGAAGATGAGATTAACTGAGCTGCCGGTATCAACCAGGATTTTATGCACGGTGTAGTTTTCAATAACCGCCTTTATCACCACTGCATCATCAAAAGGATTTGCATTTGGGGACAGATCTTCCTGGCCAAAGGTAACGACCGCCCTTTCTGGAGTAGAAGTGGAGGCGACTGCCACTTCCTGCTTCATAACTCTCCCGATGCTAGACTTTCGAGAAGATTCTACTCCTGCCCCACCATGAATGCAATAGACGTTGCCAAGAGGGCCAACGTCATTCACCTCTATACATTCGGTTGTGGGATGTATATCCCCATAGCAACCTGCTTCTTCCACATCTGCACACTCCCATGTCACTTCGACCACTTCCTTCTTCTTCTCAGCTCGCGGTTCAACCGGAGTTTCTTGCCGAATCAACCCCCGAAGCTTTCCCTCTTTCAGGAGTTTTTCTATCAACCATCGGAGGGCCCGGCAATCCTCAGTCTGATGCCCCTCTTCTTTATGATATTCACAATAAAGGTTCGGGTTCCGATTGCGAACTTCTGATTTCAAAGGAGGGGGCCTTTTAAAGTCAGGCCTCTTCTGAAGAATCTGCACGACCTCATTCATGGTTACGTTGAGAGGGGTGAATGAATCCTGTGATTCATCATATCGGATGGACGGGATAGGTGGAGATGGTTGTGCGATGTATTGTGGCAGATACACGGGCATTATTTGCGGAACTCCCATGGGTTGAGTGGGTGCGATGGCCAACGGCGGTTTCTGATCTTGAAGCCGTTGATGGCCGAGAAATGGCTGTTTAGGCTTAAGATTTCTCCCCCTCTGAGCCCGGGGTTCGAAATCAGGCCGAGATGGATGATTATAACGTTGCTGATGAGTTGATGCGGGATTGAACTGATCATTGTCGCTGAGCAATTTGGCAACATAACCAGGATTAGTCTTTTCCCCCCTGATGAATTTGTTAGCCAGACTAATCATCTCCTGGTATGTTTTTGGCTCCCTGATTTGAGCCTCAAATTTCAACGGCCCCTCTCTAAGGCCATGCATCAGAGCGACCCTATATAACTCTGGGTCGACGTTTTGCACCTCCATTATTTCCCTTTGGAAACGATCGACGAAACGGGCCCATGTTTCGTTTTCTTGCTGTCGTATCTCGAACAGGGCTGCCGGACCATTCTTCCTCTTTTTAGAGGTAGAGAATCGAAGCAGAAATTCTCTACGCAACTCCGCAAAGCATCTGATAGATCGAGGATGCAATCCGTAAAACCACTCTCTGGCCTGCCCATCAAAGGACGTCACCAGGAGCTTGCACTTTGTTGCATCAGTGATGGTCCTCAGAGCAACAGCCGATTCAAATGCCTGGAGGTGTATTGCTGGATCGGACTCCCCACTATATGCTGACATGCGTGGTTCTCGAAAGTTGTTTGGGGCCGGCTCTCCTCGAATTTCGTCGGTGAAGGGAGAACTCTCCTCGGCATCCTCGTACAGAGGGAAAGCAGGGTTATAAGGGACCTCTGCCGCGGTCACTTGCGGACAGGCCGCCTGATAGGAGCGGGCAGGTGCTCCGGCCGGGTAGGACTGGTAGGCGGCGACCTCAGGCGGATAGGAAAAGCGAGCGGCCTGAGAAGCCGCCCCCTGGAAGTCAAGGACTCGAGCCGGCATACGCCGCGCGGCCTCTTGGTAGAAATTCTGCCGATCCGCAGAACCTTCTGGTGGCGGTTGGGAGTGAGCGACCTGCGCAAATGGGTATGGAGGTGGCGGAGGTAGAACAGGGGTTATGGCCGGGTTAACCGCGGCCTGTTGGGGGGCTAACCGCTGGGTTAGTAGAGCTAGAGCCTGACTGATCGCGTCCAGACGCTGATCAGTTGCTTTCTGAGCCTGGTCGGCTTCTCTCTTAGTTCGCTCCAGAGCCTCCCACAGGGAGTCATCGCTATGATCGGACCGGTCTCTTGGAGGGAACTGGCGGTCTGACATTCTGAACCAAAGATTTCGCTGATAGTCCGCGATCTGAAGGTCGCGTGTTTCTGTTCGATTCAAAAGTGCGCTTACGAAGAAAATTGAAGGCTGCGGACTATCGGTTACTATTTAGTTAGAGAATTCAGACCGCTAGCAGCGGTCGAGGCTAGACTTCGCCCGTCGCGGCAAATGCCACTCCTGCGACGGGCTTTCCTTTGATTGAAAAGTAGCGGTTACAAATGCGAGAAAGCAGAAGCCGGCCGGTCAACAGTTCGCGAGACCAGAAACTCGAGACCGGAGCTCAGACAAGCGAGCTCTTGGATTCGAGTGTGCGTGTCTTGTGAACAGTGCCGCCCCCTATTTATAGGCTTGGGGGCCTGCCCGAATGGGCAGGGATAGAATAACCTCCTGCCCGGGTACAGGAGAAACGGGCAGGCGGTGACGGGATGCATAAGGAAGAAAAAGAAAGAGGCCGCGCGACCTGACGGCCTGCCTTCCTGACCTGTCTTGCTTGCGGCTGAGGACACCGGGACCGAGTCAATAACGCAGACCGCGCGGTTTGGAGATTGAGGCCGCGGTCTGCCTTCTAGTCATGACTTAGCCGATCTTCACGAGGTAACTTGGATAGCCTTCGATCTGGAGCCCCGGCCTGTTCTTCGGGGCTGGAACTTCGAGTTTCTATGGGACAACCCGCGCGGTCTTCTAGTTGAGACCGCGGATGATCTTCTTGCCTTGGCTCTTTGACGATCTTATCCCTTTGGGGGCGATCCGGAGATGACACCAGGCCGCCCGGACTGGCCCTTCTTGATCTGAGAACCGCCGAGACCGGGACCTAGCGGCTCGGCCCAGAAGTCTGCGCGGTCTGATAATGGTAAAACCCAAGAAGCGGTTTTCCGGGCAAACATGGGCGGTTTGAATGGAGAGGCCGCCCCACTTGGGCGGTTTGAATGGAGAGGCCGCCTCACTTGGGCGGTTTGAAGGATGAGGCTGCCCCTTCTTACCACTTCGGGTGTAAAAAGTGCTTTCGCGTGAGGTCTAATCCTTCCCGAGCGCATAATCTGCAAATATGTAACAAAAGAGGCCTCCCAGGGTAGGATCACCGATTTCTGGGTCAACATGTATGGCTCCGAGCATATTCTGAAAAGGTGTTGTGGGCAAAAATTAGAAAACCGGAAGAAAAGTTATAGCCGTTTGAAGCTTAGGTGTCAATTGGAGCTAAATCCCACAAAACCACTGTAATTTAATGTATATCGAGCACTAAATGAACTAGATTGGGTAAAAATTGATCTCCATTGAGTATAGGGCTCTGAACTCTTTTCGAAGTGGTGTGTTGGCAAAAATCAGACAACCTCATCAAAAGTTATGGATGTTTCGAGGTTATACGTGTCATTTGGAGCTAAATTTTGCATTACCGCTGCAACCCGCTATATATCGACAACTAAATGAACTGCAATGCGTAAAACTTGTGCTTCAATAAATGTAGGGCTCCGAGCTCAATCCTAAAAGGTGTTGTGGGGTAAAATCAGACAATCGGATCAAAAGTTATTGCTGTCTAAAGTTTGAGTGTCATTTGGAGCTAAATCTCTCACTTTCACTACAACCCGCATAACAAATTCTTTCATTTTGAAATTTATGTGTGATTTGAAGCTAAATCTCGCATTATCACTACAACCCAATGTATATCGACCTTTAAACGAGCTTTAATGGTTAAAATTAATCTCCATGGATTTAGGGCTCCGATCTCATTATGAAAAGGTATTGTGGGCGAAAATCAGATAATCAGATCAAAAGTTACGGATGTTTGAAGTTTAGGTCTCATTTTGAGCTAAATACCTTATTACCAGCCCACAATAAATTGACCACTAAACAAACTGAAATGGGTAAAACTTATTCTCCATTGGATGGAGGGCTCCGAGCTCATTCCAAAAAGGTGTTTTGCGCAAAAATCGGACAACCAGATCCAAAGTTATGGCTGTTATAGTTTATGTGTCAATAGGAGCTAAATCCCTCATTACCACTGCAACCCGCTGTATATTGACAACTAAAATGAGCCGGGATGGTTTAAAATTGTTTATCATTTGATGAATGGCTCCGAGCATATTCTGAAAAGGTGTTGTGGGAAAAATGAGACAACAGGTAGAAAAGTTATATCTGTATGAAGTTTAGGAGTCAATTGGAGCTAAATCCCACAAAACGAATGTAACTCAATGTATATCGAGCACTAAATGAACTAGATTGGGTAAAACTTGGTCTCCATTGAGTGTAGGGCTCTGAACTCTTTTCGAAGCGGTGTTGTTGGCAAAAATCAGACAACCTCATCAAAAGTTATGGCTGTTTGAAGGTTATAGGTGTCATTTGGAGCTAAATTTTGCATTACCGCTGCAACCCGCTGTATATCGACAACTAAATGAACTGCAATGTGTAAAACTTGTGCTTCAATAAATGTAGGGCTCCGAGCTCATTCCTAAAAGGTGTTGTGGGGGTAAAATCAGACAATCGGATCAAATATTATTGTTGTCTAAAGTTTGAGTGTGATTTGGAGCTATATCTCTCACTTTCACTACAACCCGCATAAAAAAATTCTTTCATTTTGAAATTTATGTATAATTTGAAGCTAAATCTCGCATTATCACTACAACCCCATGTATATCAACCTCTAAACGAGCTTTAATGGGTTAAAATTGTTCTCCACAGATTTAGGGCTCCGATCTTATTCCGAAAAGGTATTGTGGGCAAAAATGAGACAATCAGATCAAAAGTTACAGATGCTTGAAGTTTAGGTCTCATTTTGAGCTAAATATCTTATTATTCTCCGTTGGATTTAGGGCTCCGATCTCCATTGAGTGTAGGGGTATGAACTCTTTTCAAAGCAGTGTTGTTGGCAAAAATCAGACAACCTCATCAAATGTTATGGTTGTTTGAAGGTTATATGTGTCATTTGGAGCTAAATTTTGCATTACCGCTGCAATATGCTATATATCGACAACTAAATGAACTGCAACATGTAAAACTTGTGCTTCAACAAATGTAGGGCTCCGAGCTCATTCCTAAAAAGTGTTGTGGGGGGTAAAATCAGACAATCGGATTAAAATTTATTGTTGTTTAAAGTTTGAGTGTCATTTGGAGATAAATCTCTCACTTTCACTACAACCCGCATAAACAATTATTTCATTTTGAAATTTATGTGTGATTTGAAGCTAAATCTCGCATTATCACTACCACCCAATGTATATCGACCTCTAAACGAGCTTTAATGGGTTAAAATTATTCTCCATTGGCTTTAGGGCTCCGATCTCATTCCGAAAAGGAATTGTGGGCGAAAATCAGACAACCGGTTCAAAAGTTACGGATGTTTGAAGTTTAGGTCTCATTTTGAGCTAAATACCTTATTAACAACCCGCTGTAAATTGACCACTAAACAAACTGGAATGGTTAAAACTTATTCTCCATTGGATGGAGGGCTCCGAGCTCATTCCAAAAAGGTGTTTTGTTCAAAAATCGAACAACCGAATCAAATGTTATGGCTGTTACAGTTTATGTTTCAATAGGAGCTAAATCCCTCATTACCACTGCAACCCGTTGTATATTGACAACTAAAATGAGCCGGGATGGTTTAAAATTGTTTTTCAATGGATGTATGGTTCCGAGCATATTCTGAAAAGGTGTTGTGGGCAAAAATTAGAAAACCGGAAGAAAAGTTATAACTGTTTGAAGCTTAGGTGTCAATTGGAGCTAAATCCCAAAAAACCACTGTAATTCAATGTATATCGAGCACTAAATGAACTAGATTGGGTAAAAATTGATCTCCACTGAGTATAGGGCACTGAACTCTTTTCGAAGCGGTGTGTTGGCAAAAATTAGACAACCTCATCAAAAGTTATGGCTGTTTGAAGGTTATACGTATTATTTGGAGCTAAATTTTGCATTACCGCTGCAACCCGCTATTTATCGACAACTAAATGAACTGCAATGCGTAAAACTTATGCTTCAATAAATGTAGGGCTCCGAGCTCATTCCTAGAAGGTGTTGTGGGGTAAAATCAGATAATCAGATCAAAAGTTATTGTTGTCTAAAGTTTGAGTGTCATTTGTAGCTAAATCTCTCACTTTCACTACAACCCGCATCAAAAATTCTTTCATTTTGAAATTTATGTGTGATTTGAAGCTAAATCTCGCATTATCACTACAACCCAATGTATATCGACCTCTAAACGAGCTTTGATGGGTTAAAATTATTCTCCATGGATTTAGGGCTCCGATCTCATTCCGAAAAGGTATTGTGGGCGAAAATCAGACAATCGGATCAAAAGTTACGGATGTTTGAAGTTTAGGTCTCATTTTGAGCTAAATACCTTATTACCAGCCCACAATAAATTGACCACTAAACAAACTGGAATGGGTAAAACTTATTCTCCATTGGATGGAGGGCTCCGAGCTCATTCCAAAAAGGTGTTTTGCGCAAAAATCAGACAACCAGATCAAAAGTTATGGCTGTTACAGTTTATGTGTCAATAGGAGCTAAATCCCTCATTACCACTGTAACCCGCTGTATATTGACAACTAAAATGAGCCGGGATGGTTTAAAATTGTTTGTCATTTGATGAATGGCTCAGAGCATATTCTGAAAAGGTGTTGTGGGCAAAAATGAGACAACAGGAAGAAAAGTTATATCTGTTTGAAGTTTAGGAGTCAATTGGAGCTAAATCCCACAAAACGAATGTAACTCAATGTATATCAAGCACTAAATGAACTAGATTGGGTAAAACTTGGTCTCCATTGAGTGTAGGGCTCTGAACTCTTTTCGAAGCGGTGTTGTTTGCAAAAATCAGACAACCTCATCAAAAGTTATGGCTGTTTGAAGGTTATAGGTGTCATTTGGAGCTAAATTTTGCATTACCGCTGCAACCCGCTATATATCGACAACTAAATGAACTGCAAAGTGTAAAACTTGTGCTTCAATAAATGTAGGGCTCCGAGCTCATTCCTAAAAGGTGTTGTGGGGTAAAATCAGACAATCAGATCAAATGTTATTGTTGTCTAAATTTGAGTGTCATTTGGAGCTATATCTCTCACTTTCACTACAACCCGCATAAAAAAATTCTTTCATTTTGAAATGTATGTGTAATTTGAAGCTAAATCTCGCATTATCACTACAACCCCATGTATATCGACCTCTAAACGAGCTTTAATGGGTTAAAATTGTTCTCCATGGATTTAGGGCTCCGATCTCATTTCGAAAAGGTATTGTGGGCAAAAATCAGGCAATCGGATCAAAAGTTACGGATGTTTGAAGTTTAGGTCTCATTTTGAGCTAAATACCTTATTATTCTCCATTGGATTTAGGGCTCCGATCTCCATTGAGTGTAGGGCTATGAACTCTTTTCGAAGCGGTGTTTTTGGCAAAAATCAGATAACCTCATCAAATGTTATGGCTGTTTGAAGGTTATATGTGTCATTTGGAGCTAAATTTTGCATTACCGCTGCAACACGCTATAGATCGATAACTAAATGAACAGCAACGTGTAAAACTTGTGCTTCAACAAATGTAGGGCTCCGAGCTCATTCCTAAGAAGTGTTGTGGGGTAAAATCAGACAATCGGATCAAAATTTATTGCTGTTTAAAGTTTGAGTGTCATTTGGAGATAAATCTCTCACTTTCACTACAACCCGCATCAAAAATTCTTTCATTTTCAAATTTATGTGTGATTTGAAGCTAAATCTCGCATTATCTCTACAACCCAATGTATTGCGACCTATAAACGAGATTTAATGGGTGAAAATTATTCTCCATTGGATGTAGGGCTCCGGTCTCATTCCGAAAAGGAATTGTGGGCGAAAATCAGACAACCGGTTCAAAAGTTACGGATGTTTGAAGTTTAGGTCTCATTTTGAGCTAAATACCTTATTAACAACCCGCTGTAAATTGACCACTAAACAAACTGGAATGGTTAAAACTTATTCTCCATTGGATGGAGGGCTCCGAGCTCATTCCAAAAAGGTGTTTTGTTCAAAAATCGAACAACCGAATCAAATGTTATGGCTGTTACAGTTTATGTTTCAATAGGAGTTAAATCCCTCATTACCACTGCAACCCGTTGTATATTGACAACTAAAATGAGCCGGGATGGTTTAAAATTGTTTTTCATTGGATGTATGGTTCCGAGCATATTCTGAAAAGGTGTTGTGGGCAAAAATTAGAAAACCGGAAGAAAAGTTATAACTGTTTGAAGCTCAGGTGTCAATTGGAGCTAAATCCCAAAAAACCACTGTAATTCAATGTATATCAAGCACTAAATGAACTAGATTGGGTAAAAATTGATCTCCATTGAGAATAGGGCACTGAACTCTTTTCGAAGCGGTGTGTTGGCAAAAATTAGACAACCTCATCAAAAGTTATGGCTGTTTGAAGGTTATACGTGTTATTTGGAGCTAAATTTTGCATTACCACTGCAACCCGCTATTTATCGACAACTAAATGAACTGCAATGCGTAAAACTTGTGCTTCAATAAATGCAGGGCTCCGAGCTCATTCCTAGAAGGTGTTGTGGGGTAAAATCAGATAATCGGATCAAAAGTTATTGTTGTCTAAAGTTTGAGTGTCATTTGTAGCTAAATCTCTCACTTTCACTACAACCCGCATCAAAAATTCTTTCATTTTGAAATTTATGTGTGATTTGAAGCTAAATCTCGCATTATCACTACAACCCAATGTATATCGACCTCTAAACGAGCTTTGATGGGTTAAAATTATTCTCCATGGATTTAGGGCTCCGATCTCATTCCGAAAAGGTATTGTGGGCGAAAATCAGACAATCGGATCAAAAGTTACGGATGTTTGAAGTTTAGGTCTCATTTTGAGCTAAATACCTTATTACCAGCCCACAATAAATTGACCACTAAACAAACTGGAATGGGTAAAACTTATTCTCCATTGGATGGAGGGCTCTGAGCTCATTCCAAAAAGGTGTTTTGCGCAAAAATCAGACAACCAGATCAAAAGTTATGGCTGTTACAGTTTATGTGTCAATAGGAGCTAAATCCCACATTACCACTGTAACCCGCTGTATATTGACAACTAAAATGAGCCGGGATGGTTTAAAATTGTTTATCATTTGATGAATGGCTCCGAGCATATTCTGAAAAGGTGTTGTGGGCAAAAATGAGACAACAGGAAGAAAAGTTATATCTGTTTGAAGTTTAGGAGTCAATTGGAGCTAAATCCCACAAAACGAATGTAACTCAATGTATATCAAGCACTAAATGAACTAGATTGGGTAAAACTTGGTCTCCATTGAGTGTAGGGCTCTGAACTCTTTTCGAAGCGGTGTTGTTTGCAAAAATCAGACAACCTCATCAAAAGTTATGGCTGTTTGAAGGTTATAGGTGTCATTTGGAGCTAAATTTTGCATTACCGCTGCAACCCGCTATATATCGACAACTAAATGAACTGCAATGTGTAAAACTTGTGCTTCAATAAATGTAGGGCTCCGAGCTCATTCCTAAAAGGTGTTGTGGGGTAAAATCAGACAATCGGATCAAATGTTATTGTTGTCTAAATTTGAGTGTCATTTGGAGCTATATCTCTCACTTTCACTACAACCCGCATAAAAAAATTCTTTCATTTTGAAATTTATGTGTAATTTGAAGCTAAATCTCGCATTATCACAACAACCCCATGTATATCGACCTCTAAACGAGCTTTAATGGGTTAAAATTGTTCTCCATGGATTTAGGGCTCCGATCTCATTTCGAAAAGGTATTGTGGGCAAAAATCAGGCAATCGGATCAAAAGTTACGGATGTTTGAAGTTTAGGTCTCATTTTGAGCTAAATACCTTATTATTCTCCATTGGATTTAGGGCTCCGATCTCCATTGAGTGTGGGGCTATGAACTCTTTTCGAAGCGGTGTTTTTGGCAAAAATCAGATAACCTCATCAAATGTTATGGCTGTTTGAAGGTTATATGTGTCATTTAGAGCAAAATTTTGCATTGCCGCTACAACACGCTATAGATCGATAACTAAATGAACTGCAACGTGTAAAACTTGTGCTTCAACAAATGTAGGGCTCCGAGCTCATTCCTAAAAAGTGTTGTGGGGTAAAATCAGACAATCGGATCAAAATTTATTGCTGTTTAAAGTTTGAGTGTCATTTGGAGATAAATCTCTCACTTTCACTACAACCCGCATCAAAAATTCTTTCATTTTCAAATTTATGTGTGATTTGAAGCTAAATCTCGCATTATCTCTACAACCCAATGTATTACGACCTCTAAACGAGCTTTAATGGGTGAAAATTATTCTCCATTGGATGTAGGGCTCCGGTCTCATTCCGAAAATGTATTGTGGGCAAAAATCAAACAACCAGATCAAAAGTTACGGATGTTTGAAGTTTAGGTCTCATTTTGAGCTAAATACCTTATTACCAACCCGCTGTATATTGACCACTAAAAAAACTGGAATTGGTAAAATTTGTTCTCCAATGGAAGGAGGTCTCCGAGCTCATTCCAAAAAGGAGTTTTGCGCCAAAATCAGACAACCGGATCAAAAGTTATGGCTGTTCCAGTTTATGTGTCAATTGGAGCTAAATCCCTCATTACCACTGCAACCCACTGTATATTGACAACTAAAATGAGCCGGGATTGTTTAAAAATGTTTTTCATTGGATGTATGGCTCCGAGCATATTCTGAAAAGGTGTTGTGGGCAAAAATTAGATAACCGAAAGAAAAGTTATAACTGTTTGAAGCTTAGGTGTCAATTGGAGCAAAATCCCACAAAACCATTGTAACTCAATGTATATCGAGCACTAAATGAACTAGATTGGGTAAAACTTGATTTCCATTGAGTGTAGGGCTCTGAACTCTTTTCGAAGCGGTGTTGTTGGCAAAAATCAGACAACCTCATCAAACGTTATGGCTGTTTGAAGGTTATACGTGTCATTTGGAGCTAAATTTTGCATTACCACTGCAACCCGCTATATATCGACAACTAAATGAACTGCAATGTGTAAAACGTGTGCTTCAATAAATGTAGGGCTTCGAGCTCATTCCTAAAAGGTGTTGTGGGGTAAAATCAGACAATCAGATCAATGGTTATTGCTGTCTAAAGTTTAAGTGTCATTTGGAGCTAAATCTCTCACTTTCACTACAACCCGCATCAAAAATTCTTTCATTTTGAAATTTATGTGTGATTTGAAGCTAAATCTCGCATTATCACTACAACCCAATGTATATCGACCTCTAAATGAGCATTAATGGGTTAAAATTATTCTCCATGGATTTAGGGCTCCGATCTCATTCCGAAAAGGTATTGTGGGCGAAAATCAGACAATCGGATCAAAAGTTACGGATGTTTGAAGTTTAGGTCTCATTTTGAGCTAAATACCTTATTACCAACCCACAATAAATTGACCACTAAACAAACTGGAATGGGTTAAACTTATTCTTCATTGGATGGAGGGCTCCGAGCTCATTCCAAAAAGGTATTTTGCGTAAAAATAGGACAATCAGATCAAAAGTTGTGTTTGTTACAGTTTATGTGTCAATAGGAGCTAAATCCCTCATTACCACTGCAACCCGCTGTATATTGACAACTAAAATGAGCCGGGATGGTTTAAAATTGTTTTTCATTGGATGTATGGCTCAGAGAATATTCTGAAAAGGTGTTGTGGGTAAAAATGAGACAACCGGAAGAAAAATTATATCTGTTTGAAGTTTAGGTGTCAACTGGAGCTAAATCCCACAAAACCAATGTAACTCAATGTATATCGAGCACTAAATGAACTAGATTGGGTAATACTTGGTCTCCATTTAGTGTAGGGCTCTGAACTCTTTTCGAAGCGGTGTTGTTGGCAAAAATCAGACAACCTCATCAAAAGTTATGGCTGTTTGAAGGTTATAGGTGTCATTTGGAGCTAAATTTTGCATTACCGCTGCAACCCGCTATATATCGACAACTAAATGAACTGCAATATGTAAAACATGTGCTTCAATAAATGTAGGGCTCCGAGCTCATTCCTAAAAGGTGTTGTTTTGTAAAATCAGAAAATCGGATCAAATGTTATTGTTGTCTAAAGTTTGAGTGCCATTTGGAGATATATCTCTCACTTTCACTACAACCCGCATCAAAAATTCTTTCATTTTGAAATTTATGTGTGATTTGAAGCTAAATCTCGCATTATCACTACAACGCCATGTATATCGACCTCTAAACGAGCTTTAATAGGTTAAATTTATTCTACATGGATTTAGGGCTCCGATCTCATTCTGAAAAGGTATTGTGGGCAAAAACCAGACAATCGGATCAAAAGTTACGAATGTTTGAAGTTTAGGTCTCATTTTGAGCTAAATACCTTATTATTCTCCATTGGATTTAGGGCTCCGATCTCCATTGAGTGTAGGGGTATGAACTCTTTTCGAAGCGGTGTTGTTTGCAAAAATCACACAACCTCATCAAATGTTATGGTTGTTTGAAGGTTATATGTGTCATTTGGAGCTAAATTTTGCATTACCGCTACAACATGCTATATATCGACAACTAAATGAACTGCAACGTGTAAAACTTGTGCTTCAACAAATGTAGGGCTCCGAGCTCATTCCTAAAAAGTGTTGTGGGGTAAAATCAGACAATCAGAACAAAATTTATTGTTGTTTAAAGTTTGAGTGTCATTTGGAGATAAATCTCTCACTTTCACTACAACCCGCATAAAAAATTCTTTCATTTTGAAATTTATGTGTGATTTGAAGCTAAATCTCGCATTATCACTACAACCCAATGTATATCAACCTATAAATGAGCTTTAATGGGTTAAAACTATTCTCCATTGGATTTAGGGCTTCGATCTCATTCTGAAAAGGTATTGTGGGCGAAAATCAGACAACCAGATCAAAAGTTACGGATGTTTGAAGTTTAGGTCTCATTTTGAGCTAAATACCTTATTACCAACCCGCTGTATATTGACCACTAGACAAACTGGAATGGGTAAAATTTGTTCTCCAATGGAAGGAGGTCTCCGAGCTCATTCCAAAAAGGTGTTTTGCGCCAAAATCGGACAACCGGATCAAAAGTTATGGCTGTTACAGTTTATGTGTCAATATGAGCTAAATCCCTCATTACCACTGCAACCTCCTGTATATTGACAACTAAGATGAGCCGGGTTTGTTTAAAATTGTTTTTCATTGGATGTATGGCTCTGAGCATATTCTGAAAAGGTGTTGTGGGCAAAAATTAGACAACCGAAAAAAAAGTTATAGCTGTTTGAAGCTTAGGTGTCAATTGGAGCTAAATACCACAAAACCGTTGTAACTCAATGTATATCGAGCACTAAATGAACTAGATTGGGTAAAACTTGATCTCCATTGAGTGTAGGGCTCTGAACTCTTTTCGAAGCGGTGTTGTTGGCAAAAATTAGACAACCTCATCAAAAGTTATGGCTGTTTGAAGGTTATACGTGTCATTTAGAGCAAAATTTTGCATTACCGCAGCAACCCGCTATATATCGACAACTAAATGAACTGCAATGTGTAAAACTTGTGCTTCAATAAATGTAGTGCTCCGAGCTCATTCCTAAAAGGTGTTGTGGGGTAAAATCAGACAATCGGATCAAAAGTTATTGCTGTCTAAAGTTTGAGTGTCATTTGGAGCTAAATCTCTCACTTTCACTACAACCCGCATAAAAAATTCTTTCATTTTGAAATTTATGTGTGATTTGAAGCTAAATCTCGCATTATCACGACAACCCAATGTATATCGACCTCTAAACGAGCTTTAATGGGTTAAAATTATTCTCCATGGATTTAGGGCTCCGATCTCATTCCGAAAAGGTATTGTGGGAGAAAATCAGACAATCGGATCAAAAGTTACGGATGTTTGAAGTTTAGGTCTCATTTTGAGCTAAATACCTTATTACCAACCCACAATAAATTGACCACTAAACAAACTAGAATGGGTAAAACTTGTTCTACATTGGATGGAGGGCTCCGAGCTCATTCCAAAAAGGTGTTTTGCGCAAAAATCGGACAACCAGATCAAAAGTTATGGCTGTTACAGTTTATGTGTCAATAGGAGCTAAATCCCTCATTACCACTACAACCCGCTGTATATTGACAACTAAAATGAGCCGGGATGGTTTAAAATTGTTTTTCATTGGATGTATGGCTCCGAGCATATTCTGAAAAGGTGTTGTGGGCAAAAATGAGACAACCGGAAGAAAAGTTATATCTGTTTGAAGATTAGGTGTCAATTGGAGCTAAATCCCACAAAACCAATGTAACTCAATGTATATCGAGCACTAAATGAACTAGATTGGGTAAAACTTGATCTCCATTGAGTGTAGGGCTCTGAACTCTTTTCGAAGCGGTGTTGTTGGCAAAAATCAGACAACCTCATCAAAAGTTATGGCTGTTTGAAGGTTATAGGTGTCATTTGGAGCTAAATTTTTCATTACCACTGCAACCCGCTATATATCGACAACTAAATGAACTGCAATGTGTAAAACTTGTGCTTCAATAAATGTAGGGCTCCGAGCTCATTCCTAAAAGGTGTTGTGGGGTAAAATCAGATAATCGGATCAAATGTTATTGTTGTCTAAAGTTTGAGTGTCATTTGGAGCTGTATCTCTTACTTTCGCTACAGCCCGCATCAAAAATTCTTTCATTTTGAAATTTATGTGTGATTTGAAGCTAAATCTCGCATTATCACTACAACCCAATGTATATCAACCTCTAAACGATCTTTAATGGATTAAAATTATTCTCAATTGGATTTAGGGCTCCGATTTCATTCCGAAAGGGTATTGTGGGCGAAAATCTGACAACCGGATCAAAAGTTACGGATGTTTGAAGTTTAGGTCTCATTTTGAGCTAAATACCTTATTACCAACCCACAATAAATTGAACACTAAACAAACTGGAATGGATAAAACTTGTTCTCCATTGGATGGAGGGCTCCGAGCTCATTCCAAAAAGGTGTTTTACGCAAAAATCGGACAACCAGATCAAAAGTTATTGCTGTTACAGTTTATGTGTCAATAGGAGCTAAATCCCTCATTACCACTACAACCTGTTGTATATTGACTATTAAAATGAGTCGGGATGGTTTAAAATAGTTTTTTATTGGTTGTATGGCTCCGAGCATATTATGAAAAGGTGTTGTGGGCAAAAATGAGACAACCGGAAGAAAAGTTATATCAGTTTGAAGTTTAGGTGTCACATGGAGCTAAATCCCACAAAACCACTGTAACTCAATGTATATCGAGCACTAAATAAACTAGATTGGGTAAAACTTGGTCTCCATTGAGTGTAGGGCTCTGAACTCTTTTCGAAGCGGTGTTGTTGGCAAAAATCAGACAACCACATCAAAAGTTATGGCTGTTTGAAGGCTATATGTGTCATTTGGAGCTAAATTTTGCATTACAGCTGCAACCCGCTATATATCGACAACTAAATGAACTGCAATGTGTAAAACTCTTGCTTCAATAAATGTAGGGCTCCTAGCTCATTCCTAAAATGCGTTGTGGGGTAAAATCAGACAATCAAATTAAAAGTTATTGCTATCTAAAGTTTGAGTGTCTTTTGGAGCAAAATCTCTCTTTTTCACTACAACCCGCATAAAAAATTCTTTCATTTTGAAATTTATGTGTGATTTGAAGTTAAATCTCGCATTATCACTACAACCCAATGTATATCGACCTCTAAACGAGCTTTAATGGGTTAAAATTTTTCTCCATGGATTTAGTGCTCCGATCTCATTCTGGAAAGGTATTGTGGGCGAAAATCAGACAATCGGATCAAATGTTACGGATATTTGAAGTTTAGGTCTCATTTGAGCTAAATACCTTATTACCAACCCACAATAAATTGACCACTAAACAAACTGGAATGGGTAAAACTTGTTCTTCAATGGATGGAGGGCTCCGAGCTCATTCCAAAAAGGTGTTTTGCGCAAAAATCGGACAACCGGATCAAAAGTTATGGTTGTTATAGTTTATGTGTCAATAGGAGCAAAATCTCTCATTACCACTACAACCCACTGTATATTGACAACTAAAATGAGCCGGGATGGTTTAAAATTGTTTTTCATTGGATGTATGGCTCCGAGCATATTCTGAAAAGGTGTTGTGGGCAAAAATGAGACAACCGGAAGAAAAGTTCTATCTGTTTGAAGTTTAGGTGTTGTAAGACCCCATTTTTTTTTTCCAAACACCAAGTCTTAGGCCCAGAACCGCCTCTTTGCGGTGACACCTTCACTCGGAAAGGTCGCCACTACAAAATGCCGATCCTGTCGACCAAATCGATCACAATGAAAAGTGCATTAAAGAAGACAAGTCCACAGAATCAACATGAAAAATACAAAAATGTCTACATGATATAACTGAATAAAAAGATAACAAGGGTTACAATAATAAAGGGCTCATGCCCTGCACATCAAATCCTTACTACAAGATCACTCGCGGAAGCTAACTACCAAACACTCACAGATCCTGAAACTGGAGCTCCTGTACCACACTAGCCCGCCTCCATCTGCACCGGCCTCTGATGTCGTTGCGTCTCCTCGATCTCCTAAAATGATAAGGTCCACCGACCATTAGTCAAAAAGACTAAGCCAATCTCCCACCCCTCCCCCGGTGACTCCTAGGCACCGAGCGGGAAAGATGAAGCGGAGGACAACAAGGGGTATAATCAAAAAGCAGATGATAGGGGTACAGGGAATGTCTACACTACACATGTATATATATACATAATTGAAGCAGTAAAAGAGCATAGAAAGAGCAGGTAAAGAGTAAGTAAAGTGCAGTAAGTAAAGACAATAGTAATAGAAAAGTAACCATTGATTTATAGGAATGCCCATACAAACCTATAGACCAAGGGGTCGTTTAGCAATGCCTATCGTATAAGAAGTCCCATAACCAACATATACGATAGGGGTAGGGGTTGAAATGCAATGTTTATGCTATGACATGCAAGGTATGCGGTTTATGCTATGTTCATACAAGTGCAACTCACACACTTCGACTCTATGCGCATAGACCCTTAGTTCCCCCTTTTTGGAGCTAGCTAGACTCCCAGGATACTCCCGTAGTGGCGAACGGAAGCGGTGGGTTGGGCCTCGCCCACCTCTAGGTTGGTATTCACACTACCCTACCTAGACCTATCATATGCCTCAACGTAAATCCGCGGAGCATCTGCGTTCTTTTACTGGGTGGACCACCAGACTTTCAAGGCTAAGTGCAAATTCCACACTTGCCGAGTCAACGTATTGCCGTCGGTGTGAACGACCGTCCAATACCAGAGACCCACCACCTTCATGCACATGCAACATGTTCTACTATATCCTGAGCCATAAATTCCCCGGGCTAACCTGCCCGTCATCAATAACCTTCTGAGCCACCGGCTCTCCGGACCGACCCGTCCGTACCAACAAACACTACTGAGTCACAAGCTCACCGGACTTACTAATCCGCTGCTTCAACCACCGAGCCTACCGCTCGAAAAACAAAACCAACTAACCTCCCGTAACCACGGGGTGTGGGTGTGTGTATTATTAAGTTAATCTTGTACATCAACTTATCCCTACAATTTATGGTTAATCTTGGACTTCCCGAGGATTACCCTGTGAGGGGCTCGCTATGGTACTAGGAACTGTAATGGGATGACACCCCAAAGTTCCCTTTCTCAAGACACTTATTGTTGCTGGTATCTACCCGTAGGATCCCCTTATTGTAATGGGCGAGGCCCAACCCACCGCTTCCGTACCCCAAAGTTCCCTCCTCCAAGACGATCTTTCATCGACCAGGAGTGCAACTTACCTCTAACTCACTAAGCACACCTTTACCATCTATAATCCTTCTTGTTGACCATCATACCTTCTCAACTAAACTAGGTAAACCACTTACCTCCCATTCCCTCCTAAGGATCCACTTTATTCTCAAATTCACAGTTTTACTATACGCAGACCAAACTAATTATATGAAGCTCACAACTAGAGGTACTCTAAATATTCTTCCAACTGACCCAAGCTATTTACTGGAGGTCTATCATGATGTTATAAGACTAATTCCAGAGAATCATATTTTTCCCTAATTAATTAATATTTATTTTAATTTCTCCAAACATGTGCCAAGTATGAAAATGAACATGAAGTGTAAGTAAATCTTATGATATGGCTCTCCAAAAATTATGACAAATCTATTGTGACTAAATAACATCAGAAACAGCATATAATATTTTTACAGTAAGAAATTGTCCTCTAATTTAATTATTTAACATCTGTCCAAAATTGTGGTTTTATGAAGGAACCACCAAAAAGCTCAACACTAAAATTCTAGGTAAATTACCAAAGTCTTGTATTCATCAAAAAAGGCTACTGACTAAGTTTTAGGATTTAAGGGCACAATTTAACAATGAGTTTTGGACCCTCAAATATTTTTCTTAAGTCTAAATCAAACAGGTGCCTTGTGAAAGAAGTACTGATTAAATCATTTAATAAAATTCCCAAAAATTACCAGAGGTCTAAACCATGATTTTAAGGGCACAACCAAAGTCTCATCATCATCCAAGACTTTTTAAGCATGTAAATGTTTCTTATAAAAAGTTTCCCTAAAGGGGTTATGTCCTAACTCAAAGGGAATATTGGCTCCTAAAATTCTTATAAAATTATCCTGTGCCTATTTACACCCTATGAACCTATCCACCAAGTTTCATAATCATAAAGGGATTTTTGACCACATGGCCTTCACAAGGTCCTAAATGCACACCTAGGAATAGAACTAGTGTTCTAGGGCTTAACCACCTCCACACCACCCCATATCACTCATGGAGGTGTCTTAGGTGATCCTAAACCAGTTACCAAGGTTTCACTTCATGGTGATGAGTTTTAACCACCATACCCCAAGGTAAACACCATACCCTAACTTTGACCCTATTTGTCCTAACTTGGGTTTACAAAATACTCAAACAAAACAGTCCCAATTGGGCTGGGATTTTTACTTGGAACATAACTTAACACTAAAATGCACCCACCAAAATTTGGAGGGCATTGGAGGTCTTTTAACCCACTAATTAATTATTAGATGATTTATGAAATTTTATCAAAAACCTTGGAAAAAGGTTCTCCTAAAAATCCCATCTTTGGATAATATGTGTGTGTAGGTATAAGTAGACTGGGTTTCAAATCTCAAGTCCATATCATTTCCCAATCAAAAGTTATTCAAGAAATGGTGTCTGTCCTACACTAGGGACCAGCCCCACCAAAATGGACCTACAGGGAGCTACAGAACTCCTTTTGGGGTGAAATGAATTTTAAAATAAAGTAGACCCTAAGTGCTACAACATTGGTGTTGGACACTTTTTAATCAGAGGTGATCTAGTATTTTTAACAATTAAAATAAACAACAGCAAAAAGGGTGTGAAGAAATCATATAAACATTTAATTATTTATCTGTTTCTGCGTTCGAAGAAATTTAAATAGCGATCGATGAAAGCAGAACAACTCTGCGTTCGACAAAATTAACTGTGCTCGACGAAGGCAGAACAACTCTACGCTCGACGAAATCTGAACAAAGCTGCGCTCGACTAATTAATATTAAAATTGCGCTCGGCTAAGTTAATAAATAACATCATTCGACGAAAAAGACATATAACATCGTTCGACAAATTTCAATCCGTTCGACGAATTATTATTAAAACAGTGATCGGCTAAGCTAATATAAAACAACGCTCGACTAATTAACATAAATCAGCGTTCGACGCATTATTCGTTCGACGAATTTCTTACAGCGCTCGACGAAACAAATGAAATAACCGCATACAATAATATAAAGATCTGACGGCTCTCCATCATCATCCCCAATCGTTGGATGGCTCGCGACAGCCCCTCCTGGGCCTCTTTGCGGGGTGATTTCCGGCCACCTACGCCTCTTTCCGGCCGGCCAATGCCACCACCACCTCCGTTGAGGTGGTGGCCGGCGATAGGGGTGGTTGGCCGTCCGGAGGTGGTCGGATCTGGTTTTAGAAGAAGGAAAAAGAGGTACGTATCGCACCCTTTCGGAAGCACAGTCCGAGCCCTATTGTGCACGGCTCAAGCCCCGAAATATGAAGAGATCTAGCACTAAGGGAGGAGTAGAGGATCGGACCTGTGTGGGTTTTTGACTCCTTGCCGATTTCTTGTTGGCCATGGCCTACCTGGAGCTTTTTGCGCCATGCCGAATCCTGCTCCTGGTGCTCTATTTCTTCGGGGAAGAGGGGGGTTTCACCCCTTTCAACCTCTGAAGATGTTAAAAGGATCGATTGAGGCTAAGGGTGGGGAGTTACTCGGATTGCCATTAATGGCCATAAGTTGAGATTTTGGGTACACTTAGGGGGGGATGAATTGGTCATCAATTAGGCCGGGAAGAAGCTGGAAACTTCTCCTCTCCCCAAGGGGAGATGAATGGAGCCATTAATTGCTCAGATTGAGGGGTTTCTCCATCTCCTCCATTAACTCCCCCTTCTTTCTCTCTCTTCCAAAAGGGGCTTTCTCTCTCCTGGATGACTCTCTCCAAATTGAATGGCCACCTAAGCAGCATTCAATCCCCATTAGGTGGTGGACCACCTTAATTGGGTCTAGCCCAAGTGGATTGGGTCCAATTTGGGCAAATTAGATCATTTTGACCTAAATTAGGGCAAGGGTAAATTGGTCAAATTGCAAGTCCCATGATGAGGCTTTTTGGTCCATTAGGCTCCCAGTACCCATATAAGGGTAGGGGCAGGGTCAATTTAGCATGGTGGGGGCCAATTGACCATAGTTGAGCTTGTTTGACCAATTTAGGGTTAATGTTGACTTTAGTCAAATTGGCCTCTTAGGTTAACCCTAATGGGTCACTGATGCTTCAAGGAGACATCTAATGGGTTAGGGATTATATTGTGGGGTCAAGGTTCAAGGTGGGCTCCTAAAGTCCAACCCTAGGCTTGGTATCTGAAAATTGCTATTTGCAGACCACTTGGGTTTCCTCCTTCTCACCTATGTTCACAAGGTCTTGAGCTCTTCCTATGGTTTTGTCATGACCTAGTCATGACAAAACCAACTTAGGTGTCTAGCTATTTGGGGGATGCTACAAATACCAATAAACAAAAAGAATAATTTCGTCCTCGAAATTCAGGTTAGGGTTGCGGGGTTTTCACCGAGAGTGACTGAACGTAACATCCCCTAAGAATTGAATCTATTCCTGGCTCGAAGAGCATCGTCTATCTCTGCCACACCAGCTCTAGTGTCTCCCAGGTGTGATCCTCCTATCCATAATTTTACAACATGATTTTTACCTACGGAATCTTCTTGCGTCGCAAGACTCGCACCGTCGTATCATCTATCCTGACCAGGGTGACCTAGCTACCTTGGTCAATCTATCCTCGATCTCCCACTCTAACCTGAGCAGATTCTTATGCCTCTAAAGATTTCTTTACACATTCAATTTCTTACTCCTTCAGGTGCGTCCGAGTAATCACTCATCTCTACTCTACAACTTTTTCCAGTTCTTACTACTGATGGAACTAATCAAATCGTCTAGCGTCCCAATCATCCTTAAATTTCAATGGGGGCACTTGTGAACCTTTATGCGTACATGTTAACCAACCAAAACTAGTATCCATGTTGGTAAGACGACTCCCAATCAATTTCTACGTGGAGTTTGATTCATAAGGTATACGGGTAAAATTTTGAAACCCTATGATTTTTCACAAGTCAATTTCATCAAGAAAATATCTTCACGTTTATTTCACCAAATTTCTATTACTTCCACATATGCCAGTCTCGGTCACTTTCGAATAATCCAAGGTAAGATAAACTTAGATTTTTCTTATCAGTCGACTCAAACACTAGATTCTAAATTCAATAGGTCATCGTCTAAGATCTCTGGTTATCCGTCATCAAAGCTCTCAAGGTATAAGGACTATTATTGTAGTTAAAATTATCTACCAAGGCAGGGCGTGATTTTTAACCAACCATAAGTTAATCACTTCAGAAAGCCTCAAGTCACAAGAACCTCAAATATAACTACAACTTGTATGACCTAGTTTCCGTCCTCAAGTTCTAGTCTAGGACATTGACATCCTTAAGTGATTAATCCTGGCGACTTTACATTCCAATGATTCAACTAAGGTTAAGCTGTTGTTCTATCTACGATGTCCTTTCATTGTCCTGGTAACACCTCAGATCATCATTCCAGGCCTACTTTTACACCATCTCGTCTTTGTCCAAGAGACATCGAATATGATCAACCTAAAAATCATTATTGTTCACGATACAAATTTTTTCTAACTTAGGTCTAAGGGAAATCCAAGTCCGTCATTAATTTGCCCAATAAATAAAAGGTAAGCCCCAATAAACAAAAGATTATCCTCTATCTATTTTTGGGCAAAGTATCTTCAATATCACCATGTTATACTCGTCCTAGGTATGCAAGCAATCCTTAGGGCACATAACCTTAGACTTGGGGTTCTATCTTGAGACTTGTTGGTATACTCCACACTTTAGACTCTTCTAGGTATCCTCTACTACAACCTTATCAGGATCAACATGTCACCCAATCCCAAACGGGTCCCTTCGGAGCTTCAATTCTTATCCGACCCTCAGTGTTTGTCAAGGTGGTTGTCTTAATGTAATCCTGTCACCGGTACGAGGGTTGAATCTACAAGTCTCAGACCATTCTGCTTATTTGTTAACTCTCTTACTCTAGCCTCTTTGGGGTATCCTCGTACCTTCACCAAAGGTTATACCTACGGTCTATTTCAGACTAGGTCACGGTATAAATTGTTAAGGTAAGTCACGTGTCCTAGTAGGGTTGAGTCAAACTCGTTGCCTAAAGGACTAACTAAAGAAATATTTGCAGACGGAGGTATTCCCTACTGGGGGCAGGGTTCGCCGCAGGCTTACAAAAGAAAACTTGACACTCGCAGGGGGAAACTGACCAAGAAGATTCAGTTAAAAGTGGACCTTTTTCAATGTGATTCCCATATGGGCACACCACTGCTTCCGCTGCTAGTTTGTCCTCAAACTAAGCTCGCACGGGGTGGCCCAGGGTTTGTGGACTTGTTTTCTTCGGGTCGAGGTTCGCTTTGATACTACTTTGTAAGACCCCTTTTTTTCTTCCAAACACCTGTTCTTAGGCCCAGAACCGCAGCTTTTCTGTGACACCTTCACTCGGAAAGGTCGCCACTACAAAACGCGATCCTGCCGGCCAAATCGATTACAAAGAAAAGTGCATTAAAGAAGATAAGTCCACAGAATCAACATGAAAAATACAAAAATGTCCACATGATATAACTGAATAAAAAGATAACAAAGGTTACAATAATAATGGGCTCATGCCCTGTACATCAAATCCTTACTACAAGATCACTCGCAGAAGCTAACTACTAAACACTCACAGATCCTGAAACTGGAGCTCCTGTACCACACTAGCCCGCCTCCATCTGCACCGGCCTCTGATGTCGTTGCGTCTCCTCGATCTCCTAAAATGATAAGGTCCATCGACCGTTAGTCAAAAAGACTAAGTCAATCCCCCACCCCACCCCCGGTGACTCCTAGGCACCGAGCGGGAAGGATGAAGCGAGGACAACAAGGGGTATAATCAAAAAGCAGATGACAGGGGTACATGGAATGTCTACTCTACACATGTATATATACATAATTGAAGTAGTAAAAGAGCATAGAAAGAGCAGGTAAAGAGTAAGTAAAGTGCAGTAAGTAAAGACAATAGTAATAGAAAAGTAACCATTGATTTATTGGAATGCCCATACAAACCTATAGACCAAGGGGTCGTTTAGCAAGGCCTATCATATAAGAAGTCCCATAACCGACTTATACGATAGGGGTAGGGGTTGAAATGCAATGTTTATGCTATGACATGCAAGGTATGCGGTTTATGCTATGTTCATACAAGTGCAACTCACACACTTCGACTCTATGCGCATAGATCTTTAGTTCCCCCTTTTGGAGCTAGCTAGACTCCCAGGATACTCCCGTAGTGGCGAACGGAAGCGGTGGGTTTGTCCTCGCCCACCTCTAGGTTGGTATTCACACTACCCTACCTAGACCTATCATACGCCTCAACGCAAAGCCGCGGAGCATCTGCGTACTCTTACTGGCTGGACCACCAGACTTTTAAGGCTAAGTGCAAATTCCACACTTGCCGAGTCAACGTATTGACGTTGGTGCGAACGACCGTCCAATACCGGAGACCGACCACCTTCATGCACATGCAACATGTTCTACTATATCCTGAGCCATAAATTCCTCGGGCTAACCTCACTACAACAGACTGCACTTATAGTAAGGACCTAAATCGTTACAGTAAGTGCCAAAAATCGTTACAAAAACTCTTTGGTAACGAAAAAAACATTAAGTTACGGTCCTCCTATAAAGCTCGACGCTAAAGGTTCTTGTAACGAATGTATGCATGTCGTTACAAATAAAGTAATTGTAACAAATGATACTTTCTCACCAAAAAGAGACTCTTCCTCACAATAAATTGGTCACAATAAATATTATTTCGTTACGAATGTATTTTTCCTCACAAAAAAATAGTTACAATTAAAACTATTTCGTTACAAATGTTTTATTTTTTCCTCACTAAAAATAAACTAACTTTGTTACAATAAAGTATAATAAACATTTTTTCATTACAATAGATTAAACAATAGTAACAAAAAAATCGTTACGTTTGTTTTCCATTATTCTTACTACAGCCAATTCATTTATATATCAAAAATATTCCATTTCTATTTTTTGTGTACCTGAAATTTTATTACAAATAATAATCTTGAAAACACACATATATTTAATATTTCGTAACAAGATCAACATGTATTTATTCACACCAAAAAGTATTACATATAGTACAAGTTATTATCATCTCTTCTAAAATAATACAATATTACATTACAAGATCATCATGTTTCTAATAAATCTTCCGTCATTTTTTGAAAAATGAATCGTTCATCACTTTCTGACTAATGAATCTTTCGTCACTTGCCAGTCAATGCTCGAGCACCCTACAAATAAAAAGGAGCATTTAAGATCACCCTGCAAATAAATGAGAGCAGAAACATCCATACAAACTCACATCCATACATACATAATCCATACACACCCCATTAAACAAGCATATAATAAAACACACACTTGCCGCCCGTTGTTTAGTTCACACTGAAATTAAGGTCATGAGGGAGTTCACTGTTTAGTTGTAATGTTCTGAAATTAAGATCACCTGTTAATGACACTTCACTGCACTTAAAATCACACACTTCACAACACAACTCTTTAAAACGTACATCACGCACTCAGTTTACTGCACATAACATTGATCGCACACACTTCACTGTAAAACTCTTAAAACAGCACACACATGCACACATTTCACTGCACTTAACATCACACGCGCACATACAAAACTCATAAAAATAGCACACACACTGCACTTAACATCACACACACATACACAACTCTTAAAAATAGCACACACATACACACAGACATTTCAATTCACTTAACATCACACACACTTCACTACACAACTCCTAAAAACACCACACACACACACTTCACTACACAGCTCTTAAAAACACCACACACACACACTTCACTGCACTTAACATTTCACTCCCTTTACTACACAGCTCTTAAAAACAACACACATGCACTTACACACTGACACATACACTTACCAGCAATTTTCCCAAACTGCACATGCAGTTTGCCCAAACTGCACATGCAGTTTGCCCAAAAAATAACACGAACTTCACAACACAGCACTCAACTCGCTGCAGTTTGCAAACTCGCTGCAGTTGTTATCCTCTTATCAAAAATATTTTTCTGTGCAAGATAAATAAAAATTTACCACTAATTATTTACATGGTAACTAGTTAATAAGAAATACCACAATAAACATAAGTTTCATAAAAATGTGGCTTCAAGAGTCCCAAAAGGCAACAACAAAAATGCAATTACTAGCAACCTAAGTAAGCTCAAAGGTTCGTACCATACTTCAACATATTTGTATGTACTTGTAGGAAATGAACTGGCCAATGGCCAACACTTACCAACCCTCCTTACCTTTTTCAGCTTTGCTTGGAAGTGGCAGGATATCATCAATTACCAAGCGAGGATATTGGCTCTGCACACAGTGTATCATATAATCCCACCTACAAATCATATTTTTTTTATTTTTTTTATTTATGCACTATTAGCTAACCTAATATCATAAAAAATCAAAAAAAAAATCAGAAAATGACAACTCACTGGCTTGTCATGTATCCCCAGCTATAACCATGCTATTACCTCCAACAGCTCCTCCATTGTCCCATATCCACCTTCATATTTGTAACAAAATTCACATGAATGATCAAAAAAAATTTAAAATTTAGCAAAATGTCACTTTTATGTTTGCATACCAGGAAGGGCAATGAAGGCATCTGAAAGCTTAGACATTTCTGACTTCCTCTCATGCATGTCTACAAAAACTGTCACTTCTCCAAATGTTTGTCCTGAAATCTGCAAGACAATGCATTTCTCAGTTTAGGATGTAGAGGAAAACTTGAAGTTTGAAGGCATCTGAAGGAGGTTTCCTACCTCATATGGCAGTAAAGCTCTTCGAATAACTCTTTTCTCCCCTCAAAAAGGAAAGAAAAGGCAAAAAGAGAGAAAAAGGAAGGCTAAATGAGCATTATCACAGAAGAAATACTAAGAAAAAAAGAAAAAAAAAATGAAATCAAACCTTCAGCGTTAACATTTTTTTTAAATCAGTACTCTGTCAGATTTTTTTTAATTTTTGCATGATTTTAATCCTCAGCTTTTCAAAATCAATTCAATTAGGCCTTAGTTTTGGTCTCTTACTAAAAGGATTTACAAAGTTGAGGAAAATAATTTGATATTTCTACTCAAAAAAATGTTAAATGTGCGGAAAAATGGCTACCCAATGACATGATAGCCTCCATTAAAAACTGTATGAGAGATCAAACCCATTAGACCTACACTGCCACCACCATAAACCAGGTCTATTTTTCTGTCCCCAGCTTGCTCACTTTCCAGCCACCGCCAATTATTACTTGTTGCCCGCTATATGACACAATGATCTCTTTTAAACTTCAGTGCAATTCATGAGACAGTATTGTAGGTTCTGCCATTGATCATCCGCAGAAGCATGCACAACTTCAACAACAAACAAACAAAATCCTAGATGGAATAAGCTATCACATGTGCATCACATGCTGGAGATACAATAACAAATAATGCCAGAACAAGAACATAAATTAAGACTCCTCGAGTCCAGTAATCAGACAAAAATATCTTATATAATGCAAACTTCTATCCTATACAAAAAAAGAACGTTTACAATAACTGGAGTTCGTACTTAAGATTTATAAATGAAATAAGGGTTAAATTTGGCAACGTTAGTCAACCCTATTATCAATAGATATATCATAAAACATCATGACAAAAGAGAATAAAGAAAACATGCATCCATGCAGCATCAAAAATCAGACAACTGATGCAAATGTTGTTCCGCTAACAGTGTACTAACTGGTAATTGGACCACGATGCACAGATCCGACTACACAAATCTGTATATCATTGGAGAGAAAAGGATACGTGAATAAGGAAATTCTTACAATTGAATTATCTAAAATTATTGTCATATTATCATGCAGCATACATAACAAGTAGAACTGCAACCTGAGCAGTGAATAACTCCAGGTTGCAAGAAACAGAAAAAACAAGCTTGATCGCAGATGAGTTCAGATTTCAGCAGTAGAACTGTATATTGAGCTCTACCATATGAACATCCTAGAAAAATAAAGGAGAAATTTTTAAGTTTCTTGCACAATGCAGTTTTATAGATTTAATCATCAGTTCAAAAATCAAGGTCTTTAAGAGCAGATGTTTATAGGAATTTCATTCATAAACCTATGAGTGTCAGCCCCTATATCCAATCATCCTACAAAATTGGGCCTCACACGAGACACATAGTCCAGTCAAAAAGCAAGAAAGAAAATAGATAAAACATATCTCCTTCATTAAGAAATACAAGAAAACATTTAGGTAAGATTAGTCCAGAAAAAGAACAAGAGCATGAAATTATATAATAAAATTTACAAAAAAAATCTGGAAAATAATTTTGTTGAGTATCACTCAAGACGGTGAGAAAAAAGCTACCTCGGTGGATCTAAAAGCTTCATCATGGTTTGGATAATGGATGTTTATAAAACCACCAGCTTTTCGGCTCTTGCCGCGTCCACTTGATGTGCATAAAATACTAACAGAATAAACAAACTTACTTTCTACTGTCGATACTCTGTTGTACTTGGGTGCTTCCCATCCTAATCTCTGGCACAACTTCTGAAGCACAAACTTAGGAATTCTTGCTGGATCACCGTGTAATCAAGAAAGTAAGTTGATCTAGGTAGTTCAAATATATATAATGCATGGGCAATGATCAACAAATTCAAACTGCATCTTGTAATACACCAATTAAAGTACTTTTAACATAATCACAAATATTTTCAATAAATAGAGTCTCAAACACTTTTTGTAATAATCGTAGAATGAAAAAACAATAATTGCATGTAGAAAAGTAAACAAGCACATCCATGTCAACGAAGCCACACACAAGAATTAGCAAACATGCACATCCATGACAACGTAGCCATACATAAGAATTGCTGATAAGCAAGAAATTCCATGCATATACCAATATCAAAAGAAATGGATGCTAAGTTCAGGTATCTCTTTACATTTTACATGCTTGCAATTTTGTTTTATTCATTTTTTGTATGTCTTCTGGATAAGTAAATGTGCTCATTTTATGTATGGACACCTTCACATGCATAAGCAAATAGTGACAAGCATGTAACATTATGAAGACAGAGGTATTAAAAGATAATAATTCTACAAAGCATTACATTTTTCCATATCTCATCAATATTTCCTAGAATATGACGATATTCAAGATGCGATGGATTTTCTGAGGAACCACTTGGCATCACCTGCATCGTCGAACTAGCAATTTCATCGTGCATCTCTGATTCAAAATCTTTTTTAGATAGTCCTGCATGAAAGCAAAACCCAAGAGCATTATATGTAATATGCAAACTTAGAGATTGTAAGCATGATATTAAAGCTCTGAGCGTGCAAATGTGAAACCTAAAGATGTGAGTTCTTGCTTAAGTTTGCTGATGATTTTATTATTTTTTTGGCTCATCTTGTTTCTCTTTTGCTTTGCTTCTAAAGCTCCCAATCTTGCTAGATGATACTCTTTAGCAATTGAATCTGCATGAGAGCATGGATCAACCTCCTGAAATTGATAACATTATCGAAACCTTCGTGGCATTGTATAATTGCACATTATATAGAACTTTAGTTGACCAATAAAATTAAACTATCAAAAATGTCATGCAATTCTAAATTATATCAGCCTCTAAAATGGGTATTTAAACCCAATCACAGTCTAACATTCATCAACATCACCATCATCAATATCCTTATCCTAACTATCCTTTGGGAGGATAAAATTAAAAAATGAGGCTATTATTTCTGTAAAACCTCCAACCATGCAATTTCAAATTAACTACGGCATCAGAGATTCATAGTCGATGATAAAGTTAAGAGTAGCTCAATAACATATTTTTGTGTGGATTCTTTTTGCTACTGACATTAACAGATCATTCAACCACCATGCGAAGGAGTAGTCCAAGATCTACAGACCTTTTATTTCTCCTTGTCTTCATCTTCCTTCTCTTCTTCTTGCTCCAGATACTGCCTTATCCACGCAGCTTGTGAAGATTTTCCAAAATCTATAGATTCACTTGACTGGTGGACTGGGAAGCAGAGAAAGAAAATTTCAGAGGTTGCCAAACTAATTTTCTTGCAAGCACGACTTCAGCATTTCTGTTGGAGGGGGGGGTTAGTTGACCTCCTGCAGTAAATTCATTGAACACGTCTAAATGGAGATGAAGAGGGGTGATGATTAGAAGATGAATCGAGTTTTAGAGGCGGAGTAAGGAGGAAGTTGAAGAGAATGATTACCTGCTATCAGCCTAGGGCGAAGAAGCTGGCGGTGGAACGAAGAGCCGAAGTAGATGGCTGGGAGACTGAGATAAAGAAGACGAATGGAGCAGCGAACATAACACTGAATGTCGATCGAATGGAGAGTATAAAATGATTTCAAGGCATGGAGAGAACCCCTGAATCCCTCTGGGAGCGCCTCTTGTTGCATAGAAGGCTGGGAGGAGTTGAGAAGTTGATGCCCTACCTGCGCTTCCCTGCTCACGAATGCGCGATGCTTGGGGGAGACGAAATGTTTGATAAAGCAATCTTTCGTTTTCCCAATTAATCTGATGGAGGGAAATTTCCCTCCATAAATTTCATAGCATATAATATATTCAAATTAATAAAATTCATTTTTTTATTAATACAACTTCGGCGACTCAACTTAACGAAATATTCAACTCATAATTTTAAGGTAATTGTTATCCGCACTACAGTTTTGGCTATCCGCACTCCTTTTGTATGAGTTATTATGCGCCTTTTGAAAACACGTCTTGTCCATGCATTTTTAGGAAAAGTGTTCAACACAAACGTTGTAGATCTCGACGAGATCTACAACTTTCGTGTTGAACACTTTTCCTAAAAATGCATGTACAGGGCGTATTTCCAAATATTCGCTATTGCTACGCAAATGTTTCAATTAGGGCGGCAATACGTCTTGTGCGTGCATTTTTAGGAAAAGTGTTTTACACGAAAGTTGTAGATCTTATCGAGATCTACAACTTTCGTGTTGATCACTTTTCCTAAAAATGCGCGCAAAAGACATATTTCCAAAAGGCGCGTAATAACTCATGCAAAAAAAGTGCGGATAGCCAAAACTGTAGTGCGGATAACAATCACCAATTTTAAATAGGGTCATTTATGCAAATTTATAACTTTATTTGATATGTTGACTCAACAGTCTATATAGACTTACTTCTGTGACTCAACGTCTGTGTATATGTGTCTATGTGTATGTGTGTATCTGTGTTTGTGTTGGTCTGTGTCTGTGTCTGGGTTTGTGTGTCTATGTGTGTATGTGTCTGTATGTGTCTGTGTTTGTGTTTATGTGTGTCTATGTGTGTCTATGTGTGTCTATGCCTGAATGTGTCTTTGTCTGTGTTTCTATGTGTGTCTGTGCATGTGTGTGTCTGTGTCTGTGTCTGTGTCAGTGTCTGTGTGTCTGTGTCTGTGTGTCTATATCTGTCTGTGTCTGTGTCTGTGTCTATGCCTTTGTTTGTGTCTATGTGTCTATGTGTCTGTGTGATCTCTAGCTATGTTTGACTATGCTTGTGTGTGTCTGTGTCTATGTGTGTTTGTGCATGTGTGTGCCTGTGTCTGTCTGTTTGTGTCTTTGTCTGTCTATATCAGTGTCTATGTCTATGTATGTCTGTGCCTGTGTGTGTGTCGGTGTATGTGTGCGTGTTTGTGTCTGTGTGTATGCGTATGTGTGTGTGTGTGTGTCGGTGTGTCTGTGTTTGTGTGTATGTGTATGTCGGTGTCTGTGTCTGTCTAAGTCTGCACCTGTCTCTCTCTCTCTCTCTCTCTCTGTGTGTGTGTGTGTGTGTGATCTTTAGCAAGCTACGTGTGATTGTGCCTGTGTGTGTCTGTATCTGTGTGTCTATGTGTGTTTGTGCATGTGTGTTAGTGTGTCTTTGTTTGTGTGTCTGTGTCTGTCTATGTCATGTATCTATGTCTGTATGTGTGTGTGTGTCAGTGTCTGTCAGTGTTGTCTGTGTCTGTGTCTGTGTCTGTCTGTGTCTGTGTGATCTCTAGGTATGTATGTGTGTATGTGTGTATGTGTCTATGTGTCCGTGTGTTTGTGTCTGTGTGTATAATAATGAGATTCTAGAAGAGGGGAAAATTACTAGATGAGCAAAAAGTTATCTTTGGTGCAACATTCAAAAATGCCCAATATAGTCTTCTAATTTTTTGCTAATTACTTAACATATATTAATAATGTTTTGTAATTATATAAATATTATACCCATTTATGTAATTACATAATATCCCAATAAAAAAAATTCATCAAATCTATTTTTTTTGCTAGAACTCCTAGACCTATAATAGGTTATTGTCCTAAACCTATTATATATATATATATTATATATATAATGTTATAAAATAAATGTTATTATTGTTATCCAAAGTTTTAATATATAAAATTGATGCGGGCGAAACCCACGGGGGGGGGGGGGGGGGGGGGGGGGGGGGGGGGGGGGGGGGGGGGGGGGGGGGGGGGGGGGGGG